>CM045768.1:88426542-88974042 GCA_025200525.1 Camellia lanceoleosa | reverse complement strand
GTACTTGGCATGAAGGTGCTTCCTTCTCTCCAAAAAGCCTTTGCTTCGTGCAGAATGAGGAAAGTCGTTGCTCTGCTATGCTTTCTTCTGCTACTACTGATCGCTCGGCCTTGGTTTTTGCACCCCAATGCGATGGAGATCGTGTGACTTGTGGTTCTCGTCCTTCCTCTGAAAAGGATGATCTCTCCTATGACTACTGTCGTAGACCTCGACACACACGAGAGACTTGTTGAAAGCTGCATGGAACTCCTTCTGGTGGCCGAGGAGACCGTCTTGGTACTCGAAGGGATAGGTCTGCTTAGTCTAGAGGCCGAGGGGCCAATGCTCAGGCACATTTTTCCGACACGGTTGAGCCACCATCTTCATCTTCAGTTGTCTCCCATGTTGTTGATGTTTCAAGGTTACTTGCCTCAAATTTTGAGATTGCTCTTCGCCACTTGCTAGACCGTCAAGCCTCTACTTCTGCTATAGATGCACCCTTTTCTTCCTTTGCCAATTCAAGTAACTTGGCTGCCTCCCCATGTGCATTGCTATCTCATACAACTGTACCATAGATTATTGATTCTGGTGCTTCCGACCATATGTTTGGCTCCTAACTTATTCTCCGAGTATAACCCCTCCTCAAGTCAGGAAAAAATGCATATTGCTGATGGTACTATTTCGTCTATGTCAGGAAAATGCTTAATTCATGCCACCTCTTCCCTTCCTTTATCCTTTGTACTTCATGTTCCCAATTTTAGTGTTAATCTTTTATCTTTGAGTCGTATTACTCGTGGTTTAAATTGTAGCGTGGGAAGAGGATTGACAGTGGTAGAGAGGAACATGATCTCTACATTCTCGATCAAACAGACAAGCTAGCTCATTCATCTTTTCAGTTACCACCATCCACCAAGGACAACATTTGGCTGTGGCACCGTTGCTAAGGACATCCCTCCTTTTTATTACTTAAGCATTTATTTCCTTCTGTTTTTGAGACAAATAATGTGTCTGACTTTCAATGTGAGTCTTGTCAACTTGGAAAACAACCCAGAACCTCTTTTGCTCCTTCTATTAATAAAAGTTTCATTCCATTTTCTTTGATTCATTTTGATGTATGGAGTCCATCCCATTTTATGTCTTTAAAAGGTCAAAAATGGTTTGTTATTTTCATAGATGACTGTTTCAGAGCCACTTGAGTATTTCTAATGAAAGATAAGAGTGAGGTGTTTCTATGTTTCAAACCTTCCATAAAATGGTTTGTACTCAGTTTGGGGCGGTTGTCAAAATTCTACGTTCTGATAATGGGAAGGAATATATTGACTCTGGTCTTGCCAATTATTTCGCCACTTATGGCATTATTCACCAAACTTCATGCACTAATACCCCTCAATAAAATGGTGTTGCAGAACAGAAAAATGGCCATCTTCTTGATGTGGCCCGTTGTCTATCCTTTGAGATGCAGGTTCCTAGATCCTATTGGGGGGAAGCGGTTCTCACTGTCACTTATTTGATTAATCATCTTCCTACCTAAATCCTTCAAAAACAAACACCTCTTCAAGTTTTGTTTGGGTCTACCTTTTCCGGGTTCTTCATTTCTCCTAAGACCTTTGGTTGTGTTTGCTTTGTCCATAATCATTTACCCACTCGTAGTAAATTGGATCCTAGGTCTCTTAAGTGTGTTTTTCTGGGTTATTATGCAATCCAAAAGGGTTATAAGTGTTATCATCCTCCCATTCGCAAATGGTTTGTCTACATGGACGTCACTTTCTTTGAGTCTCAGTCTTACTTTCTCACCTCCCTAGTGTCATAGTCATCCCTTCAAAGGGAGCCTTGGTGTGAAGAGATTGTTCCACTACCGCCAAGGGTTGAACAAATTGAGGATGATGAACCAGCAATTGTTGTGGAAGAGGAAGCAAGAAAAGTTTATATCAGGGACAAGGATAAACAGAAAGTCACATGTATGCAAGAGACTACTTTCCTTCCTCTACTGCTAACTTCTTTTTCGGATGAGTGTCCAGAGTCATCCTCTTCTCCTCAAAACCCAAGTAATTCTGATCCTAATGCTTCTATTCCTGAGTTTTCAGATCTTGATGTTCCCATTGCTAATAGGAAGGGGGTTAGGTCATGTACTGAGCATCCTATTACTAATCATGTCTCTTATTCTAATCTGTCTTCCTCATATAAAGCCTTTCTGTCTAAGATTTCTTCTATGAGTCTACTTACCAATTTTCAGGATGCTCTCTCTATTTCTGAATAGAAACATGCCATGATGGAAGAGATGAGAACTCTCAGCAAGAATGGCACTTGGGAGTTAGTGGAGTTACCTAGAGGCAAAAATCCAGTTGGGTGTAAGTGGGTGTACACTGTAAAACACAAAGCAAATAGTTCCATAGAACGGTACAAAGCAGGACTAGTTGCTAAGGGCTTCACTTAGACTTATGGGGTAGATTACCAAGAGACATTTGCACCGGTTGCTAAGATGAACTTTGTGAGAATACTACTCTTGCAGCAAATTTGGATTGACCACTTCATCAGTTTGATGTAAAGAATGTCTTCCTTCATGGAGACCTAGCAGAAGAGGTCTATATGGATATTCCCCTTGGTTTTGCGGATGCTAATTTCAAAGGTAAAGTATGCAGGCTCCGGAAGTCACTTTATGGGCTAAAGCAGTCTCCTAGGACTTGGTTTAAAAAGTTTGCTCAAGCTATGCAGAGATATGAGTTCAAGCAAAGTCAAGCTAATCACACCTTATTTGTGAAACACTCCTCACATGTTAAGACCACAATTCTTATTGTTTATGTTGATGATATTGTTCTGACAGGGAATGATGTTGAGGAGATCCTTCAATTGAAGGAATACTTAGCCAAGGAGTTTGAAATCAAAGACTTGGTCATTGAAGCAGCTAGGTCCAAGGATGGTATCTTCATATATCAGAGAAAGTATGTACTTGACTTGCTAAAGGAAACTGGAATGCTTGGAGGTAGACCATGTGATACACCTTTAGAACCGGGCCAAAAACTAAGTGAGGATCAAGAGGGAGAGCCAGCAGACGGGGAGATACCAGAGACTAGTGGGTAAGCTCGTATACTTGTCCCAATCACGTCCAGACATTACCATTGCAGTGAGCATGGTTAGCCAGTTTATACATGCTCCTAGAACTTCCCACTTAAAGGTAGTCATGAGAATCCTGAGGTACCTGAAGTCTTCTCTTGGAAAGGGTCTCTATTTCTCAAAATATGAACATCTCGGTGTGGAGGCATTTACTGATGCGGATTGGGTTGGATCAGTTACTAACAGACGGTCAACTTTTAGATATTGCACATTTGTTGAAGGCAACCTAGTCACATGGCGAAGTAAGAAACAAAATGTGATTACTAGATTTATTGCTAAGGCAGAATTCAGGGCTATGGCTCAAGGTGTCTGTGAGTTGTTATGGATTAAACTATTGTTGGAAGATTTAGGGATCCATCAAACCGATTCGATGAGGTTGTACTATGACAACAAGGCGGCGATCAGCATAGCTCATAATCCAGTTCAACATGACAGAACCAAGCATGTGGAGATTGATATACACTTCATCAAGGAAAAACTCACTAGTGGCACCATATGTACTCCATTTGTGAAGACTGGAGACCAACTAGCAAATACTCTCACCAAAGGAATAAGGAGCAAACCATTTCATAACATTTTCAACAAGTTGGGCATGAGAAATATCTTCGCCCCAGCTTGAGGGGGAGTGTTAGAATATGTTAGAATAGGAAATTACATTCACATATTTTATTCTGATTTGATGTAATGGACTATAATGAGTTGGCCCATAATTCATGCCTTATGGCACTCCTGTAATTATGTTTTATTCTTAATATAAAAGGGGGTGAGGTTTTTACGCATTCTCTAACTCTTTCTCTTCTCTAAACCTACACTTACATCCTTCCCTAATCAATTAAATTGAGAATGGAAGAAGGGAGTAACGGTTTGCACACATGAAAAGCTAGCTATTTCTCCCCAAATTGACTCATACATGGTCTTCTAATAGCAATTTAAGGTACTTTTCCATATATGTTAGAACAAGATACTTATAAAAATCCATAGTTTTGACAACCAGCTGATCTATTGGACTTTTAGAGTAGTTGGTCATTAACATGACATCGCAGTGAAGTCCTGTGCGCAAATACCATCTCCTCCATGGCAGTCCCAACTACTTTGGAACAATAAGTATGCTAGTAGCATGTGAGTGAGGTCTCCTTTGCCACATAAGCCAGGGTGGTTATTCCTTTGCTTTGCATCGTTGGATGAATATTATCATGTTTTGGAAATGAAATGCATACGATGCTAATATGTTTTAAAGTTGGTAAAGCTCTTTGTTCAACTATACTATTTTCATAAGAATGATGATGTCCATGCTTATTGTAGATTTGGTTTAATGTTATAATTGGGCTTTGTCTCACCTCTCTCCCCTATACGTATGTAGGTGAAAAAAGTAATTAAAGGCATCATGTTTCAGATTTGTATATATTTATATATTTTACGTGAATTTCTGCATGCTTTAGACCTTCTAAAGGAGGAATGTAGTGTCAAGATCATTGTATATAGTTCGCTTTCAAACAAAATATGTAACTTTGCTTTCTGCTTAAGTTGTACTCCTTTTGCGATTGAGCTAGGATGGTTGTAAAAGAAAATATTGAAGTGTTTTCACTACATTTATTTTTCGCACCTGCTCTGAATGGATGTTTTGGGACAAACAAGTTAAAGGAATTGAAAGCTTCTGCTATCTAAACAAATTTTACCACATATAGTACACGTTGTTCAGTTAGGCCTTTGCTAGTTTTTGATCACTGGCAGGTCACTACTTGTCTCAGTTTGGGTTGAGATAAGGTTGTGACAAGATGGGTGCCTCACACCTGCCCATCTCATACCCTAGCCCCCGAAGTCAGTCTTCAATGGCTTTTTTAAAAGAATAATGCTTTATTTTTTTAGTCAATTTTGGGTTCTTGGAGATACACTAAACAAAACCTACTGATGATTCCCAACTTTATTTCAAAACAAAAGATCCAAAAATAAAATACAAAGATATTTTTTGGGCGCTAAGCTACACATGGGCTAGGACATGGCTAAGGGGTTTCTAAGGCCTAAGGATAAGCAAGAAATCATGCCACCTCCATCATGGATGGCTACCTAGCACCTTCCCTGGGAAGTCCTAGGGAGAGAAGCTCTCAACACTATAGAGGGAAAACGCTTAATGTGCACTGTTTTTACTTGCAACCTAGTTTAATCTTTCAGGCTTCATTCTCTACAAATACCATGATTTTTCATAAATATGTTTGATTTTTGCATATACTTTTTCTGTTCACTAAATTATTAATCCTTTTGAACTCGACATACTGTTTGTACAGCTTTATCACTTAACAATTACAAAGTTCTACGGAAAAACAAAGCCATATAATTTGACAGCCTATAGACTAAATTTTAATTATTTCTATCAAGTTCTGTAGTAAAAGCACATAGATCAAAAATTGGAAGAGAAACTTGCCTCAACCGGGTCAGAAGAGATATACCCAATATCAAAGATATGCACTTCACCGCTTTTCATAGATGTACAAGCAACCTGAAGCAGTAAGCCATTCTGTCATGAAGTTTGAAACCCAATAGGAATAAAAAAAAATCATTAAAATCAAGTGCATCATAAGCAGCAAACTCAACCAGCAAATGTATTTAACACCTCAATTAGGGGGGTTTAACCTGACCATGTATATCAAATCCATAGGTATCTCCAGTTTTGCTTGAGAAAGAAAAAAAAAAAGAATGCATCCAGGCAGAGAGACCTACTCATGACCGATATTCCAGTAACAACCCAAATGATATTGATGCTAAAGCACCCAATGATGTACATTAGATAGCAATAAAATGCCAAAGCACATATCCATGCCCATTGCATAACCACATGTATGACTTTGAAAACAATTTATATCTATATATAAATCGATATTATTAAGGAAACAGCATCAAGTTGATGCTAACAAATACAAAGCAACAACCACCAACCAACAACCTCTAACTATGAAGAGTATGTAAAAAATCTAAAAAAGAAAACACATCCGAATCCACTCGCCCCAACACCCAACTATACAAGACTCCCAAGAACCGATTCTTCAGTGAGCCACAGACTCCAACCCCTGAAAGATCCTCCTATTTCGCTTTAACCAAATGAACCACATCAAACACAAAGGCACATGAACTCAAGACTTCTGACAACGCTTCCCAACTCGGACCCTTTCCAGCTATGGAGGACACCCTCCACATTCCTTTGCTGCACCAAAACCAGGAAAAATCAACACCCAAAACTGGTGGGCCAAGGGCAATGGATAAGAAAACGAGAAGTCGATTCCACATCCCTGCGACACATACAACACTAATTCACCAAAATATGACGAAGCTGAATAAGATTATCAATTGTCAAGATCCTATCTAACACCGCCGCCCACATAGACTTTGGACGGAGCACCAGCAATCCACAAACTCCGCCATGGGAAAAGAGAATCTGCACCTCCCTCCAAAGCTCGATAAAAGGATGAAATGGTGAATGACTTTGAAAAATTGGAAGAGGATGTTGAAGCACCAAATGTAATTATTTTCTTGAGTAAATATCTCCTGACACCCTCCAATGGGGAGTGCAGGATTAAAGTCCTAGTTGAAGGTTGGCAATTGTCAATCTGTCTTACTCACTTTGAGAGAGAGAGAGAGAGAGAGTAAATGATATATGGAATAAAAACTCTAAATGGAAATTTAATGAATGTGGCAATGCCAAAAAGAAACATTTTGTGTCAACTGACTTATTCAATTTCGTACTTCTAATCAAACTTTTGACTTTCTGGCTCAAAAAGATGAAACAAAGAAACTACACCGAAGACTATAATTTTCAGAGGCATTAGTTTGTTTCAGGACAGATAGGAAATGCTTAATATCATTCTCACGAAGATAAATGATTTGAGTTTACTCAGAAAAAAGTATCTCCACATCCTCTATGTTAACTGAAAATCAACATGATGAGGGGAGAATATCTCCATAACAAATTCTAGATATGCATCAACAGAAAAAATATATATATTCTTTTTAGTTTTCCCTGGACCTTGTTTAGACAATTTGAAGGGCACTGCTTAAGGGGAACAAGCAAATCCAATAGATACACTATGTCATGCTTTGAAATGCGCAAGTGAACGTAAAATCAAAATCAAAATCAAACCTCATCCTGGTTTGCAAGATTCCATCGAACAGCATCAAGTTGTTGACATGTAGAAATGTGCAGCAAATGCTTTGTCTCATCTTCCTTCAGCCCTGAAGGACACTCAAAGTTCACTGGATAAAATGTAGAAGAAGAGAGTAACTAGGAATTCAAAGTCTAAAAGAAGGATGTTGTCAAATGAAATTTGTTTCCAAGTAACAATATATAAGTTCAAACTTCAAACCAGTAAAACTGAAGAAAAAAAACTAACAGCAATAACAACAATAATGATAACATTTATGGTAATTATATTATTAGTGTTGTTATTATTATTAACAATAGCAATAAAAATAATTTGAAAATAAAATTAAAAAAAAAAAAAAGAAACAGAAGGCATAAACGCAAATGCAACGACTAAGAACAACAAATTCAAGATATGAAACAGAAGAAGATTGTTCAAGAACTTGTGTAGGCATGGACAAAGTAATCATTATATAGTTACCTCCATATTGGAGTTCAGCTCGGCTAATAATTTACTACTGCTGATAGATGAGGTTGAGTTATTCATCAACATACAGTTAGTTTTCCAGTTGTACATAATTTTTTGAGTTGCATAATTAAGTGTTCAACCCTTTGCAATTGATAATTAATTCACTGATAAATTATCAGATGTAACAACTGAATATATTTATGTCATCCGATTAAGTGTCGATGCTGCCCCAGTGGTGAATCAGATTTGGCTTCAGAGTCATCTAATTGAATATAATGAGAATGGTAGTGAAGAAGAGAGGGATAAAAATGTAGGTAGCACTGCTGGAACTGGAGTTTCAGATTGCTTAGCAATGGCAGCATTGGAGGAGGGGCTTCGCTCCACATGAATGGCATTGGGAAGGGGACCTGGTTCTTCAGTAAATGGGAAACAACTAGATGAAGGGAGAGATGATCTGGTACATTGCTGTCCGATGCATTCTGCTGACCTGAACGATGTGTGTGGTGTGTACTTAGCTACTGAAGCTCCATCAGCGGCTGAGAGTGCTTCATATAGCCTAGTAGAGAGTGGGAAATAGGGATGCATGGTTGGATTATCGCCTTGTAGCTAGCAACTCTCTGCCTGCACTTGATCAACCTCCCACAGTCCTGATCCAAAATGCAACTAAATACTAATCACAGGATGTCTAATGGAGGATCTTCAACCCAATTTATATGCCCACCCAATATTTCTCTAGTGACACGATCCAATAAGGCAATGCAAAACTGAACTCAAAACTGAAAAATTACAATTTAGGATTTCCTAAAACAATTGAAAGTTCGAGATGATTTATTGGTCAAAAGGGATTCTATGTGGGAACTATGTTTGGTGGTCTATTTCTTAGATAAAAAAAAACTTTCTTTCCACTGTGTGAAGACATGGGCACTCAGAGCTTGGGGGGAAGGTTTGCAAAATGTAATGACCTTTGAGAAGGATTTCTTCATTTCAAACTCACGAGTGAAGCAGCAATTGGGCAGATCCTAGGATACCATCATTATTGTCGTGGGAGGTTCATAATATTAAAAAGGTAGCACCCAATCTCCAATTGACCAAAGAGAACCTCACTACGCTTCTAATTTGGGCTATATTCTTTAATATGCCATTGCATCTATGGCATAGTGATGGATTGAGTTTCTTGGCGAGTGTTTTAGCCACTGCTTTATATCTTGATGAATCTACTCAATCAAGAACTATTACTTAATTTTGCTATAGTGTGCATTGAGACTAGAGCTTGTAAAGAAATTCTGGAGGCCTTCACAATCAAACTTAGTAATGGCATGGTTTATGATATCAAAGTAGAGGTCCAGCAGAAACCCCAAGTATGGAATAGATGTAACTCATTTGGTCATATCTACACTCAGTGCCACCTTAATCCTCCAAACCCCTCTTTGCAAGTGTGGAGGAACGACGATAATGAGGTATCTTCGACGGGAGATCAAGCTCAGGTTATTGTAAAGGGTGAAAAGGGTTGTGTGCCTTCTTTGCAAGTGCGCTGTCAAGGAATAGTTTATCTAGATTCTACTTCCAAATCTTTTTTCAATCTCTCTTGAATCTTTTCCAAATCTTCGGCAAGAAATTCTATAGTCTAATACCTATCAAGAAAGTAAGGAAAAGAGAGTGAAGGATAAAGAGGTAAAGGTGGGGACATTAAACTCTTTCAAGCAAATGCTCTTAGCCCCCTCTACCCAGAATAAGAAGAAAGACCAAGCTAAGAAGTATGAGCACAAGTCGTTTTAGGTTTATGCCTTGCTTCTCGGGTTAGTGGGAGCTCCTTGTACTTCTAATGTTATATTTCAAGGCACAATTTTCCAGCCCCTCAGGATGTGAGGGAGTTACACCGCGTAATTCTTATTGTTAAATGTTTTGGCCTCAATCAGATATACCTAGCCACACTTATGAGTAGTGTTGGATCCTTGAGCTTGATTGTAATATCTTCTTTTTTTTATCAATGAAAATTTTCGCTTATCGAATAATATATATATATATATGTTACCCCAATAAGAAGTTCGTGAGGTGCCACTGCAGCTTCTTCCCTCTCAAATACAAGTTTCCAATTGAGTGTCAATGGAGTAAATACAATGCTTTTGATTACAAACAAGACATTAATATCAACTTCTAGAATTTGAATCTAAATTTGAATGATAAAACCATGGTATTTTATAAATTGAAGTTCCTCTCTATTGATATCTTCCACCACTCTTTTACAGAAACTAAAATGAACATAGCAGGTATTACATGTTGGATGGCTTGATAAACATTGTTGGGCCAATTTCCTAACAACTTAATCTTTTAGTATCAGAGCTCAGGTTGAGAGAGGTCTTGGGTTCAAGTCTCTCCATTGGCATTTCATATTCTGTCCCCGCTTGGTTTCTTCTTCCCTATTTGGTTGTTGGATTCTCTATTTGTCTCTCCACATGCAAGACAAGGTTGCACGTGAGGGAGGGTGTTGGATAGCTTGATATACATTGTTAGGCCCATTTCTTAACAGCTTAAGCTTTTTGGAAAATCAGTGACTAACAATCAAAAAAATGTTTTGCTTTTTTAGGACTTTCATGGCAGAAGCACCAAAACAAAATCCAGTTGTACTGAGTCAAGATGGAACAACATCTTAAAGATATTACGAGACTAGAACAATAAGTCAAACATTCAAACCGACAACAAATAACTTCTGTCATTTAGCAAGATACCAGTAAAACTACCGATCCACAAACATAAGTGATGCACAAGCTGGTACAGTTTAAGCCCTAGCATGGAAGAACAAGCGGCACCCAAATAATAAAAAACTTCCTTATTAGAAATCTTGTATGTAGAGTAATTGCCAATTTAAGACCAAGTCGCCCACTAGGATTGACATCTAGCTTTTGGCATACATTTCAAAACTTTTATGTTGAAGTACTGTGTCCATTAGGCATGGAACAAAATTTTGTTTCTTTTTCATCAAAATGGCAACATTTCCATTTTCTATAAGAGACCGACATAAAACATTGATAGAAAACCAAAATTTCAGTGTTTCCATTGAAAAATAAAGTAATGCATCAAAACACACTAAACATTGATTTGTTTTGACACATCAAGATTCTTGAACAACATTATTTCTATGCTCCTCTTTTTGTTATTAAAAATAAAAATATTTGCAAACAAAGAAAACAACAAAATTTTGATTGGGAATATGAGAGAGAGAGAGAGAGAGAGAGAAAATAAGGTTGAGGAATTTATTCTCTTTCTTATTATCACTACTACCTTCTTTTTTTCCTCTTCCCCCTTCTAGAATCTAGTGTTCCCTATTTTTTTTCTTCTCTTAAAATGGAACACACTGCTCAACAAAACCTTTAAACCAATGTTTATCATTTTTTTATCTTTCCTGTCTTTGTTGAATTGACCATTATTCTTAACCTTAATTAAAGACCCTTTTAAACTTGCTACCGAAAAGACATCCCTACCCCTTGGAAATCTTTAACATTTAATTATTATTAATTAGTGTTATTATTATTTGCTATATATTTGTGAACCTTGTTTGCCAGGAACCTTATGCACAATCATAAATACTTGTGTTTGATAATTCATTTGACTTTAATTTAATGATTTTAGATTTGTATTTACATCTAATACCAAATTGTACACTTGTTCCCTTTATATGAATGGATTAGTAGAACTTAAACATGTTTAATTATGTAACTATTAGGTTACATATACATAGGTTTTAGTTTTCTTTTCAAGCACTTTTATGTGTTTCCAAAAAAATTTACTATTTCCTAAATGTTTCTGTTTCCAAACTAGCCAAAATAACAAATCAAAACAAAATTTTGATCCTTGCAATTAGGTTTTGAGACCTAATAAATCAATTTTTGTAAAACAAAAGGAATATCTTAGTGAGTACGTTGTTCTCATCATACTTGGATGAATCACCTAAGAACAATTATATAGCAATAGTAGCAATCATTTCAACCAAGTTCATCCTAGATACTTGGATTTCAACCAAGTTCATCCTAGAGCTAAATAATACTAAGACCACTAACAGAAAAGAAGAAGAAACAAAACTCATTTTTTGGTGATTATCAAGCATACTGCACTTACGTCTTCAATATCAAAGTTACAGCAACTAAACTCAGTTTCATTTAACATCAAAACGGGTTATACAAAATTCCATATTACAAGTAACATTGATAGTGTAATAGAAATAAAGAGGATCAGATGCAATACTTCTTCTAGTAACACATAATGTGCTGCTTAAGAATGCAAGTTGAAAGAACCTAACATCCACACTCCATTTTGGGAAAAAGTTAATTAAGCATATGTGCACCTCTGTTGTACATCATGCATTTATACGAGCTAGCATAAGGACCATGTTGTTCTGCAGAAATGAAGATAAAGAAGGCCAGATAAAATGTCCTGTACAAAACACATGACAATTGCAGCCTGCAGATCCATGATTCCTCACCCTCCCCAATCCTCTCGCAACTTGTTTCAGTCCCATAAGCCTCATGGTACCAAAATAAGCTACTTATTTCTGTCTTTATATGCATTTGAAATTTTAAGACTAGCTAGAATTGGGCTTCTAACTTTTTGCTACTCCGAGAAAGTGTGCTAAACTCAAACTTGCTCATTATGTAGGGTCTGCAATACATCGATTACATGCATGAGCATTGGTGGCCCACTGACCCAGAAGCCACAAGAAAAATAGCATTATTTTGTCTCATTCTTTTTCTGCCCAAGTGCAAGAAACAGAAGTATCCAAGTTTTCTTGTGCACATGCATTAGAATTCAAGCATGTCAATGAACAATGAGAAAATTTAAAACCAAAAGTTCAAATATAACAACTCCTCTATATATTTTAAAACAAATCTGCCCAAAGCATAAACAGATTAACATTTGACTTGGGTCATAGTAACTCTATGCAAAATAACAGACCAGCTGGCTCCAGCATGGAAACTTACAAGAAATAATTTATTACCCTGGGAATAAAGAGTTTCAAAATCATGCACTGTTAAGCATCCTTCTTGTGTCACCGATGCCAAGTATATACCCTGAGAAAAATAAGAGCAACACATAAAATACAAACTGAGTAAATGTGAAGGAAACAATAAACAACAAAGAAACAATAATGAGAAAGCTTTATAAGCATATATACTTGAACTTGTCTATCATTTGCACAAACAGTGCCTGTGTGAGTTAATGTATATAAGCAAACAAAGAGGCTGCTCTTATTGAAATTACTTCCCATCATCATTCAAGGTCAGAAACTGAGTTGTGACTCAAGCAGGGACGAAAGGTTATCAAAATTGGGATAGCTTTATAATGAAGCAGAGCAGAAATTATCTATATTCTGAATAGGTAAAATTCAAGGCATTCATGTGCCAACCATATAAGAAACCGTAGAACAAGAAGCTGCATGTACAGGACATATTTGAGGCCACACAAGCATTGAAAATTATGTTTTTTCTCATTTTTCTACATTTCTATTGAACAATTTGTTTCTGATAACCGTTACAATGAACTCATTAGTTCCTTGTATTGTAGTAATGTAAACGGCAACAAAGAATATCATTCGGTTTCCAAGTTAACTAGAAGGCAGTATTTTTTTACTGTTTCACACACACACACACACATACACATACACAAGTCATGCCTTAAATCAGTGTCTGCAGAAGTTTTCGTACTTTCACATTCATGTCAAAGAAGTGAGTAAAAGCTTTCCAATATTTCATTAATATGCTAGCAAAGGCTAAGAAACGTTATGTTTTCCTAATTATTTCAATCGAACCTCAATTTTCGGCCTAATTATGCTCACTCGTGCACATCTACATATTTATGTATTGAAGTACATCAGGTACATGCATGATAAGTACATTAGATTACGAAGAAACTATTCAATGCTTCGAGCACTAAGGATTTCAGAGCTTATCCAATTTAGGGCTTTTGCTCCAATCAATATGTACTCGATGTCTTAATTGTTACTTGTTTGTTCAAACTATTCTAGCCCACTTCAATGTTTACAGACATAAGAAGTGTCCATTATTCCCCAATGTCTCTCAACCAAGGTTTCGAAAAGCAGTTGCGATCACTGTAACGGTTGTGGTGGCGCGATTGTGGTTGCGGGGTGTAAAGGCAGTAACGTAACGGTTGCGATAACCAGAACAATAATTTTTTTATTTTTCACACAATTTGAAGAAAAAAAAATTACCGATACACTTTTTTTTTTTCAAAATCACATTTATTGGGATTTAAAATAGATTTTGATCAATTTTTGTTAGTTTTTAACTATTATCCAATATATTTCATATTTTTAAATCACTATAAAATGAGTTTTTTACATTTTATTTCAAAAGTAATGACTTTAAGAATAATTGATTTTAAATGTTAACAATTTATTTTTAACAAATACCTGAACTAACTAAATAAAAAATATTCACAATTATTAAATGACATGATTATAAAAATAAAAATTGTGCCATAAACAATATATTTTTGAGGCATTTTTTTCTGACAACACTTTCTAGCTAACTAAATAAAATTATTTATAATTAAGTATTAAATGAAATGATTATAAAAATAAAAATTGTGCCATAAACAAAAATTATTTTTAAGCTACTGATTTTATTTATTTTTAAAGATATTTTTTAGACAACATATTACAGTAACAAAATAAAAAAATTATTTACAATTAAATATTAAATAAAATGATTATAAAAATAAATACAACCATTTTATATATTTTTTATTTTACGTGCTAATTTAATGAAATAAAAATTTAATAAATTATAAAGAAAAAAAATTCATATAAGATTTTTTCTTTGGGCTTTTTGGGCTTGGATCACTTAAGTATTTGGTTATTTTGTTTCTTTCTTTTTTTTTCTTCTTTTTTTTTTGGTAAGCTTTTGTTTATTTTTTGGAAAGAAAGCTATTCAAAATATTGTAAAAGTATGTAACGGTGTGTAACGGACTGTTACGGCTACGGATCTACATGGCTCGTAACACCAAAACAATCATACACATGAATTTGTCACACCACTATAGCGGTCATAACGGGTGGCGGTAACCACCACAACTATTACATAATGGTCGCAGTCGCTTTTTAAAACCTTGCTCTCAACATTCTACCACTTTCCAAGTGCAAGCATCTATATAGATTTGATTGTAGCTATCGAGTTAATGATTTTGCTCAAAGACCTTCTAGCATAGTAATCATGGTTAAATTGAAGTATGTTATTCTGCTTTCTCTGAAGTTCAAGAACATGATTAGTCAAGCCCAAAAACAAATGGTAAACAATTTATGTATCTATTTAAACTTGTATTGTATGATGAGGACACCTCCGTTCCCCTTTCGTCTCATGCTTGTGTTCGGCCTAACAAATCTCAGGTATTTGTATTAGTTTCTATTACCAAGTCCAAAGTTCTCACATCAATAAATGCTTAGATTAATTGTATTTCCTTTGAATTTTAGCTAGAAAGCTTAAACAGAGTTCTCCTTCTTCAATTCCCTGTCTCCCTAACATTTTCTACAATTCTCTTCAGTTTTCAGCATTCTGTATTTGATTCTGAGATAGTTATTGAGAATTATGCTTTCTGAAATAGTCTTGAAAGCAAAAATTTTGTTCTGAAAGCCTCTTTTTTTCTAAAATCTTCTCTTCCTTTGAACCATTGTTTAAAAATTATCTTCAAATAAAAATCACAATTTGGACCATAGTTAAAGCTTTCTAGCTTGGAGTTTACAGACAAACATTTATATATGATAAATGTCCATCGAAGGCCCATCATCATTCTTTATCATAAGTAGTTCAATATTTTGAAATGACTACCTCTAGTTAAGCACAACCTCAAATAGAAAAATACATTTTCACCCAAAAATATATATATATTTGAAAGAATGGACTTTAGTAGGGTAGAAAATTAAACTTTGTTGTGATTTTAAAACTGATGATGCAGTATTCACCTTGGTGTCAAATTCCAGTGCAGAGATGCCCTGCCTATGGAAAAACAAAACAAACAGACAAAAAGAAATATCATGGATTGGTAGAAAGATGTGCATAACATTATAAAGCAAGAGAAAAACAAATGCCCGTGAATAATTTAGCATGTTAACCAACATAACAATCAAAAGAAAGGGAAGAACTAATTGTTATACAAGAATGAAATATGGACGGTAAAGAAGTCCACCAGAAGAGGACTTCTTAGACATCTAAATGCCTTACACTGTCTTTCATTAAATATTGCTATAGTAAACCAGCATTCTAGAATCCGATTCTCAAGATCCAAGAAAAATATCTGGCAACTTTGCTCCAACAACAAAGTCAAACTACTTCGTTGACACATTTAGGTTCAGAATTGACGGGTCTTATCATCCTACATTCCAACCAACTGAGCAAGTTCTGTCCAAGAGAATCCTGAATAGGTCAACCTCTAACCTTAAAGGTTGAAACATGATGTGTTGTACCACTAAGATCAATATAGATCCTAGCCTTTCTATATCAACAAAACATGCCAGGGCCACACCCATAACATATCCTCGCGTGTAACAACTTTTCACTTCGCACATTTAGTAAAGATTCTTTTCAACATATGTGATATCTTCATTGGAAATCAGAACACCAAATTGTATAACACCAGAAAGCAACTATCTAAATGAAAGTATATGTGGTTCCCTAAGCACAAGTAATCTTAGAGTCTCAATATTGGGTGTAAAAAAAAAAAACAAAAAACAAGTAGTTGATCTAAAAGCCACAGAGCTATACAAAGTGCTTTGAAACAAGACATGGCATGGTTTTTTGAAGTTACCAACTAGATGTACTAAGGCCCCGTTTGGGGACTTACCTTTTTAGCCAAAAAGTTACTTTTTTAGCCAAAAAGCCAACAACTCATATCAAAAAGTCAAAGATTCTCTTTTCTCTCTACTTTTTGCACATCTTTTCGTAATTAGCCAAAAAGTCATCCCAAACATATAAGTTTTTTTTACCTACCTTTTTAGCCAAATAGCCAAAAAGTTACTAAATTAGCTTGTTCCCAAACGAGGCCTAAATAAAATTGTGTCAAAGTTCCCATGCTTCAATACTAGAGGAAGTCACTTCTTAATTGGATCCCCAAATCGCAAAACCAAGGAACAGAAGTTTCAAACTCTAAGACAACAAGTACTATGGACCTTACTCCTGCAATATACATAGTCAATGATGTTGCAATGACACTGAAATAGTAAATGATGCTTCCCAAATTCCTACTGAGTAAAAACCAGAGACACTCAAATCTTTCACATAATACTTCTTTTTTTTTTTTCTTGGCATGCAAAACACAGCCTGTTCATGATGTTGAGTTTCCATGAAACACATTTTGAACAAAAAACATGTCATGTATAAGCCCGCACTTCCTTGCCACTCTGCTAGTAGATAATACTTACTAAATATTAGCTCTTTCTTATTAGGAATGGAGACCAAGATGTGATCTGCAAGCAGCATATATAATTCACTTACATTTTGTCAGCCTGAAATATTAATCAATGAAATGCGTTCTATAATATCAAAAAATGTGGGCGATAAGGTTGCTCAATTGTGACATGGGTTAGAAACATAGAAACAACCTCTTTGCATGTGTGAGCAAGGTTTCGTACATGATGTGGGCCAAAAGGTACCACATTGATGCCATCTAATTTGCATTTATAGTCATTGATATGGTTACTTGGCAAATATTATATGTTTTGTGTGTGCAGGCTTGATGGACAGTTCTCAATAGAATGGTTCAAAGGGATGGAATTAAAGAGAAATGGGTCACAGATCCTCTCAGCACGACGGCAAGACCTCCGCATGAGCAGCAGACGCAAAACAGACACCACAACACTGCTGCATCACCGCACATGCGGCCAACTCTGCCGCACGAGCGGCCATTCCACTGCTCAAGCGGCCAAAGTTCAAAAGCTTACTGTCAAAGCCCCACTCATGCGGAGCATTTTGGCCACACCTCGAAATGCATGTGCAAAAATGGGAATTGACCTGAAGTGAACCCAAGTATAAAAGAGAAAGAAAAGATAGAAAAAGAGTTCTTCTGTTGGTTTTGAAGAGAGAGGCAACTAGGACTAGAGATGAAGAGAACTTGCACAACCATGGTGTCCACCATCTCCTCAATTTCCTTTGTCACTTTTGCTTCTCTCCATGAGTGGCTATGTACCATACTTACGGTTTCAATAAAACCCTAGCCAAGTAACCGGTTTTTCATCTTAAGAGCTTTGAATTGTATCATTTGATTGGAATAATTGTAAGAATTTTGAGTTTTTGAATAAAGTGTTTCTATCTTTTCTCTTCATTCAATTTTTGTGATTGTGAATGAATGTTTTACATTAGCTATCATTGTATTTGTGTTGGGAACTTGAGAGGGGCTATGCTTTGACAAGAAATGTTGTGCCACGGACTGTAGTTTAGAGTGGACAATCCATGTCGGTTGAGATAGGTTGTGCTCTTGATTCAAATACAATATTACTCTCCTTTTCAATTTCGAACTTGTAGTTGAGAAATTGACTTATTTTAATCAATCATTTGTGTATCAAGATGAGAATCCCAGTTACAGAACTAGCAGTGAATTCGGTTCCCCAAGTTTCCATTTCATATTCTTCATTTTGAATTTTCTTGTTATTTAATGAGGGTTTCATAATCTAGTTTATTCACATAAAACGATCAATCTCAACAAACTAATTTGAGAATTAATAATTGGAATAGCTAGAATTACACAATCGTCCCTCTCGATATGACATACCCGTACTCTACCACTATACATGTTTTAAAACCTTTACGGGCAGATTGATTCACAACTATAAATACTTGTAGTGGCGGGAACCTTATGCACCTGACTATCTTTTTTTATTCTACATTATCAAAAGTAACAGCATATATCCTCTCAAATCAACGATAACTATAAAAATAGAGAGGAAAAAAAGAAAGAAAGTAAGAAAAAAGATGTGCTAAAAACATCCCCCTTTCCCCCATCATAGCAACAAGATCTTTGTCTACAGAGCCATGTGTGAAAGCTAGTGAATGAATCTTGGACAAATTATGGTAAGTTCTTTCATTATCACGAAAAGAATGATGAGAAGATATAATAGAGCTTGTTTCTTTTTCTTTTTTTAATGAGCATGAGATATTGCAATCTATAAGCAATAATCTAAAAGCGTAATCCAAAAGCATCTCTCCCCTAGCTTCTCAATAATCAGCTTTTTTTTTAAGTCATATTTCCTCATAAATTGTAAGCAAAAGTTACACCAAATACTTTGGCATAAAGTAACAGTATAAAGAAGTCATATGTTGCACCAAATGGGGCATAGCACGAATTGAACAAGCAAGGATGCGAAAATTCAGAGAAGGAAAAAGTAAAGGAGAGAGGACACTAACTTTCTGAAGGGCGCTGGGTTATCCATGTATGCAACATTAGCAAACCAACTCATCTGTACAAAGAAAGGAAAGAGAAAAGAAAAAAAAAAAAAAAAGAATCCCAAAATTTGCATGACTCAAATCTAGGAAATGAAAGCAATTATAATTACAATCGATAGAATTTTTAATGAGTGAATGGAGTCTCATTAAAACATGGAACCATTGAACTAAAAATTCGCAATCTATTTTCTTGTTCAATATATGTTTTCTTGGCAAACAATGAGTATATGTAAAATAAATATTACTAATTAAACAAAGGGAAAGCCTAAGGTGTGCACCGCCTTAGGGGTGCATATCTACCACAAATTGGTGTGACTTCACCGCAAAATTTCGTAAAATCAACCACAAAATGCGTAACTTCACCGCAAATTGGCTTAACAAAATAAGCTTCAAAAAGCTTAAATTAAGATTACAGAAAAAGGCTGAGTAGTGAGCATGCATACATGTGTAGGACATTGTACTCCCCCAATGTGATAGCAATGAGCAAACAATCCAATCTTTCCCCAACCCAAAAACAAACAAACAAACAAACAAAACAAAACAAATATGAGTTGATTTAGACCCGGTTTTAAATAATTTAACGACAAAAGTAAACCCAAAAACACCAAATATTAGTCACGAAATTAGGAAAGGGAAAATGGGAATTAAAACACCTCAGAATAGGATTGCATCAAAAGACCCGAAATGTCGTGGCGGTACTTGGGTTCGAACTTGCCGTTCAATTCAATGAGACTCCTCTTCCATCGAAACCTTTGAATCGGAAAACAAACAAAAAAACGAACAATTGCAAAAATTTATCATACTAAACATGAAAATTTAACTGAGAAAAATAATAAATGACACCTTTTGATGGGTTTGGGCTTTTCAGTAGGAATGATAGGAACCAGGTATCCATCCATAGAAGGGGAAACTGTGGATGATCTATCTTTCTACACTTTTCTCTGTATGAGCAGAGCAGAGTTGATAAACCGGGGGGGGGGGAGAATGGACTTTCCCGCCTTTTCTTAGGGCTTGGTAATCCTAGGGTGGTTTAGGGTGTTGTCCTTTTTTATTTTTTCATAAAAAATATAGAGAAAAAAATATGTATGTTTGGGATATTTTTTAATTTTTTATGAAAAAAATATATATTAAAGTATTGTATAAAATAGTAAAATTACTATATTACTCCTAAATATATAATTGCCTACTGCCAGTGATGGTACCGTCATGTATACGGTTGACAGCAAGATGTATAGGACCAGATTGCCTACGGTGATGTTCGGACTGGAAGTTGTTGTTCGACCCGTGGGAGCCCACCATGTATCCCGTTTTGATAATTGAAAACTATCTATTTTTTTAGAAACAAATACGATAAATAAAAAAATTATAATCATCAGATTGACATAATTTTTTATAGATAATATAAATTGAGGACTTTACCAAATGAATGATTCAAATTATCGAAACATGGCTCATGACAAGTCTCACAGGCTCCTCAAATTATCTCATGTTGAAATGTAAACATCAGAGAAGCTTGATCCTAAAAAAATTGAAAGATTATATTCCCTTTACCTATTTGTCTATCTGTCCACTATTTAGCGTGTGTTTGTTTGGATGAATTAGATAAAGGGAGATTGGAATCCATCGAATTGTAATCCTAGAATTCATAGTCGTGGGACTACTTGGCTGGATAGAATATGTATCCTATTTTTGTTTAGTCATGGAGTTAGATGTTAGAAAATGACTATTTGGTTGGATATGATATGAATCTTATATTTGTTTGGAATATTATGGAGAAAGACAAATGCTCAAATGACTATTTTACCTTTTTCAATTATTTACTAAGTAATAGCAATATTAAACATATATTTAATATTTTAATTATTTTTAGCTAGATTAAATAAAAAACTATTTTATTTTATTTTTTATACAATTAAATAAATTTATTTTTTAAAATTAAATAAATTAAATATCAGTAAAAATATATGTTATTTTTTAATTGAAATTTTAAATTAATTTATTTTTTAAAAATAATAATAATTAAATAATTAAATTAAATAAAACATCTATTAAAATTTAAATAATGAAATTAAATAAAATATAAACAAAATTTTAAAATAAAACATTATTAAAATATCTATAAAAAATTAAATACATAAAACATCAATAAAAATTAAATAAAATTATTTTATTTTTAAATTGAGACATTTAAATTTTATTGAATTTTACTAAATATAATACATAATTAAATAGTAAAGAGTCAAAATGGTCATTTCACTGCCTAATCTCATATCCCCTCTTATCCCTCCATTTGTGTCTCACCCCCCCCTTACGGGACACAATGGTCCAACACATTTGGTACTAATAGTCTGTAACAAAATTGGAAAACTAAACAACTAGTATAAATCCTATCACACCCTCCCATTCTCCAATCCCTCTAAACAAACAACATCTTATTGTTCACGTTACTTAGCTATCCTCTATATCTGTTCAATTTTACTTATCTTTCCAATGTCACCTAATTATTCATTAATATTACCTATTTGTCCACATCATCATCACCACAGCTACCTTCAATTGCCACCACTAGTTATCGCTGACCATCTCCAATAATATTTTTGATGACTGACAATCCAATGATAGTGAGTAAAAATGAAAAAAATATATATATCTTCAAGATAATAGTTTGTCATTCTCACAAAATAATTAAATAATTTTATTAATAAAACAATTATTAGGTCTAATGCGTCATATACACCCTTCAAAATACACTTTTCAAACAATTTTTCTTAAAGTATTTGGGGGGAAATTACCCCCCAACACGCACATACAAAAATTAGAGAAATTGCATTTCAGTACATGTTTAAAAAAAAAAATACAAATACAAATATAAATCAATGATAAATTTGATCAATTTTAATAATTAAAGCTATATGCTTTCCACAAATTTGTAAATATTTTTTCAAAACATTTGTAATTTTTTGAAAAAAGATTCACCATAATTTTATAGTCTAATAGTGAATACCTAGCTGTTTCATTTATCACAAATATCATTTATAAAAGACAAAGGATGACTTCAACTACATTCACATAGTTAATACCAACAATGATAAAGACCATTAATTTTTGAGCTCTAAAAAAATTATTAATGGTATGGCACTCAATAAAAAAAGAAAAAAATACAACATCAAGGCCAAAACATCAAATCATTTATGGTGGGGCCCACTGCTATATCATTAGTGATAGCACTAATTAGTGCTCTCACTCATTTTTCCAATTAATACAAAAGGACGCAACTTAGAAAAGGGCGTGGACTTGTACCCAAAAAAGAAAAAAAGGTCTTGAACTGTCTCCAGTTTAGATTTGCGACAATTCGGTCTAGTTTAGTCCATTAGATCCACTTTTGCGTCTCTTTTCAATGACATGAACCATTCACATTTTAGAATTTATTGAGTACATTATCTTTGTAAAAAATTACAGGATAACGGATACTATACATTCGGATTACTTTTATCTAGAAAAAATGAATGGTTAGAGAATTAAAAGTTTATAAAAAGTAATCCAAATACATGATATCCGTTTTATGATCGACGTAATTTTTTATAAGAATAATATACTCAATAAATTTTATAATGTACTTAATAAATTTTAAAATGTGAACAATTTAAATTATAAAAAAATAACTTAGAAGTGAGTCCAATGAGCCAAACTAAACCCTCCAATTCAAATAGAGGCAAGCTACTATCCCTGGAAAATTCATAGAAACTTGAAGGTAGTATTAATTGCTTCTGAAGTTAAGCAATGTTGATAGGTCAAGTTTGGGAAGACTAAGCTTCCGTTTGGGAAGTGGGTTGGCTCTTTGGCTCTTTTGCCTATATGAGCCTAGGCTCAAAAGTTTGGTTTGGGAATAATTTTTTGGTTTTTTGACTTTTTTTGTGAGAGAAGAGTGTAGTGATTATGGGTTGGATGTGATTTTTTGTCTTTTGTGGCTGTCACACCCCAAACTCGGGTATGACCGGCCGTGGCCCACAGGGCCTTAGCCCAAGGCACACGTAAGCCTAAAACACGAATCCATAATCACATTGAACAACTAAACAATAGTCCAATAAAAAATAACCAAAACTCAATCCATACATGCCACAATTGTAAACGGCAAAATCAATCGTAATCAAACCCATCCAAACTTATGGGATATAAACAACCCGCATATCAAAAATAATCCTAAATGAATTTCAATAAAAAAAAAATAAATATAAATATGCACAAACTCGACTAGCAACCTAAAACAAATTAAATAAATGCCCTAGAGGTCCATGAAATAGAGTCCCTGCTACGCCATGAGTCCACTCTAAGTCCTTCTAACACCTGGAAATGGTAAACAACTAAGTCAGCTGATAGCTCAGTGAGTAGCAACATGGATAGTAAATGCAGTTTTGAAAACAGGGATAAATTCCAAAATAAGATATACATATCACAGAAACTAGATTGGCATACAGTCTGGTAAATACAATCTGTTTCAAAAGAAAGTTCCACAGTTCAACACTTAAAATACTCATGTCTCGCAAGAACATGATAAACAACATTTTCCACTTAAAACAGATTATAACATGAACACCAATAATTTTCTGGGTACCAATAAAAACAATAATATGCCACACATTTCTCAGGCTATAAGCTCCGTTGGATCCAATACCGAACTAAGAGTCATCCTCAGGGTGGCACCTAGGCCTTTTCTCAAAGACGATCCGATTGAAGGTCACCTAGTTGTTTTTAAAGGCTTTTCCTTACAATCGTTGAGCACTAGAGTCATCACGGTCCAACCCGGATCTGTTCTCTAGTGGCCAGAGTCACCACACACAGTGGAATAAGTTCCCTGGACTAAATACACATATGGTCCCAATAATCAATACACATCGGCCAAGAAACATGGTAGTTCATCATTATAAACATGAGACCAAAACAAATAGTTTACAGTATGCCAAATTCACACATGTTTCATAAATAATTTGATTCCATTGATAATATGATAATTTATCAAAACAGTTTAGTCATGAAATAACAATTTAATTTTCCAACAGTTCAGGGTAGGGGAACATTTATAAAAATATGTAGCATGAAACTACTCACCTGAAATGAAATAATATAATCCTTGAATCGAATAGAGTGTAAAAGTCCAATTAGTGCCCTGAACCAAGTATAAAAACTACACATCACAACTAATTTAAAAACACTAAAAACAATAGGAACTAAGTAACCTCAACTAAAGCGCACTAACCCGGCTCAACTCAACTCACCGTTACTCTTAAATATTACCTAAGTTCATATTTTTCAAGGTTTAAAATCACCCAAACACATGGGTTCCGGTCAAAACTTAATTAATTGTAACTTTAAGATAAAACAGAATTTCAAACAAGCCTTCCCAACCTATTTGCTAACTTTGAAAATTACAAAACCCACTCCACGCTATTCGAAAAATTCCAATAACCTCCAGATATGATCTAATATATCCTAAGTTTCAAATCCAATTGGTTTCACTTGATTTGCTTATCAAAATAATTATCTACAATTTATTATATCCAAACAGGTTGTTTTCTGCAGCACTTTAAAGAAATTGACGGTTCTCTTAATATACACAAGCAATCAATGCAAGGCCAAAAACATACGAAACTAGACTCGTAACCGGTTCTAATGACACTAATTTGATAATTTTTGGATTTATACCCAAAGAGAACAACACTCCCGAATTTACTGTTAAAAACCAGTTTTCTAGACAGATTTGAACATATTAGTTTTTATGGATTTTGGCTCCCAAAAATTATGAAAAAATTCAGATATGCAATTCAATATGTAATTAATCTACCGTAAAAATATCAGATTAAAATTCATCCGTTTGATATAGTTTCTTGATTTTTAAAGTTTGCGATTATGTGCAGAATTTTTGAACTAAGAATTACACTTAATCTTTACACATAAATTTAGCTCCTCAAGTTTCTGAATAGGATATCTATATACAAAATACATAAACCTACAACTTCTCCATCAATGACCTAAATAATCATAGAGTAAGGATAAAGAACAAAACCTTAAGGAAGAAGAAAGATAAATACTTACTACACACCCAAAAATCCTTCCTTCTTTGCAATTCTTTTTTTTTTTTTTTTCTTCTTCTTCTTCTCTCAATTCTTTCCCCTGACTGCCGCTATATTGTTTTGTAAACTAATAAGGGAATTAGGGTTTTGTAGGTTTTGTATATATTTTATTTTATATTAGTTGTGGGTCAAATAAATGGATAAATATACAAAAAATATATATATATATATATAAGTTAGATGTAACTCAAATGGTAAGAGCCTTATTTATTCATTTTGTGGTCTAGAGTTCAAGTCACACCCTCTTCTTTTTTTTTTCTTTTTTTTTAATAATAAATTTTGCCTCCAAACTAAAGACTTTCACCATAATTTATTTTCGAATTTAAAATTAATTAAAAGACCTTCTAAATATGTAATTTGCACTTTAAGATTCACCATCAAAATATTTGAGATTTGTAAAATTATTATTATCTAATTATTTATTTAATTTTTATATTCGGGTTCTAACAGTGGCTCATTGAGCCAAAAAAGCTCAATGAGCCACTTCCCAAATCATGCCTAAATAAGTGTACTTTTTGACTTTTTATGAAATATGAATTGGATTTGGGTTGGTTTTGAAGTGATGTGTTAGAGAGGTGATGTAACTTAAATAAGATGATGTGACTTAAATAAAATAGTGACTTTCTGACTTTTTAAATTTTTTTAAGAATGCCAAACTTGATCTAAATTCATCATATGATTCGTTGACGTAGTGTCATTTTGGCAAGTTGGCAAAAAGCCAACGTTTTGGTCCCTTCAACAAAAACGCCAGCATTGGTAAAAAGCCAAGACACCCATTTGGGAAGACCAAAAACGCCACTCCCAAATTTACCAAATTATCCTCTAGAAAATTTTGATTTATTAATTTAAAAATCAAAAAGTAAGGATATTTTAGTCATTTTGGAGTGATGTGACACTTTAAAAAATATTAAACCAAAAAGTAAAAAAGTCAGCTTTTTACAAACTTTCCAAATTACCTCCAAAAAAACCAAAAAATTTGGTAAAAAGTCAAAAGTCAATTTTTTACCAACTTCTCAAAACACCCCGTAGTGATTTAACACTTTTTGGATGCAAAAAATTAAATTTTAAAAATAAATAAAATAATAGCTTGTGAGGGTAGTCGGGGCTGGTTGTTGCTGTCTGGGTTTCTGTCTGATAATGATCAAATCAAATGCCAGACTAGCTATTTTATTAGGGAGAGTTACGTCTAAGTGGAGTAGAGAATTTTTTTTTTTTTTTTCAAAACACTAACATGGAGGATTGTAAGTGGTATTTTGGAAAGATGGTAAAAATTAACTTTTTTATTTTTAACCAAGCTTTTTTGGAGTGATTTGGGAAGTTGGTAAAAAGTTACTTTTTTATTTGGATTAATATTTATTTATGATGTCACATCATACTAAAATGACTGAACTACCCTCACACAACTTAAAAAATTACATTTTACCCAAACTAACAAAATATAAATATTAAGAGTAATTATATAAATTTTCAACTTACTTTTGCACTCCCCAAATGAGAAGAAAAAAGCAACTTGCGTTTTTGGAGTAAAACGCAAACCGTGCGTTTTTCAAAGTTGCCAAAAGAGCCCTAAGTTATATGTTTCATTTTTTTAAAAATACTTTTTAGAAAATTTTACTTTTTTATTTTTTATATTTTTTATATTTTTTTTAATATTTTAAGCAAATTTTTTTTTAACTTTTTAGGCATATCTAACATGTTTTGGGAACCAACAAAAAACGCAGCGTTTTTTGTTCGGAAAGAAAACGCCATGCCTGGGCCAAACGCTGGAATTGCCATTTGGCAACTTGGAAAAACGCAGGTTGTCTATTTACAAAACTACCCCTTGGTTTCACAAATTTCTTCAATTGGCTGAGGATACTTTGGTAATTTCATAGTGATGTGACACTTTTAAAAAATATTAAATCAAAAAGTAAAAAAGCCAATTTTTTACCAACTTCCCAAATCATTATCAAAAAAGCCAAAAAACTTGATAAAAAGCCAAAAGCCAGCTTTTTACCAACTTCCCAAAACACCCCTAAATATGCTAAAATTAAAAAAATGTGAAAAAAATCTTTTAAAAATTCACTAAATATAAAAAATATAAGAATTCAGTATATATTTTTTTATATTTTTATGTATTTATTAATTTTTTAAAATATTTGTTCACAATTTTTTTACTTTTTAGATACATTTAAGTAAGGTGCATTTAAAAAAATAAAAAAATTGTTTAAAATTTTAAAAATATTCACTAAAAACAAAAAAACAAGGGGTGTGTTTGGTTTGTATTTGTAGAGTAATTTTTGAGATAAAAAGTACGAAAACTTGTTTGGTTTGTCTTTTTTCAAAAATGGTTTTGAAATTGTTTTGGAGAGAGAATTTTAAAAAGAGTGATTGATTTGATGTGTATGAAAGAAAGAGTGATTTTGGAAAGTAGGTAACTAAACAAAGTTTTGAAATTTTTTTTTGAAAAATTTATTTGATTTGATTACTCTTAAAAATTTATTTGTAGAGAATTTTTCTCAAAATTTTTTCTAAGAAACAAACTAAATAATGCCACGAAAACCAAAAAATTTATTTTTTAAAAAACTTAATTCAAAAAATTCAAACCAAATATACTGATTGACACCCTCACCATATTTCACTTGTAATTTATCACAAAATCATTTATATCTCACATATTTTTATAATTTTTTTTCTTATACTCCCGGCGATGTAATTTCCTCATTTTATTATGAATGGATAATGAGGTTGTGACCGGTGATTGAACTCATGTTCTTTAAGCGAAAGTATTGACTTTTATTTAAAGCCACCTAACAAAAGAGTTGGTTATTTTTTTATGAATGGATAATGAGGTTGTGACCGGTGATTGAACTCATGTTCCTTAAGCGAAAGTATTGACTTTTATTTAAAGCAACCTAACGAAAGAGTTGGTTATTTTTTAATGAAAAGGACAAATTTGTATTCACCTTTTTTTTCCTCTTCATTTTACTTTATTTTTTCAAGATTAGAGATGGAATTGCCAGTTGTCTATTTGGGTATATTATTCCTATATTTGGATTTTAGATTTGTCAAAGAAAAGAAAAATAAACTTATTTATACATATTTTTTTTTGCGATTAATCAGCCAATATACAAAGATTATTTTTTGATAAGTACCTATTTTTTTATTCTTATTTTCATAATCCAAACAAATAAAAGAAAAAATTAACGTTTTTTTTTTTTTTTTGGTCATACGATAGTGTGCTAATAAATTAATAGAATTAGATTATCACAGCAAGTCAATATTACTCCATTAACTCTATTACATCCAACTTGAGACCACAAGAGGTCTTTCCATAAGTTTTGTTTTTATTTTTTTTCACAAATATATATGATCCAACTAACCATAACATATACTAGTCTACATTTGGTCTTGATTTGAAATAATAGGTATTGAACAACTGGAATAGAAAATTTGAAGGTTCACACTCTCCCATAATGTATTCCGGAATAAGGAGATATATTAGGCATGGTTTGGCAAGTGGGTCTGGATAGGTTTGGGATTATTTTAGTCACAAAAAATAAAATAGGTTATTTTAGTCATAACAAACAAAACATCACATCCAACTCATAACCATTACACTATTCTCTCACAAAAAAAGTCAAAAAAGTCAAAAAATCCTTCCCAAACTAAGATTTTTAGTCCAGGCTAAAATAGCCAAAAAAGTCAAAAAGTCAAAAAGCCAACCCACTCCCCAAACGAAACCTAGTCTCGCTGTTCGGTGAATGGCATAGATAACCATGGAAACTTCAATTTTGTACTATCAAAACTAAGATAATGGTACTGACTCAAAGATTGCATCTGTTACTACAAAAAATTATAGTATTAGAGATCAAAATTTAGAGACAAAATTATTTTGGTTGCGAAAAGTGTTATTATTATATTTTTAGCAACAAAAATTGGACATTAGTGATGAATTTTTATTCTTTTGAAATCAAATTTTTTTGTTTTAAAAAATAAACCATTTTGAGACCAAATTATTTTGTCTCCATTTATTAGTGACGTTTTCAAAATTTTGTCGCTAAAAGTCTTATTTTTTACTTTTCAGAACGACCTTTTAATAATATCCTCATAACAATAAAAATTAATCCCTAAATATTTTTTGCAATAAAATTTTTATTTTTAGAGATCAAAACATTTACTCTCTAAAACTCTTATATGTTTTAGTATTCTTTATGTACGGAAGCTCTGAGACAAGAATTGAGGCTTTTGAGGAGCCATGCGAGGGACTGGGAGCTTCAAGGTCATTGGTTGGATGGGATGTGGTGTTGTCTGGTCTAGGAATGGCAATTTGAATCGGACCTGACGAGGGCTTGATTTCCCGACCTCGAATTGAACGGTTTTTTCCCAAAAAATACCCCTGATAGGCCAAGGATGGTATTTAAAAATAAATCCCCAATGATATTCGGGTTAGGGACGGGGATATATTTTCCAACCCCGGACCTCGCCCATTCCCCATTGCCCCATTTAGCCCACCGACCTTGTTTTTGTTTATATATATATATAAATACAAGTGAGTGTTGTGTGTTCATATATATAAATATATATGTGTTGTATGTGAATATAGCTGGCCTACCTCTGTGTTCATATATATAAATATATATGTGTGTTGTGTGTTAATACAGTTGGCCTACCTCTCTCTCTCTCTCTCTCACTCTCACTCTCTCACCAAAGAGCTCCCTCACCGCCAGCTTCTTCTCTCGTTCTCATCGCCGACTCCTCATCTCCCTCTCACGGTATCTCCGTCTCTCTCTCTCTCTCTCTCACTCTCTTGTTTTTTGCTTTTGTTCTTCAGATTTGGAAAATGATGGAGATGAAGATGAAGAAGATCGTTTTTCTGGAGCTGTTTTTTTTTTTTTATGTTGTTGATGTTGCTTTTTGAGCTCAGATGTTGTTGATGTTGTTTTTTTTTTTATATTGTTGATGTTGTATTTGAGCTCAAATAACTTGTTTTCTGTTGATGTTTTTTTGGCCGGGGATTTTCGGGATTGGGGAAACCCGATCCTTGTTAGGGGGTGGGGGCGGTAGTGGGTTCCCCGTCGGGGATTGGGGCCGGGGACGAGGAAAGTTCTGCTATCGGAAATCGGGGACGGGGAGGGTGATCCCCGGCCCGGCCCGGCCCGGCCCCGCCCCATTGCCATTCCTAGTCTGGTCTACTCCTATTGTCTATTAGTTGTATTGTTAGCAGAGAGTTTTGTACGTGTGGTTATTGTGTTTATCTCATTGTAAAATTGCACATATGGCAAAGTGGTGTTGATTAGTTTGGTTGTTTTGGTGGCTCCTGTTTTTAGTCACTACAGGAGACCTTTTTGTTAGTGTTGCTAATATTTAGTTTCTAGTTCTTTCTTTTCTTTATTGATAGCATAAATAATTAGGGCCAAAATGTATCAGCAACACTTTCAGATTTTTTGTTTAGTACACCTCCCCTATCTTAAGGGGGGTGAGTTTGAGTTTGGATTATAAGATTAGCTTGGGGTATACCCCTTATAAATTTACATATTTTATTATTTTATTTTATGACTTATCTAAAGAAAAAAAGTTTGGAGACAATAAGGCCGTGATTTCATTAGTTATTCCACCTTTACATTTTAAAAAATATGGCAGATTTAATGGAATAGAAATCTTATTAACTGATGGTCAAATTATTTCACTTGTAGAAATTCCTATCTTCTAAACTTTTTATGATTACTTGTATGAAACTCGTGCCATGTATTGTTTTAAATAATCACTTAAATATTTTATTTTAAAATTAAATAGAAAAAAAATTAAAAATTAAAAATGATAAAATTAGGTAAATTTAAATTATTTTTAACCGAGTTACACTAAAATGATGTGTTTTTTTTATGCTGCTATTAATGCTTTGTTCCAAGTATTATATAGGGTAAATTACATTGATCTTCTTGTGGTTCGGAGAGAATATAATAAGTCTCACAGTTTTAGTATAATTACATTTAGTTCCCTTAACATTTTAATTCACATAATATTCAGTTTCTTTTTTATAAATTATTTTTTAGTCATAAGGATGAAAAAAATGATATTATCATTTCTTTTACACTGAAATATATATATTTTCTTATTTATCCTTATATCTTTACATCATCTGCATTAGTTTTGGTCCCTTTAACCTTGCTAAAAGAGAGATTAATATAATCATGTCAAAACTATAAGTAGTACCTTTTGTATCTTTGCTTTGCTTGCCCCCTTCGACTCTCCCTCTTTTTGTATACAATGCGATGCTATCCAAACCTTCAAACTCTCTCATTAGTTAGTATAGATGAAATTTTTATTAAAAAAAAAAAAATCAAATTATTTTATATGAACATCATCATCATCTCACGAACCCACATCATCACCATCATCATCAAACAATAAAATGGGCATTGAAAGAGAAGAAAGATTACATTGTTTTACAAAAATCCCAAATCAATGGGAGAGAAGAATTCAATATGAAATTGTCAAAAGCATATTTAGAAATAGTGTCATCAATCGCAAATTTAAAGAACTAGTCTCGCTACCAAAAAGAGAGCACCATACCATTGATTTGGTGGCTTGTTTGCAAAAACGCCAAATTAATGGGAGAGGAGAAGAGAAGAGATAAAACGAGATGAGTGCATGCCATCAATCATCATCGTCGAAAAGAGAGTATCGTGTTGGAAAAAATGATTTTTGGGGACTTTAATTTAATATTAAAGTGTGGTGACTTTAATTAAATATTAAAGTGGGTCTTAACCATTTTTGTGTTGGGTCCAAGTGAGCCAAAAACCATTGGGTTTTGAATAAGAAATTGCCAAGAAATTACTTAATGATATTAGATTCATGAATAGGATTTTAAAGAGTATTTAAATCTTTTTTCTTGACTAAATGGTGTGAATCCTTTGGGCATCCATACTTTCCATTTTGTGGAAAGGGGCTATGGATGCTTGGTGTTTTAATGACTAGCTTTAAAGGCTGGAGGCTCTTCCTCTCTCCCCTATACATGTATAAATTGAGACCCTCCTATCTAGTTTTAATATAGAAATTTTTGCTTCCATTTTACAAGTCAGTTTGCTAGATAGTTCCTATTGTGAGAGAGTGCTGCCATTGTTTTGTTCGCTAAGCTAGGCAGATAGTGCTTCTGCCGTAGCTGGTTTTGACCGTCGTATCCTGGGAGACAGACTCTGGGTTTCCTCAAGCACTCGACCCGTGAAGCGGCGAAATCTGTTTTAAGGAAACTGCTTCCGTGTAGGCTTTGGTTTTATCTCTTTACCCTTTATTGTTTTTTGTGTATTTCTGTGGAAATTTAGTTGTAATTATCAGTATATGTTCTTGGTATATAATTTGTTTTCTTGATAAATCTATTTATTTAATTTCACAATTTTGAACAACAATCTTAAAACAGAATTTATATATATTTTCTATGAAATTGATCGAATAGATTTATATAGACTATTAGGTTAGCTTTGTATAATGTTACTAGGAACTGTTGCGAAATTGCCCACTCTTTCAATGATACAAAATATAAATTTGCATGTTTAGAGATTCTAGTAATTTATATGAATAGGCCATTGCTCCATTTTCTGTAGGTTAATTGCCGGTTCATGATTTTGCTTCTTTGCATGCACATAAAACTATTTTCATGCCTTCTTGCACTAATTCATCCTTCTGAGTAAATTAATATATTTGTGTTTGCTAGTGAATAGATCCATGTGTGTTTTAGACATATTACATGCTATTGCTTCTATTATTTAAGTAGACTATGTAAATTATGCAATGTTATTCTCTAATTGCTTAGTTTAATTAGAATGCTCTATCATAATTTGTATACTTAATTGTATTAGTATGATCTGGTTTTATGCGTATGGTTCATCATTTCCCTACCATGATTTGCATGAATTTTAAGGTTATAAAATATAATTTATGGATGTTGCAATTTTGACATGCTAATTCTATTCTAGTCTCAATTTGTTACATGCTTATTATTTTCTAGGCTAGATTACATAATTTAATGTATTTTGGAGTTATAGAGTTTTATGAATTGTGTACATGATTAATCTAAATTATCTAATTGGGTGCATTAATCTGAGTTATTTAATTAGGTGTATTAATCTAAATTATTTAATTGAGTGCATTAATCGGAATTATTTAATTAGGTGCATTAATCTGAATTACTTAATTGGGTGTATTAACTTTGAATTTGACTTATCTATTTGGAGTTATTAGTTTAAAATGTTTATTATGAATTAATTTCATTTATAACTCATGAGTATTGAACTTTATTTTAAAGTTTTAATTTAATTGGCATTTTAATTCATTGGTTAATTTTATAAATAGTTGGCTAGATGGTTTCAATTATTTATTATATTTATTTTTTGCTTAGATCATTTGTTTGTATTTTGTTGTGGTTTTTTCTACTAGCTTTCTTTATAGGAATACTTATGCGAAAGGGAATAGAAAAATAAATACAAAACCAAATGAATAGAATTTGAGATGTAAAAACAAAAATGTTTGGACTACTAACGTTTGTGTTGAATAGAAATACCTAAGCGTGGAAAGACTTTTGGACTAAATAGAATCCTTATGGATTGGCTATTTTATTTAAATGTTTGAAGCATGTTTTGCTTGAGATTTAGTTGGTTTGTTTACCAATTTGTGGTAGCAAGTTTTATTTGCTTGTTTTGTTAGAAGCATTTTATATGCGTGTAATTGTTATAGCAATTTTTAAATTGCTTGTAAGTTTGGAACTTGGTTTGGTTTTCTGTGATAGAAACCAAAGTTTTAGCTCTGGCTAAAGAGTAGTTCTTATTTGTTCAGAAATGACAACTAAGACAGATTTAGTTTCAAACTTTTGGAGTTTGAGAAAGTCTTTGGGTTTAATCATTTTATTCCCAAAGTGTTGGAAAACCAAGTTTGGAAAAAGTCTTTAGTTATAATCTGATTATGTCCAAAGTGTTTTGGTTTTGAGAAAGGAAACTAAATTTTAACATTAGCTAAAATATTTCTGGTTTTATTCAGAAATAATGGGCATAGTTCCGGGAGTACCGGTTAATTTTTATGAGTAGTGTAATTCTGGTAGCAAATTTTATTTACTTGAGAATCGGTTTGTTATAACCTGGTTTATCCCCTGGAAATTTTAATTTTTAAATTGTTTCCTATGGACTAGGAGTCAATATGCTCTTGAATGTTTTGTCAAAAGATTAACTGGGTTTTAAGTGGGACCGATGTGACCCCTCTAGTCTTCCTGGGAACATTCCTGACCATGTTCGATTCTAAGTTAAATGGTGAGACTAGTTTTGAATTAAATTTCCATCTGAGGGATTTTCTAAGGATTAAGTTTAATTTCTGGAATCACAAAAGTGAAATTCTGTTGTGATGTTTCAAAAATGGCTTCAAAATGTGACAAACAGAAATGTTGTTCCACCTGACAACCTTTGCCTCACGAGATTCTTAAAGGAAGATCTTCAGATATCAAGTATGATTAAAGGAAATCATAAGATTGCATTAAAATATCTCTGAATTGATCAAAGGCAATTTGTCTGGTATCCTTGTGTTATTTATAGCATTTATGATTGCTATGTGACTTTGCTTGAAAGCAAAGATGAGATAACCTGTTATAGTGGGTGAATATTTTTTGGATTTTTAAATTCCAAATATATTCTTAAATTGGTGGCTCCTAGTGAGTACAAGATCACTGATCACAGAGATAGAAAACTGGTGGTTCCTAGGTGGTGTTAGACCACTGGCTACACAGTTATGAGATTGTGGTTCCTAGTAGTGAATAGACTACTGATCACATGTCAAGACATCATGATTCCTAGTAGTGGAGAGGCTACTGGTCATATGTCAAGACATGATGATTTCTAGTAATGAAAGAGTCTATTGATCCTATGTCATTAAGTTGTAATTCCTAGTAGTAAAGTGACTACTGATCACAGATTAAGACATTGTGATTCCTAGTAGTAGAAAGTCTACTGACCACATGTTGAGAAATTAGTGATTCCTAGTGATAAGACTACTGGCCATGTTATGAAGTTTCAAATAGCAGACTATTGAACACTGGATTTGTGTTTCCTAATAGTAAGACTATTGGCTTCAGAGTGATAGGTTGGACCAAATATATTTGGGTGCCTAAATCGGTTGATTACATTCTAGGAATGTATTTACTGTGATATGATTTTGAGAGTTTCATAATCATTGTGACACAAAGATTTGTTTAAGACTTTGTATCCGACTCCGAAATTGAGGAGGATAATAGAAAGAAAGGAGGGAGTACCTCCTCAGTGAAGGCAAATGTCATTGAGCATAGCAAATTTTCTGGGATGAGAAAGAAGCCTCCCGTGAACAAGGGCTCTTTGCTGGGTGGTGTTGCAAAGAAGCTGGCATACAAGCCGCGGGAACCTAGTTATCGGTTCTTTGGGAAGTGCTACAACTGTGGTAGCGAGGGGTTTTATCTTTACTAGGGCTACACGCCACATCTGCTCTGAGAAGGAGCTGTTTACAACTTTCGAACGGGTTACAAACGGTGAGAAGTTGTTTATGAGAAACTCTACTACCTCATTTGTTGAGGGAAAGGTGGTCCTGAAGTTAACCTCAGGGAAAGAGCTAACCTTGAACAAAGTCTTGTATGTTTTGGACATTTGTTAGAATCTTGTCTCAAGGTCACTTCTCAGTAAACATGTTTTCGCATGGTTTTTGAGTCCGACAAGGTCGTTCTGACAAAACACAAGTGTGAAACTTGTGTTGAAGCAAAGTGGACAAGATCCTGTATGAGTTATGAAAATGCGTTAAGCTTTCTTATAAATTCTTACAAATGTAGGGGTGTCTTGCTATTATGGCGATTCCTATACCCTAACGCGTTAGGATAGGCCCAAAATCCATGGATTGTATATTCATTGGTTATGCACATAACAGTAGTGCATATCGGTTTCTTGTATATAAGTATGAAATTCCAAACATTCACAGGAATACCATAATGGAGTCAAGGAATGCATGTTTCTTTGAAGACTTTTTTCCTTGCCGAACCTAAGAAGGGGTTCTGAGGTTTTGGAGCAATTTGATGAGCTTGCTAGTGATGATGATCATTTTGATGATTAAGTTGAGAATCAAGGTGATGATCAGCCTAGAATGAGTAAAAGGGCTAGGATGTCCAAGTCTTTTGATCCAGACTTCTTGACTTATATGGTTAAGAATGAACCTCAAACTTGTCACGAAGCTGTGACTTCTCCTGAGAGTCCTTTATGGAAAGAAGCGATCAAAAGTGAGATTGACTCCATCTTACAGAACCACACCTGGGAGTTGGTAGATTTACTTCCAGGTTGTAAGCCTTTAGGTTGCAAATGGATTTTTAAAAAAGAAAGATAAAGGCCGATGGGTCTATTGACAAGTATAAGGTGAGGCTCGTTATCATAGGATACAGGAAACGAGAAGGTCTGAATTACTTTGATACGTACTCACCTGTTACTAGGATAACATCCATTCGCATGGTGATTGCGTTAGCAGCTTTGCGTAATCTGGAGATACACCAGATGGATGTAAAGACAGCTTTCTTAAATGGGGATTTGAATGAAGAAATCTATATGGAGCAACTTATAGGGTTTTCAGCTCTAGGGCAAAGCAAGAAAGTCTCAGAACCTTGTCAAATCTTTGTATAGTTTGAAGCAAGCGCCTAAACAATGGCATGAGAAGTTTGACAACGTAATGTTGTCAAGTGGGTTTAGAATCAACGAATGTGACATGTGCGTTTATGTCAAAGACACTGACAGAGGTTATGTCATTTTGTGTGTATATGTTGATGATATGCTCATTATACGTAGTAATGATGAAATGATTAAAACTACCAAGAAGTTGTTAAACTCTAAGTTTGACATGAAGGATATGGGCATTGCAAATGTTATTCTGAGAATCAAGATTACCAGAATCTCTGGCGGAATTGTACTATCTCAGTCTCATTATGTTGATAAGATACTTGAGAAGTTTAGTGGATCGATATGAGTGTGTCATCGAGACCAGAGACTTAAGTCTACACTTTACCAAGAATAATAAAGAGAGTGTCTCTCGGTTAGAATATTCTCGCAATTGGAAGTTTAATGTATCGATGAGTTGTACTAGGCCGATATAGCTTACTCGGTTAGCGTGCTTAGTAGATACACAAGTAATCTTGATGCTTCTCATTGGAAGGGCATTGTGCGGGTGTTAAGGTATTTACGCTACACTGGGATTATGGGTCGCATTATACTCGATATCCAAATGGTGCTTGAAGGATATAGTGACGCTAATTGATATCGATATAAAGGACTCAAAGTCCACTAGTGGATATGTGTTCACTCTTGGTGGGCAGCCGTGTCTTGGAAATCTTCCAAGCAAACGCGTGTATATCTAGATCAACGATGGAATCGAGTTTATTGCTTTGGATAAAACAACGGAAGAAGCGTAATGGCTTTGCCATTTCATTGAAGATATTCCACGTTGGTCTAAACTGTATAGCTATTTGTATTCATTGTGATTGTCAATCTGCAATTGGTAGGGCACAGAGTAATATGTATAATGGAAAGTCTAGACATATCCGTCGTAGACATAATTCCATACGACAACTACTCTCAAATGGAGTTGTCTCTTTAGACTATGTAAAGTCTAAGGACAACTTTGGGGATCCGCTAACCAAAGGATTAAGTCGAGTGTTAGTCGAAACGTCGTCAAAAGTAATGGGGTTAAGGCCTTTGGAAGTTACCGGAATGGAAACCCAACCTAGTTGACTGGAGATCCCAAGATCTAGGTTCAATGGGACAACCTAATTGCGTGTAACGGTGGTATGTCACTGAGGAGGTTAAACCTCTAGCCATTCCTTCTATCAGTAATACCTGCAAGTGTAGAGGATAAGCTGAGCTTTTAATGACTCTTATGTGTTAAGCTGTTAAGCTAAGTATTGCAGGATACTTTAGTAGAGTCACCTATGTAAGTTTGAAGTGGGGCCGCTTTTAGAAGAATTAGGCAGGCCAAGATTCTTTGAAACCACTCGCTGAACCAGGCTAGTGTTTAGGGCCACACAGGGCACACCAGTGAGAACATAATGGTGGTAGAAGTAATTCCCGTGTGAGATCTATTGTCTTAGTTTACATAAACGGTAGAGCAGTTCAAGATGTCTTATTCAATCGACCGCCAAGAACTCGATAGGTTTTCACTGGGAGAGGTTCAAAGCCAAAAGCTACCTTCTCTGATGTCGGGGTTAGTCCGTTGTACTCTCTCAGAGTTTTTATTGTTGAATGATGTCCGTTTGTTGAGTCTTTTGGTCAATTTTTATTCATGTGGGGGATTGTTGGAAAAAATGATTTTTGGGGACTTTAATTTAATATTAAAGTGTGGTGACTTTAATTAAATATTAAAGTGGGTCCTAACCATTTTTTGTGTTGTGTCCAACTGAGCCAAAAACCACTGGGTTTTGAATAAGAAATTGCTAAGAAATTGCTTCATGATGTTAGATTCATGAATAGGATTTTAAAGAGTATTTAAATCTTTTTTCTTGGTTAAAGGGTGTGAATCCTTTGGGCATCCATACTTTCCATTTTGTGGAAAGGGGCTATGGATGCTTGATGTTTTAATGACTAGCCTTAAAGGCTGGAGGCTCTTCCTCTCTCCCCTATACATGTATAAATTGAGACCCTCCTATCTAGTTTCAATAAAGAAATTTTTGCTTCCATTTTACAAGTCTAGATAGTTCCTATTGTGAGAGAGTGCTGCCATTGTTTTGTTCGCTAAGCTAGACAGATAGTGCTTCTGCCGTAGCTGGTTTTGACCGTCGTATCCTGGGAGACAGACGCCGAGTTTCCTCAAGCACTCGACCTGTGGAGGCGAAAACTGCTTTTAAGGAAACCGCCTGCAGGCTTCGGTTTTATCTCTTTACCCTTTATTGTTTTTTGTGTATTTCTGTGGAAATTTAGTTGTAATTATCAGCATATGTTTTTGGTATATAATTTTTTTTCTTCATAAATCTATTTATTTAATTTCACAATTTTGAACAACACATCGTTCCAGGTCGAAGAGTCTAGAGAGAGATTGAAACCCTTCTCTTGTGGTTTTGCTTCTTCGAACCCTCTCTCTTTTCACTTTTCTTTCTTTTGCTCATTCGAACCTTTCTCTGTAGTTTTCTATGTTCCTTTATGATTAAAAGCCATTAGAAGCCAAAGTGTTAAGAGTATATTTTGATATATTTGTTTTTTTTTTCTAATATATTTTTGGTGTTTGATGCTAGAGTATTTTATTTTGGCACCTACTTTTTTTTTCCCAATCATACCATTCACAACAGAAATTGTATGCCGTGTAAAGTAAAATATATTTAGCGACTGGCATACGTGTGCTGTGTATATTTGATATATTAATAACATGCTATAGACATGTTATAGAAAGTTTTATTATTTACAGCTAATATTGCAAATCGTAAAAAAATCATCATTATTACTATTAACAATGTAAGCAATAGACATACTGTTATCAGGATATTATTTACAACATGTAAAAAAAAAAAAGTCGTAAAAGTAAAAAATTACAGCATTTACTGTATGTCGTTGATGTGCTGCGTAAAAATCCAATTTTGTTGTAGTGTAAGGAGTTTCTTGTACTTCTCAAAATCTCAGGGGAGGTCAATGTAATTTATCCTAACAAATAATGTCATAATTTAATTGATAAAATTAAAGTAAATAAATTTGCATAAATTGCAAAAGTTACACTTTTGTAAAGCATACTTATATGTCGTCCATGAAATTTCTATAATTATAATTAGAGAATTGCAAATCAGTGGTGTTTTCTCAAAATATTTGCAAATTTATGAAAAAGTTTATAACTTTAATTATTAAAGATGATAAAGTATACCATTAATTTAAAATTTTTTAAAGCAAACTTTTACTTAATTGCAATTTCTCCACTATAATTTGGCATATGAGAGTTTGATAGATGATATATTAATCTTAACGCTTATTTTACTCTCTTCTTCTATTTCCACCTTTTTTATTTATCATTATTTATTTTTCTATTTTATTGAGTAGGCTCTTTTCGCTTGGGTTTTCCAACCGGTGGGTGTTATCAGTCGCCACCGCCGAATTGGACTTTTAATGGCTCAAAAACACCGCTAAATCTATCAAAAACGCAGCCAGTTCTTTTTGTGGAGTTTAGTACCAAGCGTCGAAGAGACGGCCGTCGGTGTAACTTCTTCTCGGTTCAAAAACATCGTGAGATTAGAATAGGAGGCGATTTAAAAAACGCTAAATGTCCTACTATACACACGCTAACGTCACCGACAATATTTAGCGACGTTTTGAAAACGCCGTGGTATTTGTTTTATAAAATATGACCGTTAGTATTTAGGGTTTAGGAGGCGTTTGTAAAAACGCCGTCATATCCCTTTCCTTTTCTTTTTTTTTGAAATTGTGCTAATTTTATTTGATTTAATTTAAAAAATGCCTGTAATAAAACTAACATATAAAATATTAACTCCCATTCAAATATGTGTAATAAAACTAACATATAAAATAACTCTATTCAAATAACAAATGAAGCATTAATTTAGTATCTCATTCAATTAATATCCAATCACCATTACCCACAAAATAACATTTCCAATATCCAAAGATCATGTTTTAACATTAACCACAAACTGACATATATCCAAAAATCATGTTTTAGCATAGAAAAATCATGTTTTAGCATAGAAGTTATAGTCATCACTGGTCTATATGCCTGCATCAGAACATAAACTGCAATCAGATTCACCAAAATAAACACAAATTGAAGAATTTGTACCCAATACTTATAAACAATACTTAAAACTTGAAGAAGCACTAACAAGAAGATTTTATCACATACCAAGAAGCACTACAATTCCAAGAATATAAATGCAAAGAAGCACTATGGCTATGCCTCAGGGATGAATGGAAAACAGTTTTATCCATTCATCATGATTAAAGGTAAATCATAACGACATAAAAAAATAAAAAAGATTGGGGATTGATAAAGCATGATACTTTTTATACTCATCTCATATGACTAAAAAATTAAAATAAAAATAGAAGAACTTGTGATCTTAGAGATTAGAGAACAAAATGATATTTCATACAAATCTCAACAAGCTTAAACATTAAGCAAACAAAGGGATTCATTGAAGACTAAAGAACGAAAGTGGATTTTTTTTTTTTTTTTTCTTCTTAGACTTAAATTCATTTCTTTTTCTGTCATAGCAAATTTCAATTATTCAAATTGGTAAACCACCTCTCTGGCATGAAAATATAAAAGAAATAGCATGTTCACTTTTAACTCAATCAAAGATTCAAGACTTCAACACCAAATTAAACAGAGATAAGGGCTATGAATGTCCTTGAAAAACAACAAATGGTGATTTAGTAAGTGGTCGAAGTTGTAGAAAAAACATAAAAATGTCTACTTGCACATTTTTTGTAATCAAGACAATCAATATGATAACTGAAATTATTATTTTTCTTGAATGTTATAAGGAGGATTTTAAAGGATATATATAGTTTCTATTTATTTTTTTTTCTTTAGAATGCTTTGGTACCTTAGCTATCATGTATGACAAATAGGCCAGAAGCATCATGGTTGCAACTTCACGATCTGTGGAATGTCTATTAAGAAAGAACAATGATGTCAACATAAAAATCAAACAATACTAGAAACTGCTACAGGCAAATGATGTCAACATAAAAATCAAACAACATAAAAATCCAAAATCCAAAATTCAGTGATATATACTCAAAAAGCAACCTAGTTACAGGCAAATGAACTATATATTTTAGCATCTCAGTTGATAATTGGTTAGCAATTGCTATTACTATTGCTTGTTGGTTGACATCCACATAAAAGAAGCTCTGCACAAAAAGGAAGGGATGTGTAATGAACCTCAATCCATGATGTCAGCATAGGTCTTCCTGTAGTGATGTCATATTTCTTTACATCTAGCAATAAGGGATAAAATCTTCCTATGAATGGAGCATATGCTATGTCGACCTGCAACATAGAAGTTTTGACACACATTAGGGGTTCCATTACAATTTACAAATTGACTATATATTCACCAACTTCTTGGAAAGTATATATTAGTTCGCACTTCTTTGACTACAATGCATAACACAACTGCATTTGTAGTTTAAGTAATACATAATAATTTTAAATATAAGAACAAAGAAAGATGGAAAACCAATATCAAATTAGTAGAGTGCAATTAACTTACTAGACCGAACTAACCAAGGAAGAAAGGTCCATCAAGAAATTTGAAGAGAGCGATTCGAGGTAATCAAAAGCAAGACTGTCAAGGTTTATTAGAGCGGGTCACATTTTGATTCATATAAAATGTTAAATTTCTTTCTTGTTCGTAGAACTTCAAAAAAAAAAAAACATAGCACGCCTTGAATCTCGATTTCATTTCATTTAGATCCTCCTTCAAAGTGAAGTGATCACGGCCAAATTAAAGGTGTTTTTGTAGGATAGCAACTCCTCAAAGAAATTCTCACTTGGTGGGATCCTACAGACATTTGATACGCCTAGAATTCAAATTTTTGAAGTGATAGAGAGGTGAATTTTATGTCAAGAGTGAAAAATCTACTTACATCAGTAAAGATGGTCCTTCAAAGTAGCTATCAATATATTTTAGCAAATAGACTCTCTCCTCGAATTTCATTATTGTGCTCCAGTGATGGTACCCACTAATTTTGAAAAGGAAAAAAGAAAAGAATCTGCAAATATCGTAATCCGTGAAACAAGAGGGCTCTCAACAGATCTTGTGATTTTTTCCTTATTTGATAGATATAAATTCTCGCAATTTTAAGAAGAGAACGAGGAACACGAAATTACCAAACAAAGATTTTCCTAACAATTAATTATGGTTGTGAATGTAACCTTATTTGGTGAGTAGACTTGTCCCTTGTAGCAAACTGACCTATTTTGGAGATCAAGAGGAACTAATATGGTCTTCTGCGCACTCGCACAAAGAAGTAAAGAAATTTCAAATCGAGAATTGCAGTAACATGAATAAAAGAAAAAAGAAAAGAAATAGTAGAGCAGAAAAATTATCCATAAAATTTAACACAACCTTGTAATTCCGTACGATCCAAACACGCTGCGCATACGGACAAATGTAAGAGGTGTACAACCTTCAGGAAATAAAAATGGAACATGGTGATCAGAAAATGCATGAGAACACGCAGAAACACACACAAACATGAAAAACACACACACATGTATCCCAATTGAAAACCAACAAAAAATTTCAAACAATGATAGTAACATATTAACTTGGCATGATTCAAAGTTCAGACACTGATAGTGTGTCCTGTGGAATTTGATAACCAAATCATTTGCTTCATTTGTCTTGATGTTTTAGCACACAAAATTGCACCATGAATATATTCTGCTAAAATGTAGGCTAAATTTTAATCCACTCACAAATGTATGTGTCATATAAAGCTGTTCTATACATAACTAGAAAAGGATGTTATAGGATTCACACTACCCAACAAATTATACAAACTAACGGTGAGATGCATTTATAATTTTATATTTACATTCTCGGATAGTTTGATGAAAGAGAAAAATTAATTAGCACATTTTCTAACGATTTGATGAACAGAGTTATTAGATGTGACAATTACTAGATTGAAAAGAAATTATTCAAAAAGAAAAATCGTGACAGCATTCACACTTGAATAGCATCCCTACAAAAAGAAAAAACAAATGATTAGAACCAAGAACCAACTCACAATAGCATCCCTACAAAAGATGAGTAATAAGACAATAAGACAAGAGTATTGTTCCATATTGTTCCAACCACCTACATGAAGACAAATTGATCCAAATGAAGACAAATTTTGAATTCCAAGGAACAAAAGTAAAAACCAGAAATCTTCCACTGTAGAGAAAATATATGAGCTACCACCACAAATTACCACAAGTATAGCATACTAATATGTAACAGAATTCGAAACCAACTAAATAAAATTTACAGGCTAACAATCTCAAGATCAAGGAGAGATTGGCAGGCTGACAAAGCTACACAAAGTGTTGCGTTATCCATTCTTTCAATATTGTAAAGGTGCAACCTCCTCAAAAGAACCCTTCAAATTCCAAGACAAAGAAACAAAGTCAATATAATATATACATTATATGGCAAGAATTTCCCTGGGCATGGACACATGCACCAATAAGGAATTTTAGATAAGCCCAAAAAAGCCCCATTGTGCTTAGGACAAATTTATAGTATATATATATCATCCAACCCCTTGTATTGACCCACCAAAAATATACCAATGATAATATACAAGAAAATTTGCTTAGAACCATACCCAGGAGGATCGATGTCCCCACTCAAAGAGCCTAAACAAGACCTAGTGAGACTACATGACGTTGTTCGAATTGCTGAATTCTAGGGTCTGTAGTTTAATGTTTCAATTAATTACTTCAATCAATCATCTAAGAATAAAAAAAGCAACTAAATTAGGAAATATATTGTTATTGGTCCCAGCAAAATATAACTATTGATATTGGAGAAACACTAAAATCAAACTTGTCTTATTTAATTCTAAAATAAGACTAAAATATCAAATATTACCGTGAACATTCATTTTTATTTCTTATCTCTTATATATATGTCTATATATCTGTATAAACCCTATCACTTATAAATCATTATCCATAAAATTGAATCAGACAGCCTAAGTAGCTGACACTAAAGAATACAATAAATATTCTAAGAAAACTACTAAATAAATAATTTTCTGTAAGCATTGGCATTTCTTCCCAAAGTTAAAATTAATGGAAAAAAGATTAAAACAAACACAAGACCTAGAAGCAATCAATTAAAAATTAAGTAGGATTTAAAACTTCAAGCCCTTGTGTATTCCAAGAAACCAAACACCAAATAAAGTCTACAACTTGATAAGAGCAGAACTCACCAAAGATCTTATAACCTGTAGCTAGAGTATTTAAAGCAGCCTTCTGAATTTCACCATCTCGTTCTGCTGTTAGGCTTGCAACAAGCTGCAAGGATTTCAACTGTTCCACAATCTGTAGGGAAATTATAGAAGACTCAGTACCTTTCAAAGAAGAAAAAAGATCAAATAGCATTCCATATTTTACCTCTGCTCCATGGTTATCAATTAAGAATCCAACAAGATCCACACGCTCAATCCGGGTTCGATTGTTTCTAGAACGCAAACCCTCCAAGACATAAGGAAAAGTTTTTGCTGCTGAAAATGCATGAATGATTTGTTTAATCAATTTTCGCATTTTTCTCGTACTTTCTCAATGTTATGTCCAGATCGCGAAACGAAGAAGGCAAAAATTCAAAAATATGTTTGAAAATCGATGTCATGATAACCAAACTAAGAAAATTCAAACACAAGTAATGGTGGTAGTTAAAAATTAGCATTAAACAAATAAAAATGAAAGCATCTCAACCTGTGGAAAACTTTGGGCCAAGTTCTAACCTCTAAACATAGCCCGCAAATCCAAACCAAAAAAAAAAAAAGAGGCAAAGATCCATAACAATTTTTATGGGGCCTAACCCATAAACAACATATCGATACTAAAGAAAAGGTCAATCTATGTTATAAACACCGCAATATCTCTCCCAAAAATATATATATATATATATATAGAAAAAAATGGAAAGAAAGAAAGCAAGAAAATGTAAGCAGATTGAATTCCGACAAAGCTAGAATTAGGCAGGCCATTCATATATTTAGAGTAAATCCAAATCACCACAAATGTGTAACACAAAAAGGCACCTTATGCAGCATCTCAATTCCATCAATTTGCTTCTTGAAGTCTGTGCTCAGAAGCCTCCTATGCAAATCCTCTCTGACATACTTCATAAGATCATTCTGTGGCATAGAAACAATCAAGGAACCTGCCAAATTCAGAGAGATCCAACAGCAAAGCAAGAAACCATCCGTTGAATGCTCAAAAGCACATACCTCAAGATCTTGTATTTGAGTGGGAGAAAGAGAGAGCAACTAACCTCTGATCGAAGAAGACGAAGAGTTCCAAATCCACGGAGATAAATCACGGAGCTATGCTCAAAATCAAACTTCGAAATCGCAATCCGAGATGAATCACCGAGCTGAAGAAAAATCGAAGAAGAATCACTGAACTAAAGAAGAATCGAGAGAGATTTGAGTGAGAGAAAGAGAGAGGAACTAACCTCTGATTGAAGAAGAAGAAGAGTTCCAAATCCACGGAGATGAATCACGGATCTATGCTCAAAATCAAACTTCGAAATCGCAATCCCGAGATGAATCACCGAACTGAAGAATCACTGAACCGAAGAAAAATCGAGAGAGAGAGAGAGAGAGAGAGAGAGAGAGAGAGAGTAAGGAGTTAGTGAGAGATTTGAGTGAGTGAGAAGGAGACATCGGTGCTCAAAATAGGGTTTTCAAAATATAAGTTTAAAGAGATAGAACAAGGTGTGAAGAGAGACAGGGAAGAGGGTGTGAAGAGAGACAGGGTTTGAATGCGCTTTTTAAGTGTCTTCTATTTACAAAACGGTACCGTTTTACCTAACAACAAAGGCGACGTTTAAAAAACGCCGTTAATTATCAAAAAAAGTGACGTTTAATAAAACATCGTTAATTAAACGCCGTTAAATCCTCATTTTCCTGTAGTGTTCCATGAGCCTACCACGGAGCTCGTATTAATAATTTAAACTGTTCACTATCTAGGACTCACCGAGTACTTCATCTCTGTAAAAAATTACATTGATCGAATATTGATAGACACTTGATCAGATTACATTTGTATCAATAATTTATTTTAAAAATCATATTTATCATTGACACAAATGTGATCTGATCAAGTGGATATTGATATCTAATTAACATTATCTTTTACAAAAATCAAGTACTTAACAAGCCTTATATATTGTATGGTTCGAATTATCGATGCAAGTTCCAATGGATCTACGGAGACCCAATAACACTCTCTAGTTTGATTTGGATTTGAGAGGAGCCTGCTCCTTGAATGAAAGGACGTAAATTTTCTACATGTAAGTTGCGCAATATTTGGTTTTAGTGGTAGTTTTTTTAGTTGTAAAGGAATTTGCGTGGTACTAGTAGTGATGGGTTTTGGTGATCGAAGGTAGAACTGTGTAAAATATCAATTAATTTGTTAAAGTGGTATTAATTTATTTGTTAGTTGTGGATTAAATTTTTGAAACTTATAATCCGTCATCAAAATTGTTCATCTCTGCTATAGTTAATATATATATATATATATATATTTCAACATCTAATGAAATATTAAAGTAAAAATGAGAGTGAGAGAGATTTAAGATATGAAATTTGTTGCAAATTAGTAAGTTATATATATGAAAAATATTATGTAAAATTAGTTTGTATTATATATATGAAAAATATTACTCAAATTAGTATATTATGTAAATACTTGATAATTGTTTAAAAAATATTCTTCAATCAACCGGCAAATTAAAACTGTCCCAAACCGCTCAAATTACGGTTTGGTTATTTGTCAATTCGCCATTCATGATTTAATTTATAATTTACTCTCAAACTATCTGAACTACACTGCACATACCCCTAATTGAAAGGCCCGTTCAAATTTTGGGTGTTAAAAACAATGTGGCCTAAAAAATAGAAAATAGAAAGAAAAAAAAAAACATTTGAAATGGATGACAAATCAAAATCACACATATGAATTTGTGTTTATGAATTTTGTCTCTATATGCATATAAAAAGTTTCGAGTGCATTATATTAAGTTCGAAGTCACTAGTAAGATATTCAAATTTATTTGACTCTTTCATTGCTTTTTATTTTCAAAATATATATACGATAATACGAGTTTTTAAAGATCACACAATTTCTATAATGACATGCATTTTCTATTTAACAAATGTGCCCTTATTTTTGTTTTGTATTTAAAATTTTCAAATATCATAACTTAAGTTGTATAAGTTCATTCTTAGTAAAATTGCTATTTTTGAAAAAATTACTCACAAATCCCATTTGAGAGAATGTTGATCCATTTAATTTTAAGAAATTTTTTATGAATTGAATGGTCCTATTTTAGTTTGGAAACGTGTATTTTGTTTGATTTGGTGATATTGGAGATTACTTGGATACCCTTTGTGAGATTCATTTTGATATTTCATGTTGTGGCGTGTGTGCTAAAGAAGGTAAGGTCTTTACCATTTTTATTTTTAGTGCGATTGTGGGGTGTGATTAATCGGGGGGGTGTTGATGTGTTTTTTCTCAATTTTGGGAATTGCCATTTGAGGGGTGGAGGAGAAATTGTGGCACTCCATACTTCTTGGTAAAATGAAATTATATTTGACTATTTGACTATTTGACTATCATAGTTGGGAACCTTTTTACTCGATATTTGAGCCTTAATTGAGGTGTTACCATAATGGTTTGGTGAGATTGAATCAAAAACTCCATATTCGAATAGTTGTTATTGAGTAATCTTCACTATTTTATCATTTTCTCTCCACACTTTTGAATATTGATGTGAAGCTAGAACCATCGGAAATCTTACTTCTGGGGCTTTAATTTGGACACAAGAATGACCCTAAATGAACTCCAGACGAGAGAGTTATGCCTATTTGAAGTTTGCGAATCTGTACTGTGTCATAGTTCGCTTGGGCGCAACTTTCACCGCTCAAGCAGTCCATAGACCCTTCCAGCTTTGTTTTTCAAAATTCTCTGAGACACTGGAAGCCTCAACTCACTACTCGAGCGCACTTTTGACTGCACGAGCGATTTGTTCATAATCAAATCTTTAAAAGTCACTTTTTGGGTCAAATCTCTTCACTTTTCACCCTCTCTTCTCTCTATTTCCACCATTTTTTAGTATCCAAGCTTTTTAGCATTGATTTTATCTATTTCTAAATATCTTTGACCCCTAGTTCTATATACCAAAACGTAGAGCTCAGCGAGAACTTCCATTTACTTTGAGCGGATTGTCATTTCATTGCTAGTGATTTTTGGGTTGTCTCCTCTTCACTTCAAGAGGTAGGGATTCTTTTGCTTCTCTTCAATACCTCTTTATAGATAGACATGTGGTAGTTTTTATTACATTTAAAAATATGTTTGTTAAGAGATTCCAAAAGCATGAAAGAGGATTTGGGGTTTGAGTTTTAGGAGTTGAAATTGTATGATTGTTGGTTGATTGGTTTGTTGGAAGGTAGTTAATCATATCTATGTTGATTGTTGCAAAAAGCCCTAATTTTTTATTAAGGGTTTAATATTATAAAAAGGGATAAAGTTGGGTAATAATTGAGTTTTGAGTTATGTGTTATGGGATTGAATTATTGCTCATGAGATTTAACAAATGCTTTAGGGGACTAAATTAATACCTTGGTTTCTAAAAGGGATTAACCGAGTCTAGTAATTGCTTTGTTTGTATTGCATTGAGTTGAGTTGAAGTTGTATATCTTAAAGACAGTTTTATTAATGGAATAGAGGTTTTGACAAAAGGTGTTGGGACTTTTGGAACAACAGGTTTGGCTTGATAACAAAACTTTGTTGATAATTTTTTTAGTTTAATGAAATGGAAAATGGTTGATTTGAAATGATGGAATTAGTTGTGAAATCAAGTTATAAGAGTTGTATTTAAATGTTAGAGGTTTTGTCCTTGGTCATCGGTGGAGGATGACATTGTTGTTGTTGAATAGATTATGAGTATATAATACACTTGTGTGGTAGCTATGTGATTTAGTATGTTGTGATGTGGTTGGAGGTTCGTTTCTCTCTGGTTAAGCTGGTAAAGTGTGGCGCCTTGACAGAGGTTCCTCTCCCTTCTGGTATGCGCCCGATAAAGTGTGAAATTGAGGTCTATTTCTCTTCAGGAGGCTTGTAAAACATGGTGTCTTGAGACAGGTTCCTTTTCATTCCGGTTTGCGCCCAGTAAGGTGTGACCTTAGGGTCGTTCCCCTCCGAGTGGGGCTGGTAAAGCATTAGGTTTTATGTAGATTTATATCATTTGCCATCTGTGTTGTAGGTCGGTAGAAATGGAAATATGTATTACATTCAGTTATTTATATTTTTAAAAATACATGTTTATCGGCATCCTGTTATGGGTGTTTCTTGCCCTTGGGCCTATGGCCAAGGAAGATAATAGATATGTTGTTGTATAAATGTGTGTAGTGGGTTGAGTTATGGGATTGGGTTGTGACTCATATATGTGAACGTGCTTTCAAAACAAATGTGGAGATATAATTCTTTTATATTAACATAGAGATTTAATGAAAGAAGGTTGTCCTGTGAAGAAACGCTTTTGGAAAGAAAGCAAATGATTTTACACCTTGTAGTGTTTAAATGGATGTATTTTTTTTTTTTTTTTTTTGAGACAATGTACTTATATAAGTATATTTTGAATATTAAAATGTCACATTATTTATATTGTACGTCATGGTGCATTCATAATCATAGATATCTGTATGTTGTTATTGGTTAAGATCATATTGGGTGTGACGACTACGATGTACATATTATTTTTTGCATATTATTTTAAGGAGCATAATTTCACGATTATGTGCTTGATTTGTATTGATCTGTTTTGTTTATGGAATATCTGTTAGAATACCGACTTGAAATCAAAAATTGAAAGTTCAAATGGATTTAGAAACTAAAATTGAACAGTTCAATAGACTAATTAGAATATTTAGAACCATATGGCAAATTTAATTAAAATTTGATTCAAAGCGAAATAATTAGAATAATCAATTGAATTAATTATACTTAAACTAGATTAATTATCCCTAAGCTTAATTAATTAGTCTTCACTATTCCTAAGTGTAAATATAAGATATGAACATGTCTTGAGCTCATATACATCAATTTTGTGGTTGAAATTATATATATATATATATATATAGAGAGAGAGAGAGAGAGAGAGAGAGAGAGAGAGAGAGAATTGTGTAGATTTGAAGAAGAGTTGAAGAAATTAAGCAAGTTTATATTCAATTCAAGCTCTAGGTATGGAATTTAACCTCAATTCTTGCAAACAGTTCATGTAGGAGTTGGATTCATATGATAATAAGAGTAAATTCTACGCAATTGACAAAAGATGAAAGAATCAACTTGATTATGGAAGATATGAACTAAATTGGGACATGCATGCATAATTCATCAACTTTAAGTTGATTTTCACCTAAATCCTTACATGTATGGAGTTATACTTGCTATTTTTAAGAGTCCTTCATGATTTCACATGTATCATCTCATATGATCATGTCTTAAAAGGATAGAGGTTGAATTGATTACATGTATGGCAAAACTATTAAGTTTTGGGTTTTGTTTTGGAAAATTTGAAGAGGTTTTGGGACTATGGTTTGATAATTATCATGTATTCATGTTTTACAAAGAGGTTCTTCATATTCTTATTAGCCATGTAAGCTTTGAACTTGAAACCCATGCTTTTGAACTCCAAATGCAATTCTAGAAAACCCATAATTCATCCACTTTGCTAGAGCGATGAACCTGTCGCTCGAGCGCACTTTGCATACTTCCAGCATTTTTGCAGGCTTTTGTAGTTTGCTCGAGCGAACAAGTGTGTGCTTGAGCGAATTCAACCTTGCATTGCACTTGGCTCGAGCAACCTAGTGATGGCTTGAGCCTACTTTGTCATCATTCAATACTTTTGCAGTCAGACCACACCACTCGAGCGACCAAAGGTACGCTTAAGCAAATTGCCCAGTTTTTAACATTTTTGAAACACACTCTCATGTGCATGTTTTCATCCTTATGTTTTTATAGACATCCTTGGACATTGTTTAGGCATTCTTAATAAGGAAATGAATTATAAACACATTAAAAGAGGATTGGAATAAAATGGAACATTTGTTTAAATCGTGCGTTTCAATATGTGTTTTATTATGTGTTTTGTGTAGGTGGTCACCTGAGGCTTAATATTGGTACAACCCACTATGAGTAACACCTTTATAAAACTACGTTCGAAAAGTATTTTGAAATGTTCAAGAATGATACTTTGAATATTATTTTGTTATCTATGAATGAATGTCCCTTTCTAAAATTGTAACCATGTCATCCTTAATAAGGCCCTTGTCTAAGGAAAACAATACCATGGCCCATTGGATTAATTGAAACATAAAGATCTTTGATGTTAGACCTTAATGGTCCACATTGAATTATGGATAATTGATTGACCAGTTGTGGTCTCATTGGATTGACCCTAGTGGTCCTATTGGTTTTAATGATTGTTACATTATTATATTGTTGCTCTACTGGATGTACCACGTATAAAGATTTGAACGATTGTTGTTTTCGCAAGTGTTGATATGATTGGCTATATGATTGCTAATCGAATTGTTTGATTATTGAAATTAAAGATATGCTTCGCAACATGTTGTATTTTATTCATTAATCCTTTTTATTGATGTTACTCACTGGGCTCTAATTCACCCCCTCCCTTATATATATGTAGATGAGCAAGTGGAACACCAAGTTTATGGTAGCCTCGGAGTCTATCCCTTTGAAGCCATTTTTGAAGTGCCTCCATGATAGGGCTTGCTTGGACTCAAGTGGAGTCAAGCTTTGTACCCCTTTACTTCATTTTTCATTTTTGTTTCTGTTTTGGAAACTGTTATGGATTAATGTTATGTAAGAAGTCTATCTTTGATGTGAAGTAAATATGTTTGTATGAAATTTAAAGTTTTAAATATTTATGAATTCGACATGTATGCACTGCTCAATGGACTTAGTTATATTTTATTATTGTTTCCGTTGAGCCCCGTTTAATATATTATGGTTGATTTTGTCTTTGAGGCCAAAGGTAATTCAGGATTATTGGCCAGTCATGACCTAAACCCATAGGAGTGGGTTCGGGTTGTGACAGAGTGATATCAAAGCACGAATTATATCTCACTCACTTGTCCATTTGAGCAATAAGGTGTCTAGAAAAGACTTAAGGATTGCATTCATATGCATCTTAATATAGAAATAAAGTGACTCTTGTAATTGTGTATATGTATATATGTGCATACACTATGTTTGTTATACTGCAAGCTTTATATAGATAATGGTGAGAACAAAAGGGGATGAACTAGAGGAGTCAACCTCCTCAAGACTTTATAGAATGGAAAGGATGATGCATGATTTGGCTGAATCTATAAGGCAACAACAATAACCGCCACCCCCACCTCCAATGCATGTACCGTCACCGATGCAAGGTCACCAAGTAGATGACCGAACTATAGCTTTCATTAAAGTGTTTAAAAAGATGAAGCCACCATTATTCCATGAGGGAGTTGATGCATTAAAGGCAGAAGCTTGGATTCGTGGAATAGAAAAATTATTTGAGGTGTTTCTGTGCACCGAAGCATAGAAAAGTCTCATTGGCCGCATTCACTTTGCACCATACATGGTCGATACAGACTATAAAAAGCTTAGAAAATTTGAAGGAGGCCTTCGTGACTCGATTCTAGAGAGGATCAATGTACTCAAGTTACTAACATATGTTGATGTTTTGGATAGGGCACTCATGTCAAAAGCAAATATGGCTACTGTAACTGGAATTTTGAATAGAGGCAAAAGATAGAACTTCATGCAAATAAGGGAGCAACGTCTTCGATGAACAAGAAGTCAAAATCAAAGACTTTCGGCAATTGAAGTTCAATTTAGAGTGACAATTCAGCACCTACTTGCTCTGTATATGGAAAGAAGCATTGGGGTGTTTGTTACAGCACTATGGGGGCTTGTTATCAGTGTGAAAAAGTTGGTCACATGGCAAGAGATTGTACACAACCACGACAAGGTGGTAACCGAGGTGCTATAAGTTTAACCGGGTCAATCCCAATAGTGAGATCAAATGCAACGTCTGCTACAACAAGAAATGATCTAAGGCAAGGAAGAGTCTTCACACTCATTCCAAGGGATACTCAGAACATAGAGGCTGTAGTTTCAAGTACACTTTTTGCTTGTGGCCAAATTGTGTATGTATTGATTGATTCGGGTTCCACATTGTGACAACCCCGCCATGTATAATATTTTATAGTTGGTTAATTAAGGAGAATTGGGGTTTTAATTAGTCGCTATCCAAATTTAATTTGGGATTTATGAGAATTGTGGAATCTAACTCGTATATGATTCTATTAAAGATTTATTTTAGAATTAGAAATTAAGGGTCCAAATGGCTTAAAGAAGTGAAATTAAGAAGTTAAGTCAATTTAATTTTAATTACAGACCCATTTAGGAGTTTAATTAAATATTCGATTCAGTTTAGTAAAATTGAGATTCGATTAATTAGGTCCGAATTGGAGTTAATTAGGTTAATTAAATTATGAGGATTGAGAATTGTGATTATTACGAAGTAAATTTATTTATGGGGTATCCAATTTGAATATGTAATTTATTGACGGAAATTTGAAGTCTGATTAGAAATAGAAGGCCTAAATGAATTGGGAAATCAAAATTGATGATGACAATAAGTTTAATTTAATATTTGGAGCATTTTGAGAGTTTTGATTAAAAAAAATTTGATTCAAAATGATAAAGATTAAATATAATTAATTGGGCCTTAATTGTAGTCAATTAGACTAATTAAATGAATTTGTGGATCTTCACATGTTGAAGTGCATAATAGCATCTGTTGTCTTGACAAAATGGGTCCATTTAGGCCCATTTTGATAATCCGAACCGTTTACATTTTAGAATGCATCAAGTAGAACATGCCTGTAAAAAATCAAGTTAATTGGATATCGTTTAATTAAATTAAATTAGGTTAGATGTGTATTTAGTTATGATTAATTAAATTAAGTGCTATTCAAGTGTTAATTATAATTGGTTGGGATTATGTGATGATTAAGTTAAATTAATGTGTAATTGGTGTGCCAAACTAATCCTACTCAATTAAATTGATGTGCAATTAGTAAGTTACGTTAATTCTAATTAATTATATAAAAAGAAGAAGAGTTGAGAACAATTGAGAACGGTGAAGAATTCACTTTGCTAGGGCAATGTTTACTTATATGTGAGAAGAGAGAGAGTAAGTACTCAATTTATTTGTGGCTGGAGCATTGAGTTGAGAACTCTAAACAGAGTTGGTGAACCGTACGGGCAGAAAATGGAGAGAGAGAGAGAGAGAGAGAGAGAGATTCATTATATATATATATATATATATCTATACAATGTGGTCAAATTAGCTAGAGCAAACCGTGGGAAAGGTTAAAAAAAGGAAGAAGAACAAAAAGGAAAAATGGAAGATCACCAAGAAGTTTATCAAATTGAAGATTAAAGGTAAGGATTTTAAGCTTGAATTTTATATAATCCTTGTATTACACTTCAATTAAAGATGAGTTTGGGTTCAATTTCGTACAATTTGGAAGAAATTAGAAAACAAAAATGAAGAAATTGAGGTAGGTTCATGGTTATGAAAATTAATTATTTTGGGTTTGTTTATGTAGTCTTGGATAAATTAAGTCTCATTGTTACATGCATGGGCAAACTCTACGAGATTAATACTTCAACTAAACATGCACTGTAGAATTTCAAGGTTTTGAGATTTTAATTCAAGTTTAAAAGGTTTATGGATTTGAATTTAGGTCTAATATGAAGAAAATTAATAATAATCTATATGATAGCTATTATAATTAAAATTATTTAGTTTTGATCTTAATTTCATACATGCAAAGTTTCATGACTCCAATTTCATGATTTAAAGCAAAATAGAAAGAGTTTGAAGTCAATTTTATGTAATTAAAAAGAAAATGAGAAATTGGAGCTATGTTCAAATTTATGGAAATTGATTTAGAAATTAATTACTTTGGATTTGAATTTAGTTGTTTTAACATAAAATTGAGTTTCAACTGTACATGCATTATGAATTTTTTAAGAGTCTTGAAAGTTTAATTCATGTTTTAAAATTTGTGGGTTTGAAATTGGGTTTGATATGGAGAAAATAAATTAAATCTAAATTTGGACGAGTTTGGAAATAAATTGTAATTTATATTTGAGAATAAAAAATTAGATTGATTTTGATTTAAATTTCTTACATGTAAATATTTTGAAAATGTTTTATAGCTTTAATTTATGTTTTATAAAACAAAGAATGTTGGAATTATTATATTCATGAAATTATTGGTTTTAATCTTAATGATCAAAGAAATTTTTATATTAGAAATTGGAAAATTAATCGTGGATTCACCTTTATTAATAAAATTACATGTTTAAATTGGTTCATGCAAGAGTTTAAGTTTTGAAAATGTGTTCATAAATTATTTTGTTGATTTTAAAAGTACAAGAAATTTGCTGGCAGCTCAAGTGGAAAAGTAGCCGCTTAAGCAAACATTAAGGCCAACCAATATTTTTATAAGATTTGTAGACCGCTCGAGCGAGCGAAGACCCTATTTTCAGCATATTTTGAAAAATTGCATTTAATCTACATTTTTATTCTCATCTCTTTCCAATGCATTCTAGACATGATTTATGGCACAATAAAAATTAATAAGTTAACAATCAATATTAATTAGTCGATTAAAGAATAAGTCATTAACTTAGTAATATTTGATTAAGAAGCCAAGTAAGGAATTGATTTATTCAAAAAAGAAGGATTTAGTAATGAAAGAATATGTAAAATAAAAACCCGATTCATTTGAATAAGAAAGAATATGCATAGTAGAATTTCAGATTACTCAGACAGAAAAAGACAAGAAAATTCAAGTTTGATCAAGGAATTGATATTGTATTTCAATGTGTATATGTTATGTGCTTGTGTAGGTTACGCGCTATTGTCTGCCTGATTTATCTGATATGTCCAGTTTGTCTGATTTGCTTCTGCAGCTATTTGTGAGTAATGACTTAGTAAAGCTATGTTCAAGTTAAATTATTTTCTGTATATGGAATAAGATTTGTCTTATGAATGCTATGTTTATGTACTATGAATGATTATTTATCTTTGATATATATATATATATATGACATTAATGCTATGATTCAAGTATGCTATCTGTACCCGGACCAAAGATTCCTTAATGGAATTGGCACGTTATCTGTATCCGGCTAGAGGTTCTTTTATGGAACTGGCAGGTTATCCGTACCTAGTCTGGAGGTTCCTTAATGGAACTGGCAAGTTATCTGTACCCGGTTGGAGGTTCCTGTATGGAACTGACAAGTTATTCGTACTTAGTCCGGAGGTTCCTTTATGGAACTAGCAAGTTATCCGTACCCGGCCGGAGGTTCATCTATGGAACTGACAAGTATGATCTATGATGCTTTGTAAATGATCTGTTAGTGCTAACAGATGTAATATGTAAGATTAAGCATGAACTCTGAAATCTGTTTATGATTTGAGTAAGAATATAAATATGAATCTAAATCTGTTTTTGATTGAAATCTGAATATGCATAAGACTCTATTTCTGATAAGAATCTGTTTTTGATATAAACTTGGATTTCTGACTCTATGATGGATATTATTCATTAAAACCATGTACTTTGTTATTATTTACTGGGCTCCAGCTCACTGTATTATTTATGTATGTAGGTGATCGGCTTGACCGGTGAGGCGTCGACCTGGAATCTGTTTTTGTCAGCCAACTTATGTGCCTCCCGTGGAGGTTCCAGACATGTCAAATAGTTATTTCAATGTGATTAAAGTTCAAGTTTTATTTTCTTGATTGGTTAAACAAGTTTTTGTTTATTTTGTAAATAGAGCTAAGTCCCTTTTTGTCTACCCTATGTATATATGATGATGTGTAAAAGCATGAATGTAAAGTTTAAAATTTTTCTGTCTTATATAAGTCTGCACAGCTCAATGGACGTTGTATATTTGCTATTTGCTTCTGCTAGCCACTAATATTATGTTAATCTGTCTTAGAGGCCTTCGGTAATCCCAGGATTATTGGCCAATTACGATGCTAAACCTATAGGGGCGGATTTGGGTCGTGACACACATACTCTTTTGTTACTAGGGTATTTGTTGATAAATTAGATTAGACCTATGGAATCCTTACGATACGTATTATGTGTTGCATTACCATTGGGGGAATCTATGTTATGCTCATCTGTTTATCCTACATGTGAATTATTACTTGGGAATGCCATTTTATATGCTGATTTATTACCTCTTGATATGAGACACTTCAATGTTATTTTGGGTAAGGATTGGCTATGTAAGTACTATGCAACTATTGATTGTACTCATAAATGAGTTATATTTTGACCTCAGGGTTAGGATGAATTTTATTTTGAGGGTAAGGGTGTAGTTCCTCCACTGTATCTAAAATCTGTAATGAAAGCTCGTAAACTAATTAGTAAGGGACATCACTGTAGTGTAATGAATGGCCAAACCATGGACATCACTTTAGACAGTATACCAGTAGTAAAAGACTTTCCAAATGTGTTTCCAGAAGAATTCCCAGGACAATTGATTGATAAGGAGATTGAGTTTATGATTGATGTAGTGCCAGGTACTCAATCGATATTTAAAACTTCATATCATATGTCTACTATTGAAATGAAAGAACTGAAAATCCAATTGCAAGAATTACTTGATAAGGGATTTATCCATCCAAGTACATCGCTGTGGGGCGCACGGGTTCTTTTCGTAAAGAAGAAAGATGGCACCCTCCAATTGTGTATTGATTACTGGAAACTCAATAAGGTAACTGTGAAGAACAAATACCCTTGCCTTGTATTGATGATTTGTTTGATTAGTTACAGGGGGGCTTAAGTATTTTCAAAAATTGATTTAAGATTGGGATATCATCAGTTGAAGGTTAAGACTAAAGATATTGAGAAAACTGTTTTTCGAACCAAGTATGAAAATTACGAATTTTTAATCATGCCTTTTGGAGTTACTAATGCACCTGCGACTTTCATGGACTTAATGAATCGAATCTTTAAACTATTCTTGGATGAATTTGTTATTGTGTTTATTGATGATATTCTAATCTATTCGAGAAGTAACGATAATGATATGGTCGTTTGCACACCAAAATATTTTATTTAAAATCAAGTAAAAGAAACTATTTTGTAGGATAGCGGTTAAGATCAGGTGTCAATCCACAAGAACTAATGATGAATAATTTAATTTAGAAATTTAGATTTATTTGCAAATATTTGGAGTGAAAATTAAACTAATTAATTAAACGATTAAATAAACAAAATAAAATAAATATCTTAGGATTTTGAATTCACCACTAACCTTATAATTGGAAGTAATTGTACTTAGTCTTTAGAAATTCAATGATTGGAATACTATGATGTAAGTTGATCAGAAATACTTCGTCAAGAGGATTTGTATATCAAAACCAAAAAATCACGAATCATCTTTGTTTAGCACGGACTGTCACCATTAAACTACGGTTTGATTTGCAACTTTCTTACTAGGAATGACTCGTCTAACAATTCTAATATACAACAACAAAAATCATTGTATAACATGATTTGAATAAAATATTTTTTGCACAAAAATATCTAAAAGCCATACAATTGTATCCAAATCAAATTAAAACTAAAAATACTAAATACAACTTACCCCAATTATTTGGGCAGGGTTTCATCTCTATCATAAGACAGAAAAATAATTTCACACACTAATATTTACAAACTAAACACATCCATTTTTCCTTTCTTTTTATCTTTCTCTTTTTCTCTCTTCATCTCTTGAGCTGAAGCCTTCTGCTCTTGTCTGAGCTCCCTCGGCTTCCCCTTTTCTTCTCTTCTTCTGTAACGCTCCAAAATAATTAACATTAACCCATTACATAACAGTGCCACATTTGATTAACAATCTCATACCTTCCATTCATTAACTCTTTGATGATTACAAAAGGTGACATATGTAACATATATTCAAAAATCCTATATTATGAATCTATACCATATAACATGGATATAAGAGTAAAAAGGAAAATAAAACCAAATAAGGAAATGCCCTATTGGCTACAACTTTTCAAGACAGTGCTTGGTTACAACAAAATGAGTTTAAACTCAATACAAATAAACCCGGAGGCTTAAACAAAATAATTACATCCAAACAAAACTAAAAAGAAGCCTTATGCTTTGAGTTCTCCCAAGCTATGTCTTTGGCAGAGGCATATCATCAACACCTTAACGTTGTTTTTCCACATAAGGTGTGCCAAAACTTAATAGAGATACCCTAACATAGTATATGAATCTTAGCAAAATTATATGGTGAATGCACATACATGCTATTTCCAAACATTCCTCGTTTTCCATCTCAAAACTATGCAATGCCAGATTATATGTTAATTCATGAAAATAATCCTTTTTATACAGAAAACAAGGCAGTGGATACAAAACACTGGGAATCTCTAGGTATGTGTTTGCCAGTAGGCTATACAAGCGCTACCAAAGCCTTATATACACCATCAAAGTGATGACTTATTACTTGTTTAGAAATGATGACTTCCACAGGTAGCTTCTGGGGCGTCCTCCAGTCAATGCCTCACTTATCTTAATTACACTTAGATGACTCTAGGCTATTTTTCCTATTTATATTTTGGCCCTAGTCAATATAGTAATTCCATTATTAATTTGTTTTTTTGATAAAACACAATGACCCCTAATTTGAAATTAAATTCCATTTTAGCACATATAACTATTAAATTAAATATATATATACATATTTGATGATATTAAAGCAGTGTTAAAATTAATTAAACATTTTGGGCATCACATTTCTCCTCTCCTAAATAGAAGTTTGTCCCCAAACATGTCGTACGTTGGTTTTTGAAAAGATGTGGGTATTTGGCCCACATTTGATTTTTAGTTTCCATGTTGCTTCTTTGACACGATGATTTCTCTACAAGACTTTTACAAAAGAGATCACGACGATTAAGGATATGTACCGGTTTCTCTTCATAAGAGAGATCATTTTGAACTTCTAGCTCTTCATGACCAATGACGTGTTCTAAATCTCGAATATATCACTGGAGCATCGACACATGAAACACATTATGAACATTGGACAATTCTAGTGGAAGGGCAAGACGGTATGCTATAGGGCCAATCCTTTCCAGTATTTCAAATGGCTCGATGTAACACGGGTTCAATTTTTCTCGTTTTTTGAATCGAATGACTCCCCTTGTCAGTGAGACCTTTAAGAAAAAATGCTCTCCTACTTGAAATTCCAAATCTTATCTCCATGTATCTGTACAGCTTTTCTGGCAGCTCTGGGCAGTGCGAATTTGCTGTTGGATGAGTTGAATTTTGTCACTGGTCATTTGCACAATTTTTGGACCTAATAACTTTATGTCTCCTACCTCAGTCCAACATGTAGGCAATCGACATTTCCTCCCATACAGCATTTCATATGGTGCTATCCCGATGCTTGCTTGGTAACTATTGTTATAAGTAAATTCTACTAATGGCAGATACTCGTCCCAATTACCCTTAAGGTCTAATACGCATACTCATAATATGTTCTCCAATATCTGAATTGTTCTTTCGGATTGTCCATCAGTTTATGGGTGATAAGCGGTGCTAAACTTTAGTGTTGTTCCTAAAGTTGCCTGTAACTTATTCCAGAATTGAGATACAAAATGAGGGTCTTGATCGAATACAATTGATACCGCGGTGCTATGCAATCGAATGATCTCCTTGATATATAAAGTGCAAATTTGTTAAGAGAGTATGTGACTCTGACAAGCAGAAAATGTGTTGATTTCATTAATCGATCTACCATGACCCATATCGTATCATTCTTTGAGACTGATTGTGGTAATCCAATAATGAAATCCATGGTATTGTATTCACATTTCCATGCAGGAATACGAAGTAGTTACAACAGTCTTGTAGGTCTTTGATGCTCTGCCTTAACTCGTTGACATTGGAAGTATTTGGAAATATGGCTTGTTATGTCTTTTTTCATCCCCGTCCACCAATAATGTGCTTTCAGATCGTGGTACATTTTCGTATTTTTAGGATAAGCTGTGAATCTAGAACTATGGGCTTCCATCAATATCTTCTTTTTGATTTATGGAATGTTAGGTACACAAATTCAATTTCAAAACTTTAGTATCCTATTGTCTATGGTGAAATTGGAATTGGGCGTACTTCTTTGTTCATCATATCTTTTCTTCAAAAGCTTGTCCTCACATTGACGGGTTGTAATTTCATTGATTATCATAGGTTCTATGACTATATTAGCGAGAAATCCATTAGCCCTTTATGGAACCAACTCCAAGTCTAGTTTTTCCAACTCTCAATAAGTGATTTATTGTCAATGAGGAAGTATGCCAAGTTTCGGGTGGTCTTCCAGCTCAGTGCATCTGTTACCACATTAGCCTTGCTTGGGTGATGTTGAATCTTCACATCATAATTTTTTATAAACTCTAACCACCGTCGTTGCCTTATGTTTAGTTCCTTCTGTGTAAACAGATATTTAAGACTCTTGTGGTCGATGTAAATTTTACATGTTACTCCATAGAGGTAATGATGCCAAATTTTAAGAGCGAAAATTACCGCAGCCAATTCTAGATGATGAGTTGGATAGTTCCTTTCGTGAGTCTTTAGTTGATGTGAGGCATATGCAATAACTTTCCTATCTTGCATAAGTACGCAACCCAGTCCATTATATGAGGCATTGCTATAGATTACAAATCCATTCATTTCAGTAGGGAGTGCCAATGTCGGCGATGTCACAAGTCTACTTTTTAACTCTTGGAAGCAACATTCTCGTTTGTCAGTCTACTCAAACGGTGTATTTTTTTGGGTCAATTGAGTCAATGGTGATGCAATCTTCAAGAAATTTTGAACGAAATGTCAGTAATATCCTGCCAATCCTAACAAACTCTGAACTTTAGATAGATTAGTAGGTCGCGGCCAATCCACGATGGTCGCAACCTTTTGTGAATCAATAGAGATGTATTTTTTGTCAATGACGTGGCCGAGGAAGTGTATACCAGTGATCTAGAATTGCATTTCTTCAACTTGGCATAAAGTTTGTGGTCACATAGTGTTTACAAAACTAATCACAAGTGTTGCTCATCGTCTTCTGGTGTTTTAGAGTATACGAGAATGTCATCAATGAAGATAATAACGAACTCATCAAGATAGGATTTGAACACTCGATTCATGAAATCTATAAAGGCTGCTGGTGCGTTTGTGACGCCACATGGCATGACAAGAAACTTGTAGTGTCTATAACGTGTTACGGCGTTTCTCAATGCTTCCGGCTTCGACCTTCACTTGATGGTAGCTAGACCTCAAGTTGATCTTTGAAAATACTTGAGCGCCTTGAAGTTGATCAATTCTCGATAATCGATACATAATCTCATCATATCATCTTTTTTCTTTACGAATAGTATCAGAGCTCCCCATGGTGGAGTACTTGGTCGTATGAAGCCCTTGTCGAGCAATTCCTGGAGTTGCATTTTCAACTCTTTTGATTCCACAATCCACATGCGATAAGGGGTTTTTGATATCGGTTGTGTACTGAGTTGAGTTTCAATGATGAATTTGACTTCTTGGTCAACTAAAGTATCGAGTACGTCTTTAGGAAAGACATCAAGAAATTCCCGAACTATGGGTATTGAATTGAGTGTTAGTTCTACTTGTTAAGTGTCAACCACATAACAAATAGAACCATAATAACCTTTTCTCAAAATTTGTTGGGCTATCACGGAGGATATTAAACATAGAGAGGTAAAAACTCCAGTTCCTTCAAAGATAAGCTCGTGTTGGTTGGGTAACTGGAGAAAGACCTTTTTGGTTGTACTGTCAATAGAGGCATCCATTCCTAAGATTATATCAAAACTACTGATGCAGAGTGGAATCAGATCCATGTACATGGTTTCATTTTTTAGGGATATAGCATAGGATTTGTATACCTCTGTAGTAAGTGCGGAACCACGAGATGGAAAAGACACAGATAACGCATATCCCAAGGGTTCAGATGTTGATGTCAATTTGGAAATAAAATATGGAGAAACAAAAGAATGGGTTGATCCAAAATCAATGACAATATGAGCTGAATGACCATATATAAAAAGTGTACCTGACATGACGTTCTTAGTCACATCGGAGTTTCCAGTACTAAAGCAAAAGCTCTCCCTTGGTGTTTATATTCTTTCCTCCCTCATATGACTGTTCCTGATTTATGAACTGGTTCAGGAGTACCCATCATAAAGTTGGTGAATTTTGGACAATCTTTCACCAAATGACCAACTTGTTCACATCTATAGCATGCTCCTATTGCCCGATAACACATTCCTCAATGAGCTTTTCCATAAATTGGACAATTCGAAATGGTGCTACCTTAGGGATAGTAGAGCTTTGGTTGGCTGAACCAGTTGAGCCAATAGGTCTGGTATTCATTTTCTTTGGTGGTGCTAACCTAGATCCTCCCGACTGGTTCCCAAAATTGCTTCTTTTGACCTATTCTGCCAGAACGTGAGGTTTTAATTCCTTTCTTAGTGATGTATGCTCGATCTACCACATTTACATAGGTTGGTAGTTTTAAAACCTCAATCTTATCTTTGATTTCAGCATCTAACCCTGCTTCGAATTTCCTAGCTTTTCGGGTTTTCGTTGGAATAACATACATTGCAAATCGAGCAAGTCGGGTGCACTCACTTTCGTATTCTGCTACCAACAACGTTTTTTGCTTCAAATGTGGAAACTCCGACGCCTTCTGTTCCCATATTGAGTCTGGAAAATACTTTTCATAGAATACTTATAGAAATCTAGCCCAAGTAATGATCTCTTCCTTTTCTAAGGTGAGAAGCTACCATTCTTGTGCATCGTCTTTAAGAGTGAAGGTGTCGAATGACATTTTCTGTTCTTCTGTGCAGGGTAGGGCACAAAAAATCTTCTCCATTTCTTTAACCGAAGCTTCAGCTAGCAATGAGTTCGAGTCCCCTGTGAATATAAATGGTTTCAAGTCCTGAAATTTCTTTATCATAGTTGGCCCTTCTCGACGTTCTAGCATTCCGCTGGTTATGTTATTGTGCAGGGCCTACAAGAAACTAGCAATAGCTCTTTCTATGATTTTTTCAATTGAATTGGCTTTGTTGGATAACGATCTAGTACCGTTTCCGTCATTAGCCATTACTATAGAGTAAACGTTTTAATGAAAGTGGTGCATTATTTTTATTTATACATAACAATTGTTAATCATCACATACCTAATTTAAAATATTACTTACATAATTTACAAAACATAGTTCACAAAACATTATACACATTATTCACAAAAAACACCGGTTTTATTTATGCATAACGGTGTTGGTACATTACTCGTCCCTACGAGTTAATAGTTATGTCTAGTTAGTGTCTAACCCTCTCTGGAAAAATAGAGTAGACCTAGGCCATGATTAGCTCACTGTACATCAAAAAAAAAAAAAAAAAAAAACAACAACAACAACAAAAAGACCTTACTCTCGAGATCTAATTTGGAAACAACCACGGAAACTGTAGTTGCATGTGGTGTTCAAACTCCCAACCACTTGGCTTAATACCAAACATAACCAGACTACCTCCACCTGGTAGATGGGGATGCCTGCTTCGTAACCCCATAACTGACATTCTGTGATGCGTACTGGCACCTCTACATATGTCATAAAATCACTAAAATTGACTATTTGGACATTAATAATGTTTTGAAGGGGAGAGGTTCTTGCTTGTAGGTTGTCACTTAAAAATGCATTTCCTCTTTGGGCCACAAATTTTGGAGGCAATGGTGCTACCAAGAAGTGAGGGTATCCTATACCTGAGGTCACGCCTACCACTCTTGTTGGTCCAAGAAAATTTTCTAGTGTACTGTCGCCACTAATCCTCCACCATAGTAATTCTACCTCCGTTGGGTCTGCCCGTAGATACACCGGCCTACCTATCAGTTGGTTAAGGATCGAGTGTAACTGTCTAACTATGTATTCAGAATCCCCCATTTCTTCTGGCAAATCTAGGACATAGCTGTTATTTTCAAAAATTCTCTCCAACTCTGGTGGATTGGGTCCATACCAAAGAGAATCACCGAAATTGAGTTTTGACATTTCCTACACCACAGGATGCCTAAACTCAACTATGGAACTAATAAGAGACTACTCATAACGGCTAATGTATCAAACAATGTAAAATTTTTCTTATCCTATTTTCTGATGGTATGTATGTCTTATGCCTCAATGATTTACTTTTTTTTTTTTATACCATAGCTCTAATACCACTTTGTCACGACCCAATCTTGGGTGCTTAGGGCTGGATTTGTAACTAACTAATTTCTAAAGTTACCAAGGAATAATTTTAGATTAAACAAATTAGATAATGCAGTGAAATAAAATAAAATTTGCATATAAATATCTAAAGCGTACATGAGAACTATTATTTATGTAACATGAGTTAGATAATAATTATAAATAAACATAGAAAAAGGAAAAAAGAAAAGAAAAAGACACAATGTTCATTTCAAGTCTAGGTATTGATTAATAGGGTAAAACAATTCATCCTTAAGTTTTTTCAGTTGAAATGAACAACTATAAGCACATGGCAGAGTAAGGAATATTATACTAAGAGTATAAATGTCACGACCCAAACCCGGCCCTATGGGTTTAACATCAGAATCGCCAAGAGATTACCAAAGGCACATAATCGAGTCTGATAAATCTGAGTTCGAGGGCTGGCGGAAGCCAAAAGCGATAAATAACTAGTGTCCATAGAGCATGTTAATCGTATGCCAAAACATTTTTCATACATTTATGCATTCACTACGATCTGATATACACAAACATTACAGACATTGATGAGGACTTAATCCTCGATAACGATGCGATATAAGATAAGCGGTCTATACAAAAGCGACAAAAGCGAGGAGACCTATGGGGACACAAAAACACCCCAAGCCATGGCATGGCGTCTCGGAACCTCACGGTGAGGCACAAAGGTGGTGACAAAGCGGGGACCAATCACGCTCCTAGCTCGATGCTGGTGAGCACCTACATATATATATAAACAGTGAGCTAAAGCCCGATGAATAACATACGTGTAAAGAGGTTATGAATGAATGTCCTTGATAATGAAATCAATTCATTATCTGATATTTCAATCTTTCGATATTCGATCAATCAATATTTCAATCAATCACCATATGTGGTACATCCATTAGCCTATAAGCAGTAGGTCCAAAAGACGCTTAACATATGAACCCAACAATAATGATGGCCATCAATCGGTATGATTCCACAAGGAAACCGACAGAGCTCAGTAACGATCAATAACAAGGTGCTAAGGATGCCTGTCTGATTCGAAATAGGACATACGTTCATTCAATAAACAATATCGATTCAATAAGCGATTCGATTCGGTATTCAAAATAAAACCATTTGAACATATCTTTACACAATCTGTTACTCACAGTGATTGGGCTATCAGTAGCTAGAGCGCGTCCCCGAGAGTCAACCCTAAACAGTCAATCAAATAGAACACACACTAAGTTTACAGTTGGAAAGGATGATAATTAAATCCCTAAATTCCTCGGTGTGGTTCTATGTCTATATCCTCATTAAGATGCTCTAAACTAGGCCTAAGAATGCCTAGGATGCGATGAGGATGCAAAAATGCACTAAGGAAGTAATTCGAAATTTCGATGAAACGGGGCCTCCGCCGGCCTTGAGTTTCCCCTTTCGGCGGACAAGCACTAAAGGCCCACGCTTCGGCGTACATTCCGCCGCTTCAGCGTGATGAAAGGTGCAAAAAATCTTTGGATCGCGATTTTCCGCCGGCGTTAAAATCCTTCGGCGGCAGTAAAACAATGCGAGAAAATCTGGAGCATGCATTCCCTTTCGGCGGCACTTCACTTCGGCGGACGTCCAAAATCTGGAAAATCCAGATTCGACTTCTGAGTTTCAAACCAAGTTTTGATGCTCCAAATCCGATCCTCTTGGGCCCATTTTCTGGAAAACTCTTTCAAACACATAGAATAACAAGTTCTAAAACTCAATTTAAGAAATCAAGGCCCAAGGGTGTTTCAATTAAACTCAATTTCAAACCATTTTCAAGAACACTTTCAAAACATGACATGCATGATCTTTAAACCAATTTTAAGCTTCCAATCATGCTCAAATGAGCTCAATTCTTTCAAAACAAAGTGAAAACATGGACTAATATATGAACATGAGCATGCATGTGACAATTAGCCAAGAACTCAACTTCAAACTCACCAATATATACATGCATGAATTTGACTTCAATCCAACATATATGAACAATATCATGTCTTAGCTCTACAATGATGCATGAATCATGCAAAACTTAGCTCAAGGACAACAATAAGAAGATGATTCCTTACCTAGAGTTCCAATTACAAGTTTTGGAGGCTTAATTTGACAATTTCTAGCAACCACTTCAATTCTCCAAGCAATTCTAACAATTTGAGCTTAATTCTTCAAGATGAACTCTCTCTCTCTCTAAGCTCTCTTGTTTGGTCGGTTGGGTGTGAGAAGATGGTGAGGAAATGTTTTTGCTTCAATGTATAAGGCTCAATAATAGGATGAAACAAGGGTCCACTCAAAATGGCATTTTGGTAAATAAATTCAACTTTATAATTAATTCGTTTAAATCTAATTTAATCATTCCTAACCAATTTTAGATAAGAATATCATTAAATCACAAATATTATCTGATTCCAAAACATCAAGCGGTTTCTAAATCGTGGCACGATAAGGCCTTCAATTAGCGATTTAAACATAAAATGCAAGCAGATAATCATGCACTCAAGCAGATGCAATCGCAATTCAATAGACAAACTCATTCGGTTTTGATTTGATTTCATTCGGTTTGTTCAAGAGTTCATCCAGTTCACTTATCGGTCATTATCGATTCGGTTTAGCAATAATCGAGAGGTAATTGATTGGTTTAACATGTCGATCACGAGGGTTATTCTGATCTCCCCTCCTTATAAGGAGTTTAGTCCTCTAAACTCGAGTTACCTTCGATCGAAGAAAGCGAGATTGACGGAACAAATCCGGATATCGCCTAGCCATGTCATCTTCCCTTTCCCAAGTGGCATACACACCACCATGGTTACGCGATCAACTTTCACTAGCGGAATCTCTTTGTTTCTCGGTTTCTTGATCCGTCGGTTTACAATCAGTATATAGGCCGTTCCTCGTAAGTGTAGTCATCACTCAACACGATCTGGGTAGGCTCAATCACATAAAGCGGATCTCGAAGATAGTCTCTCAACATCGAAATGTGGAAGGCGTTATGCATATGCTCCATTTGGGAGGGCGCAACTTGATACGCCACCGGATTGATCTTCTCAATAATCGTCACGGTCCGAGCATATCTCGGTGCTAACTTGCCGACTCAAAGCGAGTCGGCCTTTCATTGGTGTCACTTTCACAAACACGTGATCACCCACTTCATATTCTCTATCCGTCTTCGACATCTGCATAACTCTTCTCTACTGCATGCGGTTTTCAATCTCTGTTGTATCGGTTTACCTTTTCGGTTGTTTCATACACAATCTCGGGCCCAAACAGCGGTCCATCTCCAACTTGCCCGGCCAGATTGGAGATCTACACTTTCGCCATATAATGCCTCGAAGCGCCATTCCAATACTCGAATGGTAGGCATGTTGTTGTGGCGAATTGATATGACAAATGACTTTCCCAATTTCACGAAAGTCAAGGACACACATTCTCGATGGGTCCTCTAGAGTGCGGATGGTCCTTTCATTTGTCCATCTGTCGAGGATGATAGGCACTACTCACCTCAATTCAAGACAATGCATCTGTAGGCTTTCGCTGACCTCGAAGTAAACTTGAATCCTGTCGAAACAATAGATGGGCACTCCATGCAATCTCACAATTTCATCAATATAGATATGACCAATCTATCCGCATTAAAAATTGTCTTGGACAGTAGGAAGTGTGCGATTTAGTCGATCTATCCAATAACCCAAATAGAGCCCATACCTTTCCTGGAGCGAGGTAGTCCAACGATAAAATCCATCGTGATATGCTCCCATTTCCACTCTGGTATGGGCAAGGGTTGCAGTAAGCCTGCAGGACGTTGATGTTCAGCCTTGACCTGTTGGCAGTGAAGACATTTACACACAAAGTCGGCAATTTCTTTCTTCATTCACGCCACGAAATTGCATTTCAAATCTTGGTACATTTTCGTATTCCCTGGGTGAATAGAAAACTTCGAACTGTGGCCTTCTTGCAGAACTCTCCTTTTCAATTCAGTGTCATTCGGTACACATAGTCATCTTGGAATTTGAACATTGTTCTCAAATTTGAACCGGTCTCGGTTTGAATCCCTTTCTTCAATAACCTTTTTCAAGAAATCATCTAATTGTTGTTTTTCTTTAATTTCCTCAATCAATCTTTGGTTGGCGAAATAGCGACTAAGGTTCCACCTTGTTCTTTCAAAACAATTTCGATTTCGGACCTTTCCAAATCAAGCAACTCTTTACGTCGGTCCAACAAGCAGGCTAAGTTCCCAATCGATTTTCGGCTCAATGCATCGGCAAAAGATGTTGGCTTTTCGGATGGTACAAAATCAGAGGTCATAGTCTTTATCGGTTCAAGCCATCTCCATTTGTCTCATATTGATTCTTTACGGTGAAAAAGTACTTCAGGCTCTTGTGGTCAGTATACACTTCACATGTTGCTCCGTACAAATAGTGACGCCAAATTTTCAGTGCAAACACTACTGCAGCAAGTTCTAAGTCATGGGTCGGGTAGTTCTTTTCATGCGGTCTCAACTGTCGGGAAGCATAGGCAATAACTCTCCCATTCTGCATTAAAACACACCCCAAACCCTTATGAGAAGCATCACTAAAAACAGTATAACCATCCGTACCTGAAGGTAGAGTCAAAATCGGTGCAGTCACAAGTCTGGTTTTCAATTCTTGAAATGCTAATTCCCTACGTCACCCGGTCAAATGATATCCCTCAGTGTCAACTGAGTCGATTGGTAAGGCAATTTTGGAGAAATCTTTGACAAACCTTCAGAATATCCAAATCCCAAAAAGCTTGGACTTGATTTACATTGGTTGGTCTAGGCGATTCACTCTGACTTCAATTTTCTGCGGGTCCACAGAAATTCCATCTTTGCTATCAACATGTCCCAAAAACATTATATGATCAAGCCAAAATTCACACTTAGACAGTTTAGCATACAATTTCTGTTCTCTTAAGGTTTGAGGCAAGTCTCGAGATGATGTTCATGTTCTTCTACAGTCTTAGAATAGATCAATGTGTCATCAATAAATACCACAATAAAATCGTCAAGGTATGGTTTAAAAATTCTGTTCATGAGGTCCATAAATGCAACAGGGGCATTCGTAACTCCGAACGGCATAACTAAAAATTCAAAGTGGCCATACCTCGTTAAGCGGTTTATCAATGTCTTCGGTTTGACTTTCAATTGGTGATACCCGATCTAAGATCAATCTTGGAAAACACTTGTGCACCTCAGAATGGGTCAAATAAATCATCAATACGCTGTAATGGATATTTATTCTTCTGATTACCTTGTTGATTCACGGTAATCAATGCACGATCTCGATGAGCCGTCTTTCTTCTTTACAAACAAAACAGGTGCACTTACGGTGAAATCTTGGGTCGATAAACTTCTTGTCTAACAGTTCTGCAATTGTACCTTCAATTCTTTCGATTCGATTGGAGCCATTCTATAGGGGCTTTAGATGTCGATCGGGTACGGAACCACATCCACAATAAATTCAATTTCCCTGTCAATCAAATCTCCTGGCAATTCATCTGCAAATACATCTGGGAATTCTCTGACTATAGGAATACAATTCACATCAGTTTTAACATTATCATTAGCGTGCAGTCAATCTGAACCACGTATATCCTTTACACCCCTTTCTAATCAATTTGACAGCCTTTACAGAAGAAATCAGATATGGAGGAGGTACTACTCCACTCCCATTAAACACAAATTCGGGCAAACCCGGTGGACGGAAAACTACTTGTTTTGTTACACAGTCTATAGTGGCATGATATTTATGTAGCCAATCCATCCCCAATATTACATCGAAGTGGTCTATGTTCAATGGTAGTAAATCAATAAACAGATGCATATCCCCAACAATAATCTCACAAGCAGGATACATATATGCACATGTCATGGATCCCCCAACAGGTGATGATCTGACTAACAAATAGTTCATGGGTTCTAAGGGTCTATTCAATTTCTGGCGAAAAAGCATGCGACACATAAGAATGTGTAGACCGAATCAATCAATACATAAGCATTACGAGCACAGATAGAGGATACGACACAATGATCTCGATGTGTTTTGCCGTCTCCGGTACTAGGGCAAACACTCGACCCTGCCTCATAGGCTCTTTCCCGGTAGCTTTGGGGTTCGGTTTTGGTGCTACATTTGATACTGCTGCGCTCGGTGCAGCTTTACTACTGGTCAAGCGAAAGGCGATCTTTGATTACGTGGCCCACCTTGCCACACAAACAAGCTCGAAACCGTAGCAAACCCCTTTGTGCTTGTTGCCACATATGAGCAGTGGAGTAAATCCACTCCCTTGGTGGGGCTAGTAGTCGACCCGTGATTACATTTCTTATTATTTGGGTTATGCTTACCCTTCTTAAATTTAAAACCCTGTCTTTTCCCTTGCCACTCACTTGTCGGTGTTTCAGATTGTTTCACTGCTGCAATATTTGTCTCGGCCATCAATGCCCGGTCGAGAACACCTACATAAGTTGGCATGTTCAAAACATTTATCCGGTCCTGGATAGCAACACTAAGGCTGCCTTCAAACCTCCTGGCCTTCTTATAATCGGTATCTACCATATGTGGTGCATACCTAGCAAGTTCAGTAAATTGCTTCTCATACTCGGCAACAGATGTTTTGCCCTGTCTCAGCTGTTCAAACTCAGTCACTTTTCTGTCTCTAATGCACTGGGGGAAATACTTTTCAAAGAAGGACTCCTTGAACTGAGCCCAAGTCAAAATGGTATTTGCATCACGGGTCAACATCCACCATCTTCTGGCTTCTTCCTGAAGGGTGAAGGTTGCCAACAAAACTTTGTTTGCTTTAGAGCACGAAAAAACCTCAAACAACTTTTCGGTCTCAAGAACCCAAGCTTCAGCCTTTAACGGTTCTAAGCCTCCTTGAAAGGACGGCGGTTTCATTTTGCTAAATTTCTGAGTCAGTGCAATAATGTCCACCTCATTAGCATTCACATTTTGTACATTACATTAGGTTGCACGGAGGAGGAGGAGGTGAAATTTGTTGGTTGGTTGTTGTTCTAGTCTTTCCATTATCGGTCCATCATTTGTTCAAGTCTGGCCATTCGGCCTCGAGAGGATGATGCTTGATTTCATTTGCATTATCCATTTCACTATAGCGATTATACGATTATCATTATAAGCGTTGTACAATTAAGCAGTTTAACACTTTAACATATAATCATGGGTCATAAGCACACACTTTTCAAATTCATGAGATGCCCTATTTGCTTTTCTAGGACACCTATAGCTCATTTGGACACGTGTGTGCGGTATAACTCGTGGTTAAGTATCGCTCGATACCACTCTGTCACGACCCAAACGGCCCTATGGGTTTAGCACATGTGGCGATGTCCGAGATTACCAAAGGCACGCCAATCGATGTCTGATAAATCTGAGTTCGAGGGCTGGCGGAAGCCAAAAGCGATAAATAACTAGTGTCCATAGAGTGTTAATCGTATGCCAAAAACATTTTCATACATTTATGCATTCACTACCAAGATCTGATATACACAAACATTACAGACATTGAAGACGGGGACTTAATCCTCGATAACTTGATCTGATATAACGATGGCCGGTCTATACAAAACAGTACAAACAGTAAGGAGACCTATGGGGACACAAAAACACCCCAAGCCATGGCATGGCGTCTCGGAACCTCACAGTGAGGCACAAAGGTGGTGACAAAGCGGGGACCAATCCCGCTCCTAGCTCGGTCGGTGGTGAGCACCTACATATATATATAAACAGTGAGCTAAAGCCCGATGAATAACATACTGATGTAAAGAGGTTATGAATGAATGTCCTTCGATAATGAAATCAATTCATTATCTGAGATTTCAATCTTTCGAGATTTGGTCAATCAATACTTCAATCAATCAGTCATATGTGGTACATCCATTAGCCTATAAACAATAGGTCCAAAAGGACCGGGCCTTAACAGACCCAACAATAATGATGGCCATCAATCAGTATGGTTCCACAAGGAAACCGACGAGCTCATGTGATCAATAACAGTGGGTGCTAAGGATGCCTGTCTGATTCAAATACAGGACATACGTTCATTCAATAAACAATATCGTTCAATAAGCGATTCGATTCGGTATTCAAAATAAAACCATTTGAACATATCTTTACACAATCTGTTACTCACGGTGATTGGGCTATCGGTAGCTAGATGGCGTCCGAGAGTCAACCCTAAGCGTCAATCAAATAGAACACACACTAAGTTTACAGCTTTGGAAAGGATGATAATTAAATCCCTAAATTCCTCGGTGTGGTTCTATGTCTATATCCTCATTAAGATGCTCTAAACTAGGCCTAAGAATGCCTAGGATGCGATGAGGATGCAAAATGCACTAAGGAAGTAATTCGAAATTTCGATGAAACAGGGCCTCCGCCGAAGCCTTGAGTTTCCCTTTCGGCGGACAAGCACTAAAGGCCCACGCTTCGGCGTACATTCCGCCGCTTCAGCGGTGATGAAAGGTGCAAAAATCTTTGGATCGCGATTTTCCGCTCGGCGTTAAAATCCGCTTCGGCGAAGTAAAACACTGCGAGAAAATACTGAGAGCATGCATTCCCCCCTCGCGCGGCCCTTCCGCTTCGGCGGACGTCCAAATCTGGAAAATCCAGATTCGACTTGAAGTTTCAAACCAAGTTTTGATGCTCCAAATCCGATCCTCTTGGGCCCATTTTCTGGAAAACTCTTTCAAACACATAGAATAACAAGTTCTAAAACTCAATTTAAGAAATCAAGGCCCAAGGGTGTTTCAATTAAACTCAATTTCAAACCATTTTCAAGAACACTTTCAAAACATGACATGCATGATCTTTAAACCAATTTTAAGCTTCCAATCATGCTCAAATGAGCTCAATTCTTTCAAAACAAAGTGAAAACATGGACTAATATATGAACATGAGCATGCATGTGACAATTAGCCAAGAACTCAACTTCAAACTCACCAATATATACATGCATGCATGAATTTGACTTCAATCCAACATATATGAACAATATCATGTCTTAGCTCTACAATGATGCATGAATCATGCAAAACTTAGCTCAAGGACAACAATAAGAAGATGATTCCTTACCTAGAGTTCCAATTACAAGTTTTGGAGGCTTAATTTGACAATTTCCTAGCAACCACTTCAATTCTCCAAGCAATTCTAACAATTTGAGCTTAATTCTTCAAGATGAACTCTCTCTCTCTCTAAGCTCTCTTGTTTGGTCGGTTGGGTGTGAGAAGATGGCTGAGGAAATGTTTTTGCTTCAATGTATAAGGCTCAATAATAGGATGAAACAAGGGTCCACTCAAAATGGCATTTTGGTAAATAAATCCAACTTGATAATTAATTCGTTTAAATCTAATTTAATCATTCCTAACCAATTTTCAGATAAGAATATCATTAAATCACAAATATTATGCTGATTCCAAAACATCAAACGGTTTCTAAATCGGCCGCCGATAAGGCCTTCAATTAGCAGTTTAAACATAAAATGCAAACAGATAATCATGCACTCAAACAGATGCAATACGCAATTCAATAGACAAACTCATTCAGTTTCAGTTTCAGTTTCATTCAGTTTGTTCAGTAGTTCATCCAGTTCACTTATCAGTCATTATCAGTTCAGTTTAGCAATAATCAGTAGGTAATTCAGTGGTTTAACGATGTCGATCGAGAGGTTATTCTGATCTCCTCCTTATAAGGAGTTTAGTCCTCTAAACTCGAGTTACCTTCAGTCGGGAAGAAAACAAGATTCAGCGGGAACAAATCCGGATATCGCTTAGCCATGTCATCTTCCCTTTCCCAAGTGGCATACACACCACTATGGTTCTGCCAGTCAACTTTCACTAGCGGAATCTCTTTGTTTCTCAGTTTCTTGATCCGTCGGTTTACAATCTGTATAGGCCGTTCCTCGTAAGTGTAGTCATCACTCAACACGATACGGGTAGGCTCAATCACATGAAACGGATCTCGAAGATAGTCTCTCAACATCGAAATGTGGAAGACGTTATGCATATGCTCCATTTCAGGAGGGAGCGCAACTTGATACGCCACCGGATTGATCTTCTCAATAATCTGATACGGTCCGACATATCTCGGTGCTAACTTGCCTTCGACTCCAAAGCGAGTCTGGCCTTTCATTGGTGTCACTTTCACAAACACGTGATCACCCACTTCATATTCTCTATCCCGTCTTCTGACATCTGCATAACTCTTCTGTCTACTCTGTGCAGTTTTCAATCTCTGTTGTATCAGTTTTACCTTTTCAGTTGTTTCATACACAATCTCGGGCCCAAGCAACGGTCCATCTCCAACTTCGCCCGTGATTGGAGATCTACTTCTGCCATATAATGCCTCGAAAGGCCATTCCAATACTCGAATGGTAGTCTTTGTTGTAGGCGAATTGATGACGACAAATGACTTTCCCAATTTCCACGAAAGTCAAGGACACACATTCTCGATGGGTCCTCTAGAGTCTGGATGGTCCTTTCATTTGTCCATCTGTCGAGGATGATAGGCACTACTCGACCTCAATTCAGACTACCAATGCGATCTGTAGGCTCTGCCAGTAACCTCAAGTAAACTTGAATCCTGTCGAAACAATAGAATCTGAGCACTCCATGCAATCTCACAATTTCATCAATATAGATATGACCAATCTATCCGCATTAAAATTGTCTTGTGGTAGGAAGTGTCGATTTAGTCAGTCTATCCACAATAACCCAAATAGAGTCCATACCTTTCCTGGAGCGAGGTAGTCCAACGATAAAATCCATCGTGATATGCTCCCATTTCCACTCTGGTATGGGCAAGGGTTGCAGTAAGCCTGCAGGTCGTTGATGTTCAGCCTTGACCTGTTGGCAGTGAAGACATTTAGACACAAAGTCGGCAATTTCTTTCTTCATTCCTGGCCACCAGAAATTCTGTTTCAAATCTTGGTACATTTTCGTGCTTGCCTAGGCTGAACTAACATGTGTTGAACTGAGCTATGCTTTGCTGGCATAGGTTGAGCTGACCTAGGCTGTGACATAGACTGAAAAGAAGGAGAAGGGACCAAAAGAAGGCCTGTAACTGTGAGATAGAAGAACCAGAAGAAACAATAGAAGAAGAAGAAAATGGAAACACATTTTCTTGAAATCTTACATGCCTAGAGAGATAAACTTTGCCAATTAATGGATCCAAACACCTATAGCCCTTAGCACTAGGGTGATACCCTAAAAAGACACAAGCAACAGACTTAGGTGAAAGTTTATGAGGGAAAAGAGGTTTAAGCTAAGGAAAACAAAGAGAACCAAATACTTCGAGAAGAGTGTAATCAGGAACTTGATGAAATAGAAGCTCAAAAGAAGAACAATTGGAGAGAGACACACTAGGCATTTTATTAATCAAATATGTAGCAACAAAAATGGCATCAACTGGTAGGTAAGACGCATGGAAGAATGATGAAGAAGAGATATTGCAGTTTTAGTTATATGCAATGTTTTCTCTCAACAACCCCATTTTGGGATGAGGTGTAAGGGTAAGAGAATTGGTGATGAATGCCATGAGTGGTGAATATTTTATGATTAACATATTCACCACCTCCATCGGTTCTTAACATTTTTAGAGGAAAATTAAATTGTTTTTCCAAAAAAGCCTTGAATGTCATAAACTTGGAATAAACCTCACTCTTATAGAAGAGAGGATAAACCCATGTAAGCTTGGTAAAATCATTAACAAACAAGACATAGTACTTATAGCCCGAAGAAAAGCATGTACATGGACCCAAACATCACTGTGGATAAATGCAATGGTTGATTCACATGAGAGGTAGAAAGCTGAAAGGGTAATCGATGGCACTTAGCTATAGCACAATCAATTCAAGAAAATTCTTTATTTGAACTAGAAGACATACGTTAATGCTTTTTAAGAATCTAAAACTTCAGAGAATAGGGATGCCTTAATCTCTTATGCAAAACATTAGCAAAGACAGATGAAGACGTAGAACTATGATAAGCATGTGGTGAATTATGATATGCATGCACAAGAAATTAGTAAAGACTATTAGCATGGGGACCTCTATGTAGAATGGCCTTGGAATGGCTGTCTTGAATAGAAAAAGAACAATTATCAAAGATAATAGAACAATTATTATCCCTGGCTAATTGTTGTATAGACACTAGATTTGAAGAGATAAATGGCACATGTAAAATTTTGTTCATCTTGAAAGATTGGTGAGGTGTAGCAAGGATACCTAAACCAGTGTCATGAACAAGAAGAGATGAGCCATTACCAATGGTCACCTAGTCACCACCATGATATGGCTGATAAGAGTTGAGGTCGTGAAGATCATTGGTGATGTGATTAGAAGCTGCAAAGTCCAGAAACCAAGAAGAAAGACTAGAAGAATGTGACTCATCAGATATAGAGGCAACAAAATCCTTAGATTGAGGTTGATATGCATAATTCTAATTCTGATAGGCTTGATTCTAAACCTAATGTGGCTGAGAAATTTGGTGCTGAGGAAGGGATGAACATTGAAATTGAGGATCCAATTGATGCTAACATTCAAGAGTTAAATGGTTCGACTTGCCACAGATTTGACAAATAGTGCCATAATTAGTGAATCGACCTCTACCTTTGTCACGACCCAAACCCGGCCCTATGGGTTTAGCATCAGAATCGCCAAGAATCCGAGATTACCAAAGGCTCTTTGAGCGATAAAACAGTCAAACAGTAGTCTGAGGGCTGGCGGAAGCCAATACAGTAAATAACTAGTGTCCATTGAGCTGTGAAAATCTGTATGTCAAAAACATTTTTATGCATTCATACAGTTCAACACAGTACATTCTATACAATCATTTACCCGGTCGAGACGGGATCGAATCCTCGATAGCGATCTGATCTATACAAAGAACGGTCTACAGTAGTACAAACAAGAGGAGACCGGTAGGGGACACAAAACACCCCAAGCCATAGCATGGCAACACGGAACCTCGCATGAGGCACATAGGTGGCTTGACAAAGCGGGGACCAACCCACGCTCCTAGCTCGATGCAGTTCTTTGAGAACCTACATATATATATAAGCAGTGAGCTAAAGCCCGGTGAATAACATAACATGTAAAGAGGTTATGAATGAATGTCCTCACGATAATGAAATCAATTCATTATCTGATTTCAATCTTTCAATATTTGATCAATCGATTTCAATCAATCGGTCATATGTGGTACATCCATTAGCCTATAAGCGATGAGGGTCCGAAAGGAATGGAATATACTGAATCCAACAATAATGATGGCCATCAAACAAGTATGGTTTCACAAGGAAACCGACAAAGCTCAGAATAAATAATAACAAGGTGCTAAGGATGCCACAATCTGATTCGAAATGCAGACAGACATTCATTCAATAAACAATATCGGTTCAATAAGCGATTCCAAGATTCAAAATATAACCATTTGAACATATCTTTACACAACTGTTACTCACAGAGATTGGGCTATAGCGACTAGAGCGCCCCCCTGAGCCAACCCTAAACAGTTAACAAATAGAACACACACTAAGTTCAATGGAAAGGATGATAATTAAATCCCTAAATTTCCTCGGTGTGGTTCTATGTCTAAATCCTCATTAAGATGTCTTAAACTAGGCCTAAGAATGCCTAGGATGGGATGAGGATGCAAAATACGGTTGGAAGGCATTTTTCAAAAGTTCTTGAGCAGGGTCTCGCCGGCGAGCCTTCCTTCGCTTCGGCGAGGTTGCAAAACAAAGGCTTCGCCGAGAACAATCCTTCGCCGAGCGTGCGATGAAATAGTAAAAGTAATCTGGATGCTCAATTTTTACGCGATGCTCGCTTCGGCGAGTTTCCAAAATCAAAGGGTTCGCTCGGCGAGCCTTCCTTCGCCGAGCGTCCGATGAAACAAAGAAATCTTGGATGTTCGATTTTACGCCGAGCCACCAATCCTTCGCCGGCGTGGCTCGAGGAAGCGTTGGTCGCTCGGCGAGAATCCTTCGCTGAAGCGAAGAAGCCAACTGAATTTCCATTTGCCTTCCAAGCTCAAACCAAGCATTCTCAACTCAATTCTCGACCTCTTGGGCTCAAATTCTGGAAAATACATCCCAAAACAATATATAACAAGTTTCAAAAGCCAATTTATGAATTCAAGCCCCAAAGGTGAGTCAATTAAAACCATTTTTCAAACCCAATTTCAAGAACAATTTCAAAAATGCAATGCATGAGTTTTATTCCAAAATCAACCTTCAAATCTTGCTCTAATGAGCTCAATAGTTGGAAAATGAAGTGAAAACATGGACTATAATATAAACATAGACATGCATGTAGCATTCTCAAGAATTCAACTTCAAAAGTCCACAAATTCAACATGCATGCATGAATTCTAGCATGAATCAACATATATGGACTCAAACATGGTTTAATTCTACAATTGAGCAAGAATCATGCAAAATGAAGCTCCAAGATGACAAGAAGACAATGGATTCCTTACCTAGAGTGTTGATTTCAAGTCTAGCAAGCTCAATTTAGCCAAGTTACACTTTAATTCCAAGCACTCCAAGCTAATTCACCAATATGAGCTCAAATCTCTCTTACTTCTCACTCTCTCCTTTCTCACTTGTTTAGTCGGTTGAGCTCAAGAATAGGGGCTGATGATATGTTTTGATTAAGTGTAAACAAGGCTTCACATGGCAAGAATAAACTAGGCCACTCAATGGCATTTCCGTAATTAAGTCAAACTTGACAATTAATTCGTTTAAATCTAATTTAATCATTCCTAATCGATTTTCAGATAAATATACCATAAAATCAGAAATATTCTACCGATTCTAAAACATCAAACGGTTTCTAAATCGGCCGCCGATAAGGCCTTCGATTAACGGTTTAAACACATGAATTCAAACAGATAATTAATCAATTAAACAGATAGAAATGCAATATAACAGATAACTTTTCCAATTTCAGTTCCAGTTTCAATCAGTCTATTCAGTAGTTCATCCAGTTCACTTATCAGTCATTATCGGTTCGATTTAGCGATGAATCGATGAGACAATTCGGTGGTTAATCGAATCGATGCGAGGGTTGTTACAACCTTGAAATCTACTTTGAGAGTTTGAAGACCTAGATTGATTAGATCTATTGCCTTAAGGAAATCCTCTTGAATCATGCTGATAAGATCCTCTACCTTGTTAATATGCATTAAATCCCCTTGAAGAAGAACTACGTTCTTTCATTGTTGCATAAGCAACAATCAAATCTTAAGAGTGCTTCAGTTTACCTTCAATATGAATGGCATTTGAGAAAAGAAAATAAGAGAGATCCTCCATCGAAATATTCTATGATCGTGTTCGAATTCTAGTTTTAACTATATTATATTCACTTGGTAGGGCATTCAAGGTGATGAGAATAATGCCTTCATCATCAACAAATAATGAGGCCATGCTCAATTGATCAACTATATTGCCTTCATCATCAACAAATGATGAGGCCATGCTCAATTGATCAACTATATTTTTGATATTACTAAAATACACCTCTATTGAGTCAGATTTTTTTGAAATTGAAGTTAATTTGTTTTTGAGTTGATGGATATGAGAATGGGACAAAGAAGTGAATCGTTTATCAAGCCGTAGCCATACCTGAGAGCTCGTGTGAAAATGAAGGACATAAGTGAAGATTATAGGAGAGAGTGTAGCTGTGATGCAATTGAGCAAGTGTGCATTGATCTTTTTCTACTTCAGAGCTTCAGGATTTGGAATCTCTATTCTAAAAGAGTTTTGAATCATCTCAATAGGACAACACAGTGAACCATTAACAATCTTTAGAAGATCAGTTGCGCGAAGAAGATTTTGTATTTGACTCTTCCAAACAATGAAATTCATGCTATCGAGCTTACTTGTAACTAGAGAGCTAAGATTAGAAATGAGCATACTGAGATTTAAAGGAATTTCAGGTGAAGAAGAAGATGACTCCATTGAAGAAACCATGAGATTGCTCGTTGGATCCTTTTGGAGTTCTGATACCATGATGAACAACTCAAATTGATCAAAATATCTTCATACTCAAGATCCATTACAACTCTATTAAATATATATATATACTCAACTAACTAACCTACTAACCATCTCACCACTACTCTATCAACGCATCTAACAGCTAAGCTAACTAATTCAGTTACATGAGAATTATTCCTCTACTTCGACAATTCATGAGTCTTTATGTGTTGTCTTCTTATCATCACTAACTTTGGTTAGAGAATGTTCACTTTTAGTTTAATAAGGTACTAAAATTTTACTGATTATAATAGTTTCATTGATTTTACTGAGAAAAATTTCTGAGCACGAGAGAGGGTAGAGTAAGAGAAAACTTACAAAACAAACAAATTAGCAAATAAAGAAATAAAATAAAATAGAGATTGAGAAACATTGAAGGTAAGCAACGTCTAGATCTTGACTAGTAATGCGTTAGAGCATCTTCAACGGTGAACTTCTTTTTTCACCAAATTTGAGTAAAAAATTACTCATTTTCTCAATTTGGTATCAGTTACACCAACGGTGCATCAAATTCCCGTGGGTCAACCGGTTGGTCAACCGATAAGCCCACATTCCAGATAAAAGATCCAAGAATTACTGATCAGAAATGAAATCAAAAAATCTGGACTTAAAATCATCAACTGTCATGTCAACAAACAAACTAAATATTAAAGTTTACTCCTTTTCTTTTCTTTTCTTTGAGAAAGAAATCAATCAGTAATTGTCGAGAGAGATTCTCGGTGACCAAACAAAAAGAGTTGTAAAGAAAATTTAAGATAAACACTCACGTACAGCGACAGTGAGGCCTCGGAAGACGTCGAGAGAGGCGAGCCTTTGATTCTGGTCAACAGATTTAGGTGTTGGTTCATCTGGCTCGTTCGATGATGGTGAAGGGACGATCTCTACGCTTTCAATGTTTGAGGCTTTGTACGGAACCGGAGGTGATGAATTATTATGAAGGAGATGTGTTCGTTCGTCTCCATTTGTAGCTGGTGGGTTGACAGGCCGGTCGACTGGCCGGTCAACCGGTAAGGCATATATATATATATATATATATTTTTAACCTCTTTGAACCTTTTGATTAGTTTGAACCAAAATTTTTGCAAGGGAATTGGTGGACCAGTTGGTCAACCGGTAGGTTGACCGGTTGCTCTCCCCCACGGTCACGCACAATGAAATGGTGAAAGCTGCTGCCTGTTCTCACTTTGATGAATTTTTTGGTAAATTCTCAATTTGATACCGATTTAGTGCAACCGTTGGAGCACCAAACAGTAACTTTTTCACAAAAATTCAAATTTGATGTCAAGTTTTGTGAATCATTGGAGATGGCCTTAGAAAGAGAAATAAAGTTAGTACTTGATGCAACAATGACGACAAAGACTGTTTCAAGTAAATAAATCACATTTGGTGTTAGAGAGAAGGAGAATGAGAGATTAGTGGTAGCAATAATGATTTCGAGTGAAAATAACATAGTGGTGGTGGCAAATGCAATTGAGGCGATGGTAGCAAATGTCGTTGAGGAGACGCTAAAAACATGGTAGAGGCGGTACAAGAGAAAGACATAAAGAAACAATAGAGAGAAACGATAAAGTATGGAGAGTTTTAAGGTTATAAAATTCATTTTGACAATTTATGTTAAAATTTAGTCTTATCTTTCTAAGGTTTGAAATTCTAAATTTTTTTTAAAAGTTTATTAAAAAAAAAAAAAAAAACAACACAAAAACAAAAGCTCAAAAATTTAAAACTGTTTAAAAGAAGTCAAAACTAAATAGGTTGATTAAAAGTACAAAAATATATAGGTTTATTTTGATAAGGAAAATATTTAGGACTCTTACAAAAGAAGACCTTCATGACTCTACTGATCTATTAATTATTGATGTGTTTAAATTTTTCTTAGGAGTTGTGTCTGACAGTGACATAAATGGTTCAGATTATTTTGGGATTGTAGGAGTTGTGTTTTGTGGGAGTCTCTATCATTATTATTTTGATAATTAGGTTAAAAATCAAAAAGTTAACTTTTTGACTTTTTTAAGTCATATCATTTCCTTGCTTTTTTTTTTTAATACATTTTTTCACTCAAAAAAAAAAAAAAAAAAATTAACTTTTAACTTATTTTTCAAAACAAGGCATAGTAATAATTTAAAAAAAAAAACTTATAATTTTATAAAATGTAATTGCATAACTATTTTCCACTTCAAAGCCCTAAAGAAAGGCTACCCAAAAGTCAATAAATTGATGGGTTATGCTACAGACCCCCAGTATGGGGACCCCCAGTGCCGACCCCCAGTGACGTGTCGCACTGAGATTGGCCGGAAATCCAAAAAAAAAAAAAAAAAAACAAACAACAACAACAACAACAATGTTTTTGCCCAATAGGAGCAGAACCCCAGCACCCCCAGCTGGGGGTCCAAGTCATTTCCCTAAATTGATGCTCAACCCTACAGAATTTCCAATAAAGTATGATGCACATGGTTACACACACACACACACACACACACACACATATACATATTGAAAAAAATTACAGGTGTGTTTGGTTTAGTTTTTGGATATAATTTTTAAAAAAAAATATTGAGCAAATAGTGTAGAAATTTTTTTTAGTTTGTTTGGTTATATATTTTGAAAATAATTTTGAAATATGGCGTTTGGTTTGTGTTTGTAGAGTAATTTTTGAGATAAAAAGTACGAAAACTTATTTGGTTTGCTTTTTTTCAGAAATGGTTTTGAGAAATTGTTTTGAGGAGAGAGTTTTAAAAAAAGTGATTGATTTGATGTATATGAGAGAGAGTGATTTTGGAAAGAAGCAAACCAAACAAAATTTTGAAATTTTTTTTGAAAAAAATTATTTGGTTTGATTACTCTTGAAAATTTATTTGTAGAGAATTTTTTTCAAAATTTTTTTCCAAAAACAAACCAAACAAGCCCATAATTTGGGATGATTTAATATTTTGCTATAATTAAATAGATGTACGTAAGAGAAAAAAAATTATAACAGAAAGAAGAGAGAAAAAAATAATTAATTAATGTGTAGGAGAAATAAAATAATTTTAAGATTTTTAAAAAAATTTTTAATTAAACAAAATTTAAAAATTTTAAAAAAATAATTACTCCATCCGTCTCAAAATATTAGTCTCTTATTCCATTTTTTATTATCCCAAAATATTAGTTCCTCTTTAAAAATCAAGTACAAAAATAATATAAATTTTCTATTTTGTCCTTCTTTTAAATTAATAAACAATAAAAGTATAATTATGACATTAATATTTTTAAAAAATGTACTATTAAAAGAATAGTTTTGAAAAATTAATTTTTTTTAAATATAATAATTGTACTATCAAAAAAATTTAGATTCTTTAAAAAAGACCATTATTCTGGGACGGAGGGATTATATTTTAAGAGTTAAATCAAACAACAATGGAGTTTTCTTAAGTATGCAAGTGCACACCATGTGCCACTTACACAAAAAGTGTAAGTGTAAGGTGTAAGTATAAGTATAAGGTGTAAGTGGGTTGCATATGGTGTGCAACCTCAAAAAAAATATAAATATAAGATTTAATTTTTCACAAAATATGTAAGTGTAAGAAATAAGATGTAAAGTGTAAGTTGTACGCCATAACCAAACCCAACAACAATAGGCCAAGGAGCATCCACTCGTTTTTTCCCTTAAAAGCAAAGTTTGACTTTTCCAACCCAAGACCCTCAAGCTGTCTGCAAGCAAGAACACCAGCTTTCCCATCATTTAGAGCATCTCCACTGCATCCACGAGAGAGAGAGAGAGAGAGAGAGAGAGAGAGAGAGAGCATAGAGTTGACTTGAAAGACTCAGAATTTGCAGAGTGAGGAGCGCCCTCTGTCTAGACTGATAACAATCTTCTGAGTTTCGGTAGGCGTAGTGTTGATTTCAATTTCAATTTTGAATATTGAATATTGAATTTGAATGAGAAATAGGTGAGGGGGAAAATGACTATGGAGAGAATGAACTCAACGGGAGGAGGAAGTAGTACAGTATTGTCGATAGAGTGTCTGAGAGGGAGCTCGATGGCGGACGAGTGGACCGGAGACATGTTGCAGACGGGGGACATCGTTGAAGAGCTGAGGATCGGCGGCAGCAGCAGCAGCAGCAGCTACGGTGGTTGCGTCAGATCTCCCTTCAAGAATGGCAAGGCTGGTGTCCAGAAGGTTCTACACAATTTCTTCAAGTCCAACCAGACCTCCATCCAGGTCTTAGTCCGACGCAAAGGAGACCAGTTTGCCGAGTTACAGGCTTGTATTGTCCCCAACGACTCTGCTGGGAGGAAGCAGTATATGCTCAGGTCTATCGCTGATCCTAACTACGCCGTTGGATTCTCCGATCGGACGGAGGCCGAATGCTTCGCTTTACAAGGTATTTCTCCTCCTCCTCCTTCGCTTTTCCGGATTTGGATTGGATGGTGTGAAGGCACCGTGATGTCCCATCCGTGGTTTGTTCCGATCGTATTTTGATGGTTTGAATAGTGGGTTTGTTCCCATCATATATATTTTTTTTTTTTGATAATTGGAGGGATTTTGGAAAAATGATTAAAAGTTAGTATTTTATTTTTTAAAATATTTTACGTAAGAAATGATGATGTGATTTAAAATGTGTTAAAAGTTAAATTTTAACTTTTTATTGATGTTTCCAAATAGCTTATTAGATTAAGGGGTACTTACGTGTAGGTCTTATTAATTAGATTTATTCTTTTCGAAGCACCAAAAAAAAAAAAAAAAAAAATTAGATTTATTTACCTACAGGTCCTAATTAATAAATTTAACACTATAAAAATAAGAGATTGATAAATTTATCACTATAAATTTATTCATAAAAATAAAGAGACTGATAAATTTATCACTATAAATTTATTCATAAAAATAAAAGACTGATAAATTTATCTTTATCAGTTAATAAATTTATTAACAGGACTTAATGAGTAATAAGTTTCAAAAATAGGATCTATTGATAATTTACCCTTAGATTATTGATTTTTTTTTTTACTTTTTTAAGGATTGTTTATAGGGGTGGGCGTGGGTCGGTTGCGGGCATAGAACCTCCAATCCGTCATCCGTCCGCTAGTTTGGCGGATTGGAGAAAATCAATCAACATCCGTCCGCCAATCTGGTAGATGTGGATTGAGCGGATTGGTGGTTTGGCGGATGGATGCGAATCGGTTTTGCGGTTTAAAATTTTATAAATTTTCAACATAATTCAACTTGTGCACTTTCTCAAAAAAAAAAAAAAAAGGTATTACAATCAATGACTTAAAAAAGTATTACAATCACTGTATGCCTTATCTAAAGAAAGAAAGTTTAAATTTTTAGAATATCACGATCACTGCATGCCTCATCTACATATTACAATCACAGCATGATTCATCCACATAAAGTATTACAATATGTGGTTCTTAAAATATAATAACAATTCAAACCACCAAAACCATGAACAGAGCAGTAGTAGAGATTGTTTGTCTCTATATTGTTACATCTATATATATTTTTGAAAACAAAAACCAACCAGCATATATCATATTTTCTATTTATTATTTTTAGAGTTAGATTTAAAAATAAAAAAATATAGATAAATAATACGTTTATTTTTTTCAATTCAAAAAATATATTCAAGCTGAAAACTTTTTTTCAACAGAATATTTAAACTTCTTTTCAATTGAAAACACAAACATAATATTTAAACAAATTGAAAATACAAAGTCTTATAAATTACTAGTAGTGCTCACGATTTGGTGGTTTGGCGGTTCGGTTGCGGCCAAAGAAATCTCAAATCCGCCATCCGTCCGCCAAATTGGCGGATTGGAGAAAATCAATCCACAACCGTCCGCTCGTCATCACGCATCCGTCCAAAATGCGACGGATCGGTTTGGTTCGGTCGGTTTTGGCGGATCGGTAAATCCACTGCTCACCCCTAATTGTTTAGAATTTTCTAAATAAGTATATTTTTTTATCTTTTTATAAAATATGAATTGAATTTAAAGTAATGTGATAAAGAGATGATGTGATTTAAATAAGATGATGTAAGTGACTTTTTATTTTTTTTAAGAAATGACAAACAAGGTCTCAATCACATCATTTTCTTTTTTTTTTTTTCACGTTATTTTAAAGAAAAAAATCAAAAAATTAATAATTGAATTTTAACCTACACTCAAAATAGCCTTTGATAATTTGAATCGTTATCTTCTGTATAAAAAATAAAATTAATTAGATAAGTATAAATCAAGCCAAATACTAAGGAAAATATTATGAATTTCCGATAAATTACTAAATTTTTTACCAAATCTCTCACATGATATGGGATCCATACACATGAAATTTGTGTGAGTTTCACACCTATGTGAGGTACTTGATAGAAAATTTAATAATTTATTTAAAATTCTTAACATAACTCAAATAATAATTTTAAGAAATTATTAAAATCATACTAACCATATATATTTTTTTAAAATATAAATATAATTTTGTTGTAGATTATAAACGTCTAATTAATTTAATTTTTTTTTATAAATAATCTATTCAATAAATTTTATACCATACACCGTTTAAATTATTAAAATAAATTCAAAACACGTCATTACATACTCACAACACGCAAATATTCCCTCTTTTCCTCCCTATGCTGCTGCTGGAATTTTGATTTTGACATTCTTCCTTTCATCACTATTCTCTTTCTGTTCACTTGTCGGTTTGCTCACACGAGTTACACTTCACGCACGTACCAAGTCATTCTTTGCTGTTTTCATTAAAATATTAAGCTATTGTTGCCGAATTATCTATCTAAATTATCAATTGAGTTAAAAAAATTTTAAAATATAAATCTAAATCTAAATCTACTTCATATTCAAACTATCAATTAAATATATTAACTCTAAAATATTTAATACAAACTTATTCATAATGTAATTTTGTTGTTTAAAGAGTAAATTAGTGATAAATTCAACTTTAAAAGGGTATAAGTAGTGGATATTTTTATTAGTGAGAGGTTCATCATTTGATAAATAGTTTGGTGAGAAAGCCTTTCAATGTTTTGGGAGAATATTTTGTTTCTAATTTTACTCCTTAATTTATTTGTTGATTTTTCATTAACTATCTGTTCAAATTTATATCTATATGATCAAATTATTTTCTATCTGTTCAAACTATTTTTTATCTGTTCAATTTTTTTTGACTATTTGTTCAATTTTTCCCTTATTTGTTCAAATATATGTCCAAATTTTATTATTTGTTCAATTTTTTCCTTTTATCTATTTAAATCTATCTGCAGATTTTTATAACAAACAATCTTCAATCAAACCCTATCTGTTCAAATATTTTTTGTTCCAATCTGACAAACCAACTTAGGGCTGAGTAAGGAATCCGTGAAATCCGTAATCCGATCCAGTCCAGTCTAATCTGATAAATTTGGATTGATTTTTTGAATCCGTGGTTCGGTTCCGGATTGAAGAATTAAAAATCCGTAGTCCACGGATTGGTTCCGGATTGAACCCTACGGTTTCAGATTTGAACCGATCCGGACCGTATACAAATAGTCTATATTTTTATTGTACATCCTCTCCCGTAGTATCTTCTCTTATTCCATATAAAACCGAAACTCGCATAATATCTTCTTTTATTACTTTTGTTTGTTAGTTTTTAGTTTTAATCTGTAATGGTCTAAATAATTATAGTGAAACTAATTTTCTTATGGTTGTTTAAATTCTAGAACAGTATGTCGCTATTATAGAAAGACATGTTGCTATTATAGAACTAATATAGTGTTATGTTTATGTTTTTATGAAATTAAAGTGTTATATATATATATTTTTTTGTTATTTAATTATGTGAATCCGTGGTCCTAAACCGATCCAATCCGTGTTTAAATGGATTGGTTCGGATTGGTTTCATGATTTAAACGGATTGGATTGGTTCCAATTTTTCAGGAACCGTAAATAACGGATTGGTTTTGGTTTTACCCCAATCCGGTTCAATCCGAACCATGCTTATCCCTAAACCAACTCTATTAGTCCAATCTACAATTTTTCAACCAACAACAGATTACTTGATATGATGGGCATGGAGTCCAATCCCTTCAAACAAACACCGCCAAATTTCCATGTGACAAAAGTTGAGCTGCTGTTGGGAAAGTCTTGTCCTGAATACTGACAGCTTGGAAAGTTCTTTTTGTCTACGAACACAATTTGGACTCTTGTGGGTATAACAATAGTTTAGGTTCTAGGGCAACTGTTGAGAAGATAGATAGAGATGTCAAGAACATGGCATAATTTAGGATCATATATGCTTATAAATAGGAAAGGATTTAGGAGTAGCATCTACAGATGTAGTACCTTCTTCATTTACAGTAAAGAATCTTAAGACAAGTGGAAAATAACACACTTTGCCACCTATACTCTTTCCATGGACTTGGATGGACAAGTTCTGTAGCTAAGCAAGAGGTGCATCTATGACCTGGAAATCATATTGTCTCAATTGTGGTAATAAAGACTGAACTTGGGCAATCAAATGCTCACAAAGAAGGAATCTAGAATGGAGAAGAACATTAAACACACACAAGCAACTCAAAAGATTTACGTGGTTCACTTACGTCCACAGGATGAGTGCAGTTTTACTAAGATCTGAATGGAGGAATTACAAGTCTCTTACACTTAATGTCACAATTTATACAAATATTTCTTTATGAATGGGTTTAAATGAGGCTTAGGTCTATGTGGTCAACAGAGGGATGCTGTTTGAATTCAAAACTTAAATTATCTTTCTACATCAAGGTTCATTATAGGGAACTCTTGTTGGTTATCACGATTAGTTACTTAACATCTCTTGGCGACTGTGTGCCATAAGGACGTCAAAATTTGGTACATTGCTGCCTTAAACTAATTTTAAGCCCTTAACTCATGGCTAATTTCTTTAGCATGAGAAACGGACCCTATAAAACTCTTCAAACTTCATATTCGTTTTAAGTCATTTATCTTTCATGTTTTTCTTCGCTTCCCTCAATGTTAGATGCTAAATTTCATGCAGATTCCAGGATGTCCAGGATGGTGGATGAATTAGCCAGGGCTCAAATTCAAGATGGTTATGTCTCATATCCATGGCAGAGGAGAATGCAAGAGTCGCTACCAGTTCCCAATTCAAGCTGTTTTCTTTCTATGCTCCTCCTTCCGAAAGTCTCAGACAGAGTTGTTTCTCGCTACAATGATTTGGAGGACACACTTGCTAGAGCAAATGCATGGCTTAATGCCTCTCAGGCATCAGGGGTCCCTATAGTTTTCATGAACATCCAGACTGAATCTCTGCTTACCAAGGTAATTTCGGAAAAAAAAAAAATAAAAAAAAAAGAAATGTCTTAAAACTTATTGAACTCCTTGGGCTGTCAGAGGTGATAAGTAGCGAGGCATTTGAAAATATTATGTGATAATGCGGCTACATAAGCTTTGTATGGATGTGATTGCAAGAGGTGTGTTAATACAATCGACACTCTAATAACTAATAATCTTGGGAGATGCAAGAATTATTAAATATTAAGTTTATCCTTAATTTTTGGTAAAGAAAAACTTTCTTATATAAGCTTGAGCATAAGAGCTATGAATGCATAGTAACGAAATATTTTAGTGGAAAACAAGGATGAAACCAGGATTTCATCACTGGAGGGGCCAAAAGACAAATAACTTTTTTTCACCATATACACAAACACATGTGTATGCACAATATGATATAAATTATATACACACATAGAAAAAAAAAAATTAAGTACCATAAAAGCAATCTCTAATAGGATGAAGTTTTTTTGATGCAAAATAGAAAGAGAATGCAAGATGAGAAAAGAATGAGATATATATATTTTATATTGGGGATCATTTTATGTATAAAATGATATATATATTTAAGTGCTATGACAAATAATATTTTTCATAGAAATACCCTAGTTCCATCCTTGGTGAAAAACATGTGTTATTTCTAATTTTAGTTGTGAAGAAGTTCCCAATCCCCTTTTATTTATCATTACTGTATTGATGTTACTAGTTATTCCTATCCATTATATATTTATGTACAAGAGAAGTTTGTGACTTGTTTACTAAAATTTAAAACAAGTATTTGAAATTTCAAAACGAAGTTCCTTCTTCATATATGCTCATCTATTCAAAAACCGTTTTCCCTTCTTGCATTAATTATTTAGTGGCCATACAAGTGCCATTCTTTCTTGGCATGCTTTTAAATGCAACTAAAAGTTGAGAAGATATAACTGACTGATCATTTCATAAAATCAAAAACTTTTACATATGAACACACAATATTCTCGAAGTGCTCTTATTTGTTAGTTTTACCCATTTGAATTTGTTAACCCCTGGTAAAATTTGAAATGTCACTGTGTTTCTTCTTTCATCATGGATCAGATATCCGGCGAGACGGCTTCTTCTACTGTGAATGCTGGGTCGTTGTCCGATTTATCAAACCTTGCAAATGCAAGCCTGTATGGCTTCGAGGACTACCATGGGGTGGACATTGGTGTAGTCAGAGCAGTTCGTCTCTGGTATTCTCCTCTTGGAGGAGAGGTTTCTTTTGAGATTAAGCTAAAAGAAAGTGACACAAAGCTTGGTTTTGCCATTAGTCGCACAGAAGAGGTTAGTCCCTCATTTTTTATGCCTCTTGTTCAATTGTAGCTTGGTTTTGCAACTTAAGACAGGAGTGCATGTCAGGCCTCCATCTTTTCAAGAAAAAAATTGTTCCCATTATCATAGTTATCTGACCCTTTTGCCTTTTTTCTTTTCCATGTTTCTTAAACATTAAAATAAAGATAATTGATTGATTTTTCTTAGAAATTCTAAAATTGACAATGACAATTTAGAATACAAAACAAAATGTAAAAATAACAACATACAAAAATAGAACAGAATGAAAAGAATAGGATAGGAAAAATCTAGCTCATGAGAATGTGAGGTATTATTCTAAAGTCGTTCCTCCTAAGTGAAGGTGCTAACAGAGTGCATGACCCGAAAATTCAACCCAAGTACTCACAACCCGCATTGTCCATTGATCCCACCAGGAGAATATGAATGAATCTCGAACCAAAGTTGCCCTGAAAATACAAAATAATAGATTTGGGGGAAAACAAAATACATATTTTTCTCTATGATTATTCTCAATGTGTCGAACTCTTGTTTGAAGATTCAAGTATATTTAGGAAGAAATGTAACCTAATTGAATGAAGTTTCAATAATTAAAAATAAACCAAACCAAGCCAATGTAAGCTTTTTGTCTTAATCAAATGAGACCGAGTAAATGAATAATTTTTTGCCATTCTGCTATATGAAGGGCTAACCATCAGTAATAATAATAAACAAAAAAGACCACTATTATATTGCTCAACGTAAATTTTTTAACTTCATTTTATCGAGGCAATAAATCAATACTTTATTTTTATTAAATTTTCAACATATTTCTCCCCTATGTTGATCTTTTATAACAGCCAATGCACAGAAGATCTGGGTGGTCAGAAGCAAAATTAAATTAAAATTGTGTGGTTGCCAGCCACGACTTTGAGGAAAGTATATGCCTGGAATGTCTACTGGTTTTATCACTTCAGCATTGGACAAAGTAATTCAATCAAGAAACCATATATATATATCTCATCTTCAGCCATAGGTTCAAAGCATTGCCATGTTGCTTTCTCTCTTTTGAGATGTAGTCGTCAAAATCAGCCAATCTGCTGTTAGAAGTGTATCTTCTTGAAGTTGCTTTAAATCACATACAATGCGCTCTTCTTTGATAATCAATAAGTTGCTTTTTCCCTTTATTCATTTGCTTTTTCCTTTGCCAAGTCTTGCTTAATCTTCCTTTTTATTAGGGATTTATTTACATTTCTTCGGTTCTCGATTCGGATGACAATGCACCTTCAACACGATCAGGACTCAGCAATCTGTATAACGAGGCAACAAGAGCATCTAAGCTACTAGTGGTTTCAAGAGTGTCTAACCAAAAAGTCCTTCCTTGGATAGTTTCTCCAACAGGGGCTGTCCGATGCTTTGACACTGTTTCACTCAGCCAAAAGCTCTCATTGCACCGACATGCCAGGGTGCCTATTCTCCTTCATGTGTTCTTGTGGGACCGAGACTTGGCTTCTACAACTGGGTCCAACACGAGGCTCAGGGCTACTTCACCATCAGTGTCGCCATTACCACCTGAAATTCAATTGGTACACCTTCCAAATGAGAATCAGTTTGTACCATTGCCTTCTGAAGTCCCAAGTGGGAGTGAAGTCCTTGATGATAGGACAGAAAACAGGCTTGATAGAGATACTGCGGGAGAATTCTCCTTTCGGTTACATGATTTTTCACTACCGAACAATTGGGTATGATTTTTTTTTTCTTCCTCTCTTCTTGTTTATCTTTGTTGATGTATGTAAGAGGGGCATACTGTTCTTTACAATTGGAGCCAGTTACTCATCATTTGCGTGATTTAGAAAGCTATAGTTCAATTCTCTCTTTTAGGAATACATAATCAGCATATAGATAAGTTTGTGCCTCGTCATGTGGATGTTTCAATGTAAGAATGTTTTTGTGATTGCTAGTCAAAAGCAATCTTTGTGTAACATGAATAAGGTACTTGAGATTTTTCAATGGCTTTTCTAACATGAATATATTATATATGATCACAAAGACAGCTGACCATGTTTCTGATGTTAATTTACCAATTAGGTTTTTGTGATCAAATTCATTGACTTTCCAATCTAACCGTCTAATTTATGAGTTGCAAATGTAACTTTCATATGGATTACACAAGGCAATGATATGATACATTGTCTAAATAGGCACAATAGAAACGTGAAGATGGGAGAAGAAAGGGTTGGCCAGTTTATACGGAGTTTTGCTCCAACTTTAGTTGAGTCTTTTACTAGTGAACGGTGAGATTAATCCTTCAAATTAATTAGTCCAGTGAGTTAGATATGGGTTATCATAAAAAAAAAAAAAAAAAAAAATGGAAGAAGAAAGGAAAATGGAAGAAGAAAGGCCAAATCCATCCGAACCCGCCCAATTGTCATTCCAACAATGAGTAATACTATATAAATTAGAAAGTAATACTCATCCGGTCTTAAAATATTAGTCTCTTATTTCATTTTTTATTGTTTCAAAATATTAGTCCATTTTCAAAAATCAAGTACAAAAATAATATAAATTTCTCATTTTGTCATTCTTTTAAATTCACTAGCAACATAAAAAGTATAATTATGACATCGATATTTCTCAAAAAATGTACTATTAAAGGGTAATTTTAGAAAATTAATTTTTTTAGAGTGCAGTAATTGTACTACCAAAAAAAGTTAGATTCTCCAAAAGGAACCATTATTTTGGGACGGAGGGAGTATAAATAATTTTTTTGGGTATGAAATGATGTGGTTGAATTGAGGCGATTCATTTCAAGACAGAAAAGCATTTGTAAAGATGATTCTTAAAGTTTTGCTTGGTCCATCAGAATAGGGTAGAACAGGATGGAATATAAGGTTGAATAGAATGAAATGTCTATTCTCATTATATTGTTTGATTGTCGACATAAAATGACATAGAATTAAAATAATAATTCTCATTCTCATGTTTGGTTATGTCTATTAAATTAATAGAATGGAATAAGTTTATTATTTATATATTTTTTTAATAAGCTAGTAACAAACAAGTTAAAATTTCATATAGATCATGATAGTGTTGGAAGTTGTGGTGTGAGTTATAATAGTGGTGGCAACAAGGATGGTTTCAGTGGCGGTGGTGGTGGAGGTAAGGTGGTGTTGTGGTGGTTGTGGCAACAATGGTAATGGTTGTGGTGTAGTAGTTGTGGCAGTGCGGCGGTGGTGGTGGACAAGGGTAGCAGAATGGTGGTAGTAGTTGGGTAGTCTTTCTAGCAATAATGGTGGTGGTTTGGTGGTTATAGAAGTGGTTGTGGTAGTGACAATGGTAGTAGTGACAACATCGATAGTTCATAGTAGGGTGGTGGTGGTGGTGGTGGTAGGTGGTGTGCTGGTTTTGGAAGTGGCGGTGGGGGCAAGGGTGGTTGTAGTTGTGGTGGTGATAGTTGTAGTTGTAGCGGCAGTGGTAGTGACAATGATAATGAAGTGGCGGTAGTCGTGACAATAAGGTGGTGGTTGTGGCATTTGCGGTGGTAGTAATGGTGGTAATAGAAGGGATAGTAGCAAAAAGGAATGAATAGTGGTAGTAGCTAATTGATAATATTTTATGATAATTATATGATAGAATGAAATGACTATTCCTTAAGTTGGTGGAAGTAATAGGTATTCCCCATATTTTGTTGAAATAGTGAAATAACTATTCTTACTTATGTAAGACACATGAAACCAACGAGAGGGGGTGCAAAGTTAGAATGTGATAATGCTTTATGGTAATTCTATGATGGAATGAAATGACTACTCCTTAAGTTGGTAAAAGTAATAGTCATTCCTACATTTTGTTGGAATAGTGAAATGAGTATTCCCACTTTTACCTACCCAAAAAAAGACTTTTCCCACTTAGCAAAGACATAAAACTAGTGAAAATGGATGCAAAGTTAGAATGTGCATTCCATTCAAGTCCATTTTACTGTACCAAACATGTTTAGCGTTCTTATGGAATGACCATTTATTTACCCTAATGAATAATAATTCCATTTTCAATTCATTTTTCATCATCAATTTTAGTAAACGAAATATAAAAATGAATATTTTGATAGAATGATCATTCCATTCTTATTTATTCTAATGAATCAAACACTTAGGTTATGTGTTTGGTTTGGTTTTCAAAAATTTCTTTCGGAAAATTTTATAAAAAATAAAAATTAATTTGGTGAAAGAAATAAAAAAATCAAAAAAACTTATCATTTTTATATATTTTATCTTTTAGGAGAACATAAATAATTTTTAAAAAATTAAAAATATTTTCTTAATATTTATTTTTATCAAATTAATTTCTATTTTTTCAAAAGGAATTCTAACTTCTTTTTTCTTTTTTTTTTTTTTTTGAAATACAAACCAAATAGTGTTATAATTTTGAATGCGTTTATACAAGACATGAATGTATTGGTGAAGGATGAAAAGATTAAGGAGAGGTGAAAGAATTATTTTGAGAAATTATTAAATGAGAAACATGGAGGAAGATCAAAAGGGGAGGAAGTAGCCAGTAACAAGAAAAACCAAGACTACAGATTCTATCGCAAGATTAGGAACTTTGAAGTGGAGATTGTACTTAAGAAGATGAAATTAAATAAAATTTTAGGACTCGATGATATTCCTATTGAAGCTTGGAAATGTTTGGGTAAAAAAGAAGTTACTTGGTTGACTAGGTTATTTAGCAAGATTTTATTGACTAGAAAAATGTCAGAGGAGTGGAGGAGGCGGATTTTAGTGTCAATCTATAAGAATAAAGGTGATGTCTAGAATTGCAACAATCATAGAACAATGAAGTTGATGTGTTATATAATGAAAGTGTGGGAGAGGGCAATGGAACGTCGATTGTGATGGAACGTTGATTGCGAGATATAACAAAGGTATCAGTGAATCAATTTGGATTTATGTCGGGTAGTTCAACAATGGAAGCAATCTATCTTTTGAAGAGAGTAATAGAAAAGTATAGAGAAAATAAAAAAGACATTTATATGGTTTTTATCGATCTTGAGAAAGCAGATGATGGAGTGCCTCGGGATATAATCTAATGGGTGTTAGGAAAGAAAGGTTTGACAAAAGGTGTGACGCCCCGAACTAATAACCATTATTTATCCCAAGACAATTATTAAATAACAATGCATTTCTGAACATAATATCCTTCCATTCATATGATTCCATTTTACAAAAAAAGTAACACATGCAGTAATACATTTATAAGTCCTAACCCTGAATATATAACATGTGTCATAAGCAAAAGACATAAAATAAGAGTTAAACAGGTAAATGAATGTGTTAATGGTTACAACTTTCCAAGTCGATACTTGGTTACAACAAAAGTGAGTTTAAAACTCAATACAAGTAAAGCCTTAGGCTTGTACAAAATGAATACAACAAAAACAAAACAAGAAGCTCTCAGCTCCAAGTTCTCCTAAGCTACGGCCTTGGCGGAGGCATGTCATTAGCACCTGAAAATGATTTTCCACATAGGGTGAGCCAAAACCCAGTAGAGAAACTCTAACATTATGTATGAATCTTAACAGAGTTATAAGGTGAATGCATATGTAATGCTTATGCCAAAATATTTTATATCCCCTTTCAAAAACCATGTAATACCAGGTTTATATCACAATTCATAAAATCATTTTGTGACGTCCCCAAAATTGGGAATATTAGAGAATATATTAACAATTAAATATAGGATTTATCTAAGGTTACAAGAGTAGGAAACGTCACTAATGAGTCATTTGGCTAATAACCAAGCAAGATCCCAGGAAAGTTAGAGGAGTCGAAATAGCCTCCCTTCAAAGTCCAACCACCTTAAATAGCAAAGCTATCCTTTTGACAGATCTTAACAAGATATTAACACAGGGTCTACATGAGTCGATGAGTCAATTAGGAATAGGTAATATAAAAGATATGCACAAATATATAATAATTACAAAATCATGCCTTAAATATAACATGGGATCTATCACTTACAATCTCAAAACACGTTTACAAACTAGTTTCTAATCCTCCTAGGGTAGCCGTACGTCCTCAAATGCTTCAGCTTTGCCTTTGACCGGTCTAATAGTCTTCAACACCTAGCATGAAATGCCATGAGCTTTGAATGCCCAGTAAATGCACACACACCCGTCCCATTTTCCCAATCCAATACACCATCACATTTATAACCAACAAGTAATGAAGCATGATATTCAAGTCAATACAAGGATTACAAGGTTAGATGTTAGTAGTCTAGAAATCCGCCAAAGAGATTTCATTCTCCCAACCGCAAGAATTGGACACTAGACTATTCAAAACTCCCTCTTTTGCTGCTTTGTTGCAAAACTTGTCTCGGATGCCTATCAACGCTTATATACCGCGTAGCGCCAACCTCAGGGCCTCAAAAGGGACAATGAAAAGAAAAATGTTATATCACCCAGAATCCAACCCTATCCTTCCAAAAAAGTTTTATCCTCCTAAATGTCCCATCCGGACCCAACCTTATCTCACCAATCAAACTATCGCAAAGAGTCCGAATACATCCGTTCTATTCTAGGGTTTATGCAACAACCGCTTGCGTAAGACTTAACATTCAATTAGGGAGTACATCCCATCAATCCATACTTAACACATTATCATCCTTCATTATTCAAGTGATCGAAAACCCAATACCATCCCAATTAAGGTTTCCGTTGGGTTAGATGTCTTAAATTAAGGTTAAAATAACTTGACAAGATAGTAATATCCACATAAGTATGAGCATCATCAATCGAAAAAGATAAGGAATATAACCATAACATATTCAATATCATACCAACACATGATCATGTACTAATAAGCATATTCATGAACACAAGAGCATAAAACACCCATACAAAACTAAATTTCCAGATTCAGTACTATTTAAAGATTAAAATTAAGAGGGCTATTTCAGATTTTTTCCGAACTCGGACTTCTTATGGTTCGTAGAGAATTTAATCTAGTTTTCAGAACATGTTTCAGAAATGTGATAGCTTTTCTAAATTTTTAGTTATTTAAGAAACACTCCAGCGCTGTGCAGATTCGTCGATCATTACGAAAATCAGAGTTTCTTACAAACCGATCACTCTTTTTCAATGAAATCAATTTTTCTTGAATGCTAGCTCCTTAAGGAAGATTTTGACATAAAACTGAGGTCTAGAATATTTTTCTACATTTTTCTAAAATTTTCAAAAGTTGGCTATAAAATAGATTTTTCTGGCACAGTTCTTGAAATAAGAAAGTTGGTGAGACAAGAGGTCAACTTGGGGAAATTTTCCACTTCTCTTGTGATGAAAACATGATAAATAATATGTATTAAACTTAGAAATTTAAGGTGAATGTGTGCCTTTGGAAACTATGAGAGATTGATATGAAAAAAGGTAGTCTTATATCGATTAAGAGAAATACAAGAAGGGTAAAATCAAAACTCAACTCCTTTCATTTTTAACACAAAAATACCATCAAAACATATCTGAAATGAATTTTTAAAACTTCTAAGAGTATGTATTTGAAAGGAAAAATAAGAGAGAGTTGTGTTGTGGCTTACTTGAGGCTTGATTGAATTGCTAGCAAACTTTCTTTCTCTCTTATCCTCCACCAAGCTCACTCTCCTCTCTCTTCCTCTTCTTTCTTTCTCTCAACTGAATGTGTAGGTGTGTATAAGTATTGTTTTTGTGTGCAAAATGCTAAGGGTGAGGTTCCTTTTATAGGAAAATTCACAACAAGAAATTACACTTTTGGCGACTAAATTTTTTGTAACGCCCTCAAAATAAACCTATAAATCATGCATTCATTACATTCATAAACTTAAGAGAGTAAAACATAATGCCATTCATCAGAGTATTCTTACAAAAGATATTACATATTGATAACAAAAGTAAATGCCCTATAGGTTTACAACTTTCCAAGTCAACACTTGGGTTCAATAAAAGTAGAGTTCTAACTCTTTACACAAAATAAGCCCATGGCTTGATATACATGTAATATACAAAAGAGACAACAAAAAGAGCTATCAGCCTCAAGCCTCCCAAGCTACTTCCTTGGAGGCGACATATCACCTGAACCTGAAAATGATGTCCCATATAAGATGAGCCAACGCCCAGTAGAGATATGCTAAACATAATATGAGCAATAACTAAAACATTAGCATTTGATAAGTGTTTAACCAATATAAACCAACATAAAGCACAACCTAATTTCATAACAGGTATGTCCATATTTCATTCCATTTTTCCTTTACTTAACAATTTCGATTTATAAACATGGCTCAGAACCTGGCCAAACAATTCCCATGAGACTACGGCTCATGTTAAAAACCTTTCCAATATCAACAATTTAAATGAGATTATAACTCATAATAAAACACTTCCATAATTCACAATTCAAATGGGATAACAACTCATATTAAACACTTCCATAATTCACAATTCACATGAGATAACAACTCATATTAAACACTTCCATATTTCACAAATGATACACAAATTTGCTGTATCAATGGAGTCTATCCCCTATCTCCTCCCAAATAATATCCGGTTTAGGAGTCTATCCCTTATCTCCTCCCAAACCGTGGAGTACATCCCCTATCTCCTTCCACACAATACAATGTATATAAACAATTATCATATACACAATCAATCAATACACACATTTGATGTATTATTCCAACCATCATATTCAATGACATATTCAACCGATTAGTTTTAATTCACCTAATCATCATGCAATGTCTACAACATTCAAGACTATCCTCCACCGATAGCCCAAAGCAATTATTTCTAAACCGATAATAAATGCATCAACCGATAGGTTATCAACAATTTCAAAAGTGAGCGATTTATAAATCCAAGTCCACCATTCAACCTTATTTTAAGCCAATTTCATCATTTCCAACTCAATTTCATATTTTCATAACTTTCCAAATTAATTATACAAATTAATTCATAACATTAAATTAGGGCTTTTCTTCCTCTTTTCTCAACATTGACCCAAAGGCTCAAATACCAACAATAAACAACCACAACCCCATTTGAGATCCAAAATACACATGTATTGGCCCAAAGAACAAGACCCCTCTTTATACATTTTGAAACCCTAACACCCAAAATTACCCAACTTCAACATTAAATCAAAATGACCAAAAGTTTATGTCAAAGATCATAAAAGTGAGTAGTTATCCCTACCTCAAAAGATGAGACTAAATGGAGAAGATGATGAATTTCGAAATACTCCATAACCCAAGATTTTCGGATGGAAATGTAGCCTAAGCCAAGCTCTACACTTTATACCAAGGGACCAAGGTAGGAGATCACTCAAACTAGATCAAACTCTAGAGAGAAGTTGAAGTTTAGAGTGAGGAGCTCTCCAATGGAGGTTTTGAAAAGTTAGAGAGAGAGAAGGTGCCGAAAAAGTGATCCAAAAAGTCAAAATTTGGACTGATATACAAATAGGTCCGCTCGAGCGTGGAACTCCCCGCTCGAGTGTCAAAAGCGCCGCTCGAGCGCCGGATGCACACTTCTAGAAGTTTTACAGTCGATGGTCCTCGCTCGAGCGTGAAAGTGGACACTCTACAGACAAAATACTGAGAGATGGAAAATCACGCTCGAGCGTCAAAATGCCCGCTCGAGCGGAGAAGCAAAATCAAAGGGCCCGCTTGAGCGTCAAAAGCCCCGCTCGAGCGTGAAGGCAAAATTCTGGGCATCAACTCTAGGTTTCTAAACACAACCAACCTGTTTCAAACTTGCCCAACACAACCCAAGACTCACATACAAAGAGTAAAGGACGGAAATGAGAATACGACAACAACACATCCACGGAACTAAGTCCGAAATACAATAAACAAGGAAGGGAAAATCGAGATCGCTATAACCTCCCCCCCTTAAGGAATTTCGTCCCCGAAATTAGATACAAGTTTTCAAAAACAAGTTTTCTCAATTCTCAACAATATTACAATTCAATACTCAACAACTTGACCCATTACTGGTCATTCCATCTCTTTCCAATCGGTGAATTACCACATATGCTACAACATGCATTATCAACATGCATTCCTTGAAATTCAACAATTTCCAAACATAAGTACTCCACAATTCATTAACATATTCAATGCCAATAATATATTTGCATTTCCATAACATGATTAACATATGCAATGTTAAAGTAAACTTCCATTTTCAAGGTACACTCAACCATTACAATACTTCCATAAACCAAAACATATATAATGTTCTTAAAGTTTATCAATACAACAAAATTCCTAATACATAATTAAACATTAACAAACAAATCCAGATATTTCTCACGGACCTCCAACTCACGTTCCCAAGTGGCTTCTTCCACTCTGTGATGTTTCCACAAAAATTTTACTAAGGAAATGGTCTTGCCTCGCAAGACTTGTTCCCGTCTATCCAAGACCCACACCGGTCTCTCTTCATACGAGGCATCCTCATCTACCTCTGAGTCGGTCCAATCCAATACATGTGACGAATCCGGCTCGTACTTCCGAAGCATACTAACATGAAACACGTCATGAACTTCAGACAACTGCGGCGGCAAAGCTAGATGGTAGGCAACCTCGGCAATCCTCTCAAGGATCTCGAAAGGGCCAATAAACCGAGGGGACAACTTCCCACTCTTTCCAAACCTCATCAAACCCCGCCTAGGTGATATTTTCAGAAAGACATGATCACCCGCCTTAAATGCCAAAGGCCTCCTCCTATGGTCGGCATAACTCTTTTAGCGACTCTAGGCTGTAACAAGCCTCCTACGGATAAGCTCAACTTTCTCCATCGTTTCCCGAACCAACTCCGGGCCCAACAAAGGTGCATCACCCACTTCGGCCCAACAAACTGGAGACCTACACGGTCGGCCATACAAGGCCTCGAACGGTGCCATACTGATACTTGACTGGAAACTCTTATTGTATGCAAACTCCACCAAGGGCAAGTGCCTCTCCCACGACCCACTAAAGTCAAGAACACAATCTCGAAGCATATCCTCAAGGATCTGAATAGTACGCTCGGACTGCCCGTCAGTCTGAGGATGATAAGCCGTGCTAAAAGTCAACCTAGTGCCCAAAGCACTCTACAAACTCTGCCACAACCTAGCAGTAAAATGTGGATCTCTATCTGAGACGATCGACACTGGGACCCCGTGCAACCTCATTATGTCCCGAATATACAAGTCGACAAGATGGTCTACCAAATCTTTCACGCGCATAGGGATAAAGTGCACCGACTTATTCAACCGGTCTACAACCACTCAAATAGCATCACTACCCCGTTGAGTCCTCGGAAGACCTACAACGAAGTCCATAGTGACATGCTTCCACTTCCACTCGGCAATAGGCAAGGGTTGCAACAAACCCGCTAGCCTCTGATGTTCGGCCTTCACTTGCTGACAAGTAAGACACTTCGATACAAAACTGCCACATCCTTCTTCATACCTCGCCACCAAAACTGGCGACCCAAATCACGATACATCTTAGTGCCTCCCGGATGCACCGCAAGGCGTGAATGGTGAAACTCTCGGAGTACCTCCTCTCGGCAAGACTCTGGCACAAACAAACGGTCTCGGTATCTCACACTCAGGTTGGGATACACAGTCAAACCCTTCTCAACCTTCCCACTGGAGATCTTTTCTCGGAGGGATTCTATCTCAAGGTCACCTCTTTGTGCCTCTAACACTCGAGTCACAAGTGTAGGCAGCGCAACAATAGAAAACAAGGCCGCAGCCTCAACGGATTTGCCCAAAAGCAAATCAAACTCGCTAAGAGCATCCAACATCTCTCACTTCCGGATGGCTATACAAGCCACTAATGGATTTCCTACTAAGGGCATCGGCCACAACATTGGCCTTTCCCGGATGATAGTGCAACTCGAAGTCATAATCCTCAATAAACTCCATCCACCTCCTTTGTCTCAAGTTCAAGTCCTTTTGTGTAAACAGATATTTCAGACTCTTATGATCTGAGAACACCTCGAATCTTTCACCATAAAGGTAGTGCCTCCAAATCTTCAAGGCAAATATCACAGCTGCTAACTCTAGGTCATGTGTAGGGTAGTTCCTCTCGTGTATTTTCAACTGACGTGAGCCATAGGCTACCATTTTCCCCTTTTGCATCAACACACAACCCAAACCCTCACGTGAGGTATCACAATAAACCGCATAACCCAAACCTCTCTCTAGAATAATCAAAACCGGAGCGGTAGTAAGTCTAACTTTCAGCTCTTGGAATGACTTTTCACAAGTCTCACTCCATACAAATTTGACCCCTTTCCGTGTCAATCTAGTCAACGGCAAAGCTAGCCTGGAGAAGTCCTTCACAAATCGGTGGTAATACCCAGCCAATCCCAGAAAACTGCGAATCTCAAAAACACTCTTAAGCTGTGCCCAATCTTGCATTGCCTCAATCTTGGATGTATCAAGAGACACCCCTTCCCCGGAAACTACATGGCCTAAGAACTTGACCTCTTTTAGCCAGAACTCACACTTCCGAAATTTGGCATACAGCCTATGGGCTCTAAGCAACTAAAGCACCACTCTCAAGTGTTCCTCGTGCTCCTCCTCCGAAGGTGAATAAATTAGAATGTCGTCCACGAAAACGACCATAAAATGATCTAAGAATTCCCAGAATATCCGGTTCATCAAGTCCATAAACACTGCCGGTGCATTGGTGAGCCCAAAAGGCATCACCAGAAACTCATAGTGGCCATACCGCGTACGGAATGTCGTCTTTGGAATATCTTCCTCCCTGACCCTCAACTGATGGTAACCCGATCTCAAGTCTATCTTAGAGAAACAACGGGACCCTTTCAACTGGTCAAACAGATCATCTATATGGGGCATAGGGTATTTATTCTTAACCGTAGCCCAATTCAATTTTCGGTAATCGATATAAAGTCTTAAGGCATCATCTTTCTTTTTGGCAAAGAGGGCCGGTGCTCTCCACAGCGAAGTACTAGGGTGAATAAAGCCCTTATCTAGCAATTCCTAGAGCTGAATCTTCAACTCACTCAACTCGGCTGGGGCAAAACGATAAGGTGCCATGGAAATCGGCGCCGTGCCGGGCACTAAATCAATAGAAAACTCCACCTCTCGATGTGGTGGCAAACTAACAAGATCCTTGGGAAAGACGTCCGAGTACTCACAAACCACTTTCGACAATACAGTCTGGGTCTCATCACACTCACTACTCATACAGCTAGCGAGAAGACAACTAAGCTCACTCCACCCTCGCGGATCATACACCGGTGGTAACACACTACCAACCCGATCACCCAAGAAATGGAAACAATCCCCGCTCAAGGTACATACAGTGACCCTCTGGTGGTAACAATCAATAACAGCCCGGTATGACGATAGCCAGTCCATACCCAAAATCACATCAAAACCCGACATAGCCATTACTATAAAAGAAAATGGAAGCCGGCGGTCGACGACCTCTATATTACAACCCTGACACCCTCGTTTCAAAATCAACTCACCCTCAACAGGTGATACTACACAAATAGGAGATGCTAACTGCGCCAACTCCAACCCCAAAACAGATGCAAATGCAGCAGATATAAAGGAATGTGATGCACCCGTATCAATCAACACATTGGCAACTGAGTTGCAAAACAAAAAGGTACCTCTCACAACAGATGGAGCCGGTATAAGATCCTGCGTAGTAATAGCATACACGCGCCCTAAAGGTCTCTGGTCTACCTGCTCACCTCTCAGAGCAAAAGACTGCTGCACAGACTGGGATGATGAAGCTCCCTGATTGGCCCTCGAGGCCTGAACTGACTGTACGGGCTGAAAACTCTGCATTTGCCTCGAACCAGACGCACCCGATGTGCCACTCAATTGTGGGCAATACCTCTTCAGGTGCCCTGCCTGACCACACTGGTAACAAGAGAGCTGCTGGCCTCTGCCCTGACTCTGGCTCTGAGGTCGAGCCGAAGATGAAGCTGCTCTCTGACCTCCTCCCCTCTGTGGGCAAGCTGGAGACTTGTGGCCTAGCTGACCACATTTGTAACAAGTAACGTCTCCCTGACTGCCTCTCCTAGAGCCTGCACTCGGCACTGGAAAGGTCGATCTAGCAAATGCACCCTGGGACTGCTGAGGGTTAGAACCGCTTTGCCTCCTACCGTCCCCCTGACCATCTTGACTCCTCTTGGAGCCCCTCTGCCTCTTCTCCTTCTCCTGCATAATAATCTTCATATGGTCCGCAGCATCCACTAGACGCCCATACTCCCGAACCATGGACCCCGCAACTCTAGTCTTGAGTCCATGTCTCAACTTTCTCTCAAATTCCAGACAACGGCGTTCCTCAGACACCACAAGCTCAGGTGCAAACCTGGATAAACTGGAAAATGCAGCCTCAAACTCGGCCACTGGCATACTCAGCTGCTTGAGCTGACAGAACTGGTCCATCAACTTCTCCCTAACAGCTGGAGACAAAAACTTCTCCTGGAAAGCATCTACAAAGGCCTCCCATGTACCACCAACATGACTCCTCATGAACTTCCACCACTGACTCGCATCTCCCTTCAACTGGAAAGATGCCAAGGTCACCTTCAAAGCCCCGTCTTCGATGCCATGCATCTCAAATGTCTTCGTCATCTGCTCGAGCCACTCATCAACCTTTAGTGGCTCTTTAGGATCCCCAACAAACTCATCTGGATTAGATCGGAAGTACTCCCTCTTCAGAAAAGAAGGCCTCGCCAAAGAACATGGGCCTGGATTTGATTCTCAACCTTGAGAATGTCCATGGATTCCCTCAAAGCTCCTGCCATCTTGCGGGCTGGGGCCCCATGGCCTGCTGACCTACTGGCTCGGCCACATTGGCCTGACCAACACCCTCCTGCTGCGTCGGAATCTCATCCGGTATAGGCATCTCCTGCCTACCACGCCTAACACGTCTACCACCACGTCCTCGTCCTGACATCCTAATAAAGGTAACGAAGAACATTAGCATATTCATAAATGTACCAAAGCTAATTCACTTGCGTCCTGATACATGGACAACTGTAATTTATTCCACATAAGCACATAATCACATAACCACTTACGAATTTCATTTTCGGATAACGATAGTCCCGAGGCGTTACTAGAGTTCTGGTTAGAAACAACATCGATCAAGTTCTTTTCCAACAAGACTCACAGAAACCCAAGGATCCAATCAACATCCTAGAAATTAAATCCCATACCCAAGTAGTCACATAAACATGTTATCACATAAGCACATAATATTACATCTAAGTCTCTAACAAGCGAGACAAACCCATTGTGATACTAACCACTTCCTACGTATCCAAAGTATTTAAACCCGGTACGCTCTGATACCAAGTTGTAACGCCCTCAAAATAAATCCATAAATCATACATTCATTACATCCATAAACTTAAGAGAGTAAAACATAATGCCATTCATCAGAGTATTCTTACAAAAAATATTACATGTTGACAACAAAAGTAAATGCCCTATAGGCTTACAACTTTCCAAGTCAACACTTGGGTTCAACAAAAGTAGAGTTCTAACTCTTTAAACAAAATAAGCCCATGGCTTGATATACATGTAATATACAAAAGAGACAACAAAAAGAGCTATCAGCCTCAAGCCTCCCAAGCTACTTCCTTGGAGGTGGCATATCACCTGAACCTGAAAATGATGTCCCATATAGGATGAGCCAACGCCTAGTAGAGATATGCTAAACATAATATGAGCAATAACTAAAATATTAGTATTTGATAAATGTTTAACCAATATAAACCAACATAAAGCACAACCCAATTTCATAACAGGTATGTCCATATTTCATTCCATTTTTCCTTAACAATTTCGATTTATAAGCATGGCTCAGAACTTGGCCAAACAATTCCCATGAGACTACGGCTCATGTTAAAAACCTTTCCAATATTAACAATTTAAATGAGATTATAACTCATAATAAAACACTTCCATAATTCACAATTCACATGGGATAACAACTCATATTAAACACTTCCATAATTCACAATTCACATGAGATAACAAGTCATATTAAACACTTCCATACTTCACAAATGATATACAGATTTGCTGTACCAATGGAGTCCATCCCCTATCTCCTCCCAAATAATATCTGGTTTAGGAGTCCATCTCCTATCTCCTCCCAAACCGTGGAGTACATCCCCTATCTCCTCCCACACAATACAATGTATATAAACAATTATCATATACACGATTAATCAATACACACATTCGGTGTATTATTCCAACCGTCACATTCAATGCAATATTCAACCGATTAGTTTTAATTCACCTAATCATCATGCAATGTCTACAACATTCAAGACTATCCTCCACCGATAGCCCAAAGCAATTATTTCTAAACAGATAATAATTGCATCAATAGATAGGTTATCAACAATTTCAAAAGTGAGCGATTTATAAATCCAACTCCACCATTCAACCTTATTTTAAGCCAATTTCATCATTTCCAACTCAATTTCATATTTTCATAACTTTCCAAATGAATTATACAAATTAATTCATAACATTAAATTAGGGCTTTTTTTTTCTCTTTTCTCAACATTGACCCAAAGGCTCAAATACCAACAATAAACAACCACAACCCCATTTGAGATCCAAAATACACATGTATTGGCCCAAAGAACAAGACCCCTCTTTATACATTTTGAAACCCTAACACCCAAAATTACCCAACTTCAACATTAAATCAAAATGACCAAAAGTTTATGTCAAAGATCATAAAAGTGAGTAGTTATCCCTACCTCAAAAGATGAGACCAAATGGAGAAGATGATGAATTTCGAAATACTCCATAACCCAAGATTTTCGGATGGAAATGTAGCCTAAGCCAAGCTCTACACTTTATACCAAGGGACCAAGGTAGGAGATCACTCAAACTAGATCAAACTCTAGAGAGAAGTTGAAGTTTAGAGTGAGGAGCTCTCCAATGGAGGTTTTGAAAAGTTAGAGAGAGAGAAGGTGCCGAAAAAGTGATCCAAAAAGTCAAAATTTGGACTGATATACAAATAGGTCCGCTCGAGCATGGAACTCCCCGCTCGAGCGTCAAACACAGACTCACACTTGAGCGTCAAAAGCGCCGCTCGAGCGCCGAATGCACACTTCCAGAAGTTTTGCAGTCGATGGTCCTCGCTCGAGCGTGAAAGTGGACGCTTGAGCGTCCAATGACCTGCAGACAAAATACTGAGAGATGGAAAATCACGCTCGAGCGTGAAAATGTCCGCTCGAGCGGAGAAGCAAAATCAATGGGCCCGTTCGAGCGTCAAAAGCCCTGCTCGAGCGTGAAGGCAAAATTCTGGGCATCAACTCTAGGTTTCTAAACATTGAGAATACGACAACAACACATCCACGGAACTAAGTTCGGAATACAGTAAACAAGGAAGGAAAAACCGGGATTGCTATATTTTTAGTCGCTAAAAGCCAGATTTTAGTCGCCGAAAAGTTTTCCCGAATAAATAGTTTGGTTGCCGGCTTGGTCGCGGAAGGATTGTTGGGGAAGGTATTGGCGACTCAAAAAATTTTAGTCATCGAAAGTCCTAAATTGGCTACTAAACAATTAATCGCCAAAAGTAAAGGTATTGGCGACAAAAAAACACTTTAGTCGTTGATAGACTAAATTGGCGACTGATATTTTAGTTGCCAAAAACTTTCAAAAAAAATTAATCACATTTTCAGCGACTAAAATGTTTAGTCGCCAAAACTAAAATTATTTTCCACAACTAATTTATTTAGTAGCCAAAATTTTTTTTTGCTCATCTTATGTTTTTTAGCTACTGAATGTTTTAGTCGCCTAAAGTATAATTTTTTTTAGCTACTAAAAATTTAGTCGCCTAAAGTTTATTTTTTTATTTGGCTACTAAAATTTTAGTCATCAAAAGTTTTTTTTTAGCCACTAACTATTTAGTCGCTAAAAATATTTACTTCCTTTTTGGCTACCAATTATTTAGTGGCAAAAAACATGATTTTTTTTTTAAAATTTTAAATTCGTCCATAACCTGTATGCATTCTGTGCAACCTATACCATGTATATAAACAAAACAATACATATATTATCAATCATTTCGCAATTTGCATCCATTTCACTTCCAACCATCTAAAAAGGAATAATTTTTAATATCAAATGCCATACAAACTTAGTTAACTTTTAATATCAAATGCCATACAAACTAAGTATATTCCAATCTAAAATAATAATTCCATACAAAAGTAGTAATCAAGCAACTTGTAATCTTTTAGAAAAATTTCTTTGGGCATGTCCATTTTGGATTCTTCAACTTGCTTTGGTAAGGGTTCTGTTGCAACTGAACAAATTAGCCTCCTACTAAATTGCTTGGCCTTCTAAAAAAGGTTGAAATTCACATATTGAATAAAAGTGAGCATGAAAATTGACATAATGTGAATTTATGAGAGTGATAAATTCAACAATAACAACTCACGGGTAATGAAGGACAAGGATACTGATAATTTTTCCAATGTGCAACCTAACAGACAAATTATTAGAATCTTTAATTGAAATTCCTAAGCTTGAAGTGACCTAAAGAAATGAACCAAGTACAGAAGCACCTGGAAATCCAGGATGTAAGAAGTTATTGCATGAAATGTGTTCCAACCTCTAAGCTAAGGTAATGTCTGGAGAATTTTTTAGCAGGATTCTCAACAGAACTAACATGACAAGAGGCTTGATACTGCAATAACATATCAGAAATATGAGTTTCAAAATGTTAGGATAGAAGACAATTTTCTATGAGCAAAGTCGAGGCAGATACGTAGTATTACAATCGACTTTTATTTTTATACGTATCATGTATGTCTAACTTTTTAATATAGACTAATATACACATGAAGTCTACTCCACCAATATATTAGCCTATATGCTTGGCCTATATCTCTAGAAAGGTGGGAGACCATTGTGATGGTCATTAAAGTTAATTTTTTTTTTTTAATTTGATTAATGGAGTTACCAAAAATTAAAAAAATGAATAAAAGAAATTAGAGAGGTGTGTCTTTACTTTGACTTGTGTATGTCTCACAATAAATATATACTGCTTTCTGTCCAAGAACCCAAGTCTTCTAAAGAAACAAAGCCACCTTCACCACAAGCATCTTCAACCCATTTTAGAAGAACCTTTGTTACACACACACACACACACACACAGAGATGGGAAGAGCTCCCTGTTGTGACAAGGAAAATGTGAAGAGAGGGCCATGGGCACCTGAAAAGATGCAAAGCTTAAAGAGTATATAAAGAAGCATGGGACTGGAGGGAATTGGATTGCTCTCCCACAAAAAGTAGGTAATTAGTATATATATATACTTGAAAGAAATCAAAACCCTTCTCAAGATATTCATAAACCAAAAGAGTAAACCAAATTTACTACATAGATATCATAATATCACAAAGCCAAACCATTACATAGATAGCATAGTATCACCCACAATTTTGCTGCATTGTTCAACAAAAATAGAACTTTTCATCTTAAAACACAAACAACTTAAAAGTACATAACTTGTTCATCTTAAAAAAAATCTTATGCATCACAAAAATTCAGCAGATTACTATGCATCACAAACCAATTGTCAAACAGAGCATTAGTATCAATAAATTGCTCCAGCAGGTTACTATCAAGCAGATTAAAATTGCCAGCAGAAAATTGCTCAACCATCTGCATCAATCTTGCCAGCAGAAAATTGCTCCAGCAAATTACTATCAAGTACATTAGTATCAATAAAAACAATTAACAAAAATCCACAAAACTACACAATTAAAATTGCTCCAGTAGATCATTCCTATGCATCACAAATATACTGTCAAATTGTTGGTGAGCAAACTAGAGATGCTTTGGGGTCCATATATACCTAAACAATTCATTTCTACATGTCACAAACCAAATGTCGAACAATTGGTGAGCAAAAAAAATATAGATGTGAACAAAAAACAACTTGAACAAATCTGGCAAGATTGAAAAAAATCTAATTCAAAATCAACATAAACAACAAATTTGAGCAGATTTTTTGAAAACAATTAAAAATATGTTTTTCTATTTAAAAATGTTGCCAAATACAAATAAAAACAAAGACAAGCTTTGCCATCAAAATCTTGCAAGGAACAAAGAAAATTGCCTGCAATTTATGTTGGATTTTTGTTTGGAGAAGAAACTGATGAGGAGAATAAAGAGAGAGAGAGAGCCATTGTATTGAAGAAGAAAAAAAAAATAGTTTTTTAATATCTAGACAGACTTCAACTCTCGCTAGATGCAACGAGGCTTCCGTACTGCTGCTATTTTGGCCCGACAAGTAGCGAGACTGATGGAGTGACTTTTCTTGCAAATCCTTTGCCAAGTTAGCTAACAGGTACGTTTGACGCATCTGATGGAGATGCTCTAAGTAATCCAATCATCAAAACTAAAAATCAAAGAAAAGGTAAGAACATAGACAGCCTTAGACTCCAATTTCTTGGATTATCTTAATCTGGGTTGCGGATTACCTAGACAAAAGGAATATCTGATGATGAAAAGGTAATTTAATGTTAGAAAGGGGTTTGATTGGTTGGTGGTTTGGATGGACCCTCTATTTTCATAGACTTCACTTGCAAAATTGCAAGCCCCAGAAGCAGAGATAGAGAGAGAGGTGGGTATATAAATGAGGAGGCTATAGACTTGTTGCTTCACAGGTCGTGTCTCTAAAACCCATCGCAAGCACAGCCTTTCATAGGTACCCTCTTCGATTGCTTTGTTTTTTTTTTTTATACCTATTAAAATTTCTATTCACAGATTCAAACTTTGCACCCAAAAAATTTTCAGAAAGAGAGAGAGAGAGAGAGAGAGAGAGAGAGAGAGAGAAGAAGAAGAAGAAGAAGAAGAAATACCAACTGTTCGCGGTGTGCGATGTTGTCGCTGGTCGGAGATGGGTGCTCGTGTGCGACGGTGGCTGGTCAGAAATGGGTGCTCCTTGCGACGATGGTAGGCAGCTCTTTATGGAATGAGAGAAAGAGAGATGATAGAGGATGAGAGAGAAGAGTGAGAGCGTGGGACATTTCATATAGATGCTTATTAGCGACTAAAGTTTTTTAGTCGCTGAAAGTATTTTATAAATCCCTCCAAAATATTTGAAATGTCTCCCTCCAATAATTTTAGTTCTTTGGCGACTAAATTTTTTTTTGTCGCTAAAAATAAACATTTGGCTACCAAAATTTTGGTCACCAAAGGTAAAAAATAATTTTTTATTTTTCATTTGGCGACTAAATAGTTTTAGTAGCCAAAACTCAATATACGGCTATCAAAATTCTTTTTGTCGCTGAAAATAAACTTTTGGCGACTAAAATTTTGGTCGCCAAAGGTAAAAAATAATTTTTTGTTTTTCATTCGGTGACTAAATGGTTTTAGTAGCCAAAAATCAATATACGGCGACTAAAGTTTTTTTTGGTCGCCAATTCTGGCATTTTTGGTGACTAAATTGTTTTTTAGTCGCTAATAACCAATATATCCCGACTGAAAAAAAATTAGTAGCTAAATATTTTACTTTTGCTGACTAAAAAAGTTTTTGGTCGCCATTTCTACAACTTTTGGCGACTAAATTTTTTTTAGTCGCAAATTTTGATCACTAAGGGTGCATTTTGTTGTAGTGATTGGTGCAAAAGGTCCATTTTGCCCATTGGTTGGAATGGAATGGAGTTAAGATGTATTTAGTTGGAATGTAATGAAATGAGGGATCATTAGGGAGCCTAATCATGTATTAAGGCATGATCTAGGCTTAAGTAGAACCAAGATAGTTACAAGTACAAGACAACTTTCCTTGATTTGGGGGTACCAATGATACTTTTTTCATGATTTAAGGAATTTGTCTTTAAAGTACCTATGATTGTAGCCTAGAGAGGGTGATGGCTAGCCATGTGCTAGATTTGGAGAGATTTTTGTTGATTATATATATATATACGAACAAATTTTGTGTACAAAATTATTTATCTAAGAAAGGTACAAGATAAATAATTTTATGTAGAAAAATAATTTCCAATAAAGATATACTTTCTAATATTTCAAGATAGGAGTGATAATTCATATCCAACTCCACGACCATCATCATCATCGTTCCAATTTCATAAAACCAACATCAATTCCATTTTATCTTTACAAAAATCAAATTTTCACAATTTAGGGCAAAATCCTCATTTCTTTAAAAATCAACTCCAAGGAATTTTTTTTTTTTTTATCACAACTCAACCACATTTGCCAACTCATATTCATATTCAAGAATCCATTTTGAAAATATCTTTTTAAATTTCAAAACCAAAACCCTAGCTTTATTCTAAAAATCCCCAATATCAAGATTTCTTTAAAAAGACAAATAACCAAGTTAAAAGACCATACTAAAGTGCAGAGAAATCCCTACCTCAAAGCTAGAAGACGAGAGAGAGAGAGTGGAGAAACCTCGACGAAACTGAAAACTAACTTTTCTCTAATTAGAATGAAGCTCTAGGTGAGCTCTACCTTTTTAACAAAGGGACTACGGTATAAAGATCAATAAATTGAGAGTATTTGGAGGTTGAAGGTGAGTTTTAGAGAGAGAGGGTCTAGATTTAGGGTTTTGAAATGTTTAGAGAGAGAGAAAGATATGAAAAAGTGACTCAAAAAGTGACTTTTACGGACTTATGTACATGCAGACCACTCGAGTGACCAAAATACTACTCGAGCGACCAAACACAAAAAGTGAAACTGCTCGAGCGAACAAAGTACCGCTCGAGCAAAGATCACCATCCTCTTAGTACTTTTGTAGGCCTGGAAAAGTACTGAGAATTCTAAAACACCACTTGAGCGCAAGAAGAACCGCTCGAGCCAAGACTACTTGAGCATAAGAAACACCGCTCTACCGAAAAATGCCATACTCCCTGTGATGCCCCTATTCCGTAATTAGCTAATTGGTCCTTAATATGAATTTGATTATATGTTTGATATGATTTGGTGTGCCAATTATGTGAATATATGTGGCTTTGAACTTTTATCAGTTCACCGTAGGAATATCTGTTTGATGTTTCGCTTCGGTAATTAAATTGAGGGCCTTATCGGCCACAGAACCCGAAATTGATTACGCCATTGTGATTGGCATAATTTTTAGAGCCTACGGTGGAATTTAATTGAAAATTTATTCTGGTCAATTTAAACTGATTAAATTGATGAATGAAGTGCCCAAATATTTTATATTAAAACATATGTTAGTGGAGTTGGTTGTATTAAGGCACTATATCTTGTATTCTCTCCTCATAACTTCCTTTGGCTGATCAAACTCTAAGAAAAACAAAGAGAAGGCCGGCTATAGAGAGAGAGAATGAGAGAATTGTGTATTTCTTTGGCTCAAGCTTGGAAATTTGGGGATTAAGCTCAAGATTTGGCTAGAGCTTGGGTGCTTACGGCTCCTAGGTGAGTAAATTCATGAGATTGAACTTGTGATTTTGTGAATTAAAGATTAATTGGTGATCAAGGACAAGGGTTGTGCTCTAATTGATGAATTTGAAGTTGAAATGCACATGCATGTCTAGGATCACCATGGTTTTGCATAAATAAGCATGTATTAAGTTGAATGTGGAGATATGAGTGTTAAATCCTACATGCAAGCATGTTTTTGTTGAGTTTCATGGTTAGAAGCACCATTTGTACCATTTGAAATAGAAATGAAGTCAAGAATTGACATGCATGCATGATTGATGAGGATATGAAGCTTAAATGCATGAATTTAATATATTGTAAGTAGGTTTGGTATAATTTGGATTTATTTGAGACATGCATGTAAGTACTACAAGAAATTGAGCCCCATTGTGATGTGTTTTGATGTCTATGGCATGTTCGTACAAACATATGTGAGATTGGGGCCTTAATATGCAAGAAAAATTGGTTGAATGTCGAGTTTGAAGCTCAAGAACACAACCTGGAAATTTCCAGAATTTTGACTTCCGCTCGAGCGGGGGAAGTGCCGCTCGAGCGGAGAAATCGAGCTCCCAGCATTTTCTGCAGACCTGGTTCTCGCTCGAGCGGGGAGCTATGTAGGCAGGAAGTCCGCTCGAGCGGCCGAGTTTGCGCTTGAGCGGGAATTGAGGGCAACCAGCACTTTTGCAGACCTAAGGGTCCGCTGAGGGAAGTCCACGCCGGCGGGGACCCCTATTTTGCCGAAATTTTAATGCATTACGATACATTTTCCGTTCTCCTTCACTTCTAAACACTCTTAGGCATGCATTGAGCATTGTGATTGAATTAAAGAGATAAGAATAAAGCCTAAAGAGGAATATGTGAATTAAAGAACGGATTGAACTATTTGTGACCCATATGTGTTATGTGATATGTAGGGTCAAGCTCCAGGACAAATCCACATGCCGACCACTGTGAGTAATATCGATATTTGAATGCTTGTGAATATCCAATTGTCTATTCCCTTATAAGCTTTATGAATTGCTAATTGGGATTGTGGACGTAAGTCTGACATGGATAAACATAGATGGACCCAAGGTCGTTTTGATAAACATAAATGGACCCAAGGTCGTTTTGATTGGACCAAAGGTCGTTTTGATAAACATAAATGGACCCAAGGTCGTTTTGATAAACATGAATGGACCAAAGGTCGTTTTGATAAACATGAATGGACCCAATGTCGTTTTGATGAGTATAAATGGACCCAAGGTCGTTTTGACACGAATGAGTGGGCCGAAGGCCGTTTTGACATGAATGAGTGGGCCGAAGGCCATTTTGAAATGAATGAGTGGGCCGAAGGCCGTTTTGACATGAATGAGTGGGCCGAAGGCCATTTTGAAATGAATGAGTGGGCCGAAGGCCGTTCTGACACAGATGAATGGGCCAAAGGCCGTTTTGGCACGAATGTATGGGCCGAAGGCCGTTTTGACATAAATGATTGGATTGAAAGCCGTTTTGTCATAATCGAATGGGCCGAAGGCCGTTTTGACGTACATAATTGGGCCAAAGGCCGTTCTGACATAAATGATTGGGCCGAAGGCCGTTTTGACATAATCGAATGGGCCGAAGGCCGCTTTGACAAGAATGGAGATCTAAATGGGCCAAAGGCTAGAATGTTTGGAATTACAGTCACTTGATTTGTATTTAGTTATCTACCTGTTAAATAGAAATATGAACTGGGCCCAAGGCCGTTTGGATTATGTTGTTCTACAATGTTATGTAAACTCTGTATTTGATATTATTCACTGGGCTATCGCTCACACTCATTCATGTGTTTGTAGGTGAGCCAAGAGAAGTCCAAACCCAGCCCCAGTAAAGTCTGCCACGAACAACATGAGTTTGGAGAGTCAGCCTTGTGTCTCACGCACGAGACCCAACCCTTGCCATTCTGTTATGTAATTCCATTTTGTCTTGTTGGCAAGGATTTTGTGTACATCGGTATGTAGTTGTGATGTGGGTTGACTCAGTTTAGATGATCCTGTCTGTAAAGGATTTTCTGTTACTGTATTTCGTTGTGGGTTATTAACGTATGTGCGCATGGTTTGTTTTAAGGTGCATATAAGCACGGCTCTATGGACAAAGTTTAAATTGCTTCCGTTTGGTCCCCATCAACTCTCTTTAAAATACGTTTGGTTTGATTTGAGGCCGTAAGTAATCTCATGATTACTGGCCGGTTACGTCCTTAACCCATGGGGGCGGGTTCGGGTCGTGACACTCCCAGTAGTTTTGCAGACCTGCAAAAGTACTGAAAGTTTTCAAAGGTTACTTGAGCGTAAGAAAGTTTGCTTAAGCGAACAAGCCAAAATCTGGGCAGCAACAGTTTTGAAAAACTAGCTCCCAATCTGTTTCAAACACAATCAAGACACTCCAATAACCAAACTCAACAAGGAATGAGATGAAAGAAAACATGAACAACCATCAAGACGATAAATCTCGGATCCAAAACAATGAATGGGTAGGGTTTAAACCATAATCATTATAACCTCCTCCCATAGATAAATAAGGTTCTCAATACTGAATATACAATTTATATTTTCAAAACATACACAATGTTTACATTTGATCAACATAACAAGATTTTCATCACAAGTTTCAAACATTAACAAAAAGGTCCAGATACTTCTTAGGACTTCCGTATCACGCTTCCAAGTCGCCTTCTCAATACCATGGTGTCTCTACAACATCTTTACTAATGGAATGTCTTGTCTCGCAAGACTTGGTCTTGTGTATCTAGGACTTTAACCGGTCTCTCTTCATATGAGGAATCCTCATCTACCCCTAACTCGGCCCAATGCAACACACGTGACATATTTGGCTCATACTCCCAAAGCATACATATATGAAATATGTCATGAACCTCGGAAAACTATGGCAGCAAGGCCAAACGATAAGCTACTTCTCTAATGCACTCTAAGATCTCAAAAAGCCCAATAAATCTAGGAGACAACTTCCCACTCTTCCCAAACCTCATCAAACCTCGTCTAGGTGATACTTTCAAGAAGACGTGGTCTCTTACCTCAAGTGATAACGGTTTCCTCCTACAGTCGGCATAGTTCTTCTGACGCCTCTGAGCCTAAACCAACCTCTTAGGAATAAGTGCAACCTTCTCCGTCATTTCCCAAACTAACTCAAGACCTAACATAGGTGCATCACCCACCTCTGTCCAACATACAGGAGATCTACACAGTCGACCATACAAGGCCTCAAATGGTGCCATGCTAATACTTGCCTGTAAGCTATTGTTGTAGGCAAACTTCACTAAAGGCAAGTGCCTCTCCTACGACCCCTTAAAGTCAAGAACATAACCACGAAGCATATTCTCTAAAATCTGAATGGTATGTTCTGACTGCCCGTTAGTTTGAGGATGATAAGCGATACTAAATGTCAATCTAGTACCCAAGACATTCTGGAGGCTTTGCTATAATTGAGTTGTGAAATGCTGATCTCTATCCCAAAACAATAGTCACAAGGACCTCATGAAGTTGAACTATCTCCCTAACATACAGGTCAGCAAGATAATCTATTGAGTCACTTATGCGCATAGGTACAAAGTGTGCTGACTTAGTTAACTGGTTGACTATTACCTATACGACATCATTACCCCGTTGAGTCCTCAAAAGACCTACAACAAAATCCATCGTGACATGCTCCCACTTCCACTCGGCTATAGGTAAGGGTTGCAACAAATCTGTTGGCCTCTGATGCTCGGCCTTCACTTGTTGACAAGTAAGGCACCTCGAAACAAACAAGGCTACGTCTCTCTTCATTTCCTCTACCAAAACTAGCAACTAAGGTCGTGATACATCTTGGTACCTCCGAGATGTACCACATGGCGTAAATGGTGGAACTCTCGGAGTACCTCCTCTCTATAAGACTTTGGTATGAAAAGAAGGTCAAGATACCTAACACTAGAGTTAGAATACACGTTCCAAGCCCTTCTCTACCTTTGCTCTAGATATCTTCTCCTGGATGGATTCTACCTTATGATCACCCCATTGTGCTTTCATAACTCAACTCACAAGTGTAGGTTGTGCAATCATAGTGCCGACTTAACAGACTCGCCAAGATGCAAGTCATACTCGCTAATAGGGCCCAACATCACCCATTCCCAGATGGCAATAGTAGCTACGTTGCTAGTGGATTTCCTACTCAAGGCATCGACCACTACATTGGCTTTTCCCGGATGATAATGCAACTCGAAGTCATAATCATCCATAAATTCCATCCACCTTCTCAGCTTCAGATTTAAATCTTTTTGTGAAAATAGGTACTTCAAACTCTTCTGATCGGAGAATACCTCAAACCTCTCACTATATAAGTAATGTCTCCAAATCTTCAAGGCAAAGATCACTGTTGTAGCTTTAAGTCATGGGTAGGATAATTTCTCTCGTGTGTTTTCAATTTCGTGAGTCATATGCTACTACTTTCCTCTCTTGCATCAACACACAATCCAAACCTTCCTGAGATGCATCACAATACACCGAATAGCCCAAACCCCTCTCCGGAATAATCAACACCGGAGTAGTGGTAAGTCTAGCCTTAAGCTCTTGAAACAATTTCTCACAAGTTTTACTCCACACAAATTTAATTCCATTCCTTGTCAGCCTAGTCAATGGTGAGGCTAATCTAGAGAAATCCTTCACGAAACGGCAGTAATACTCGACTAACCCCAAGAAACTCTGGATCTTAAAGGCATTCTTAGGTTGTTTCAAATCTTGCACTGCCTATATCGTAGAAGAATCCACAATTACCTCTTCTTTAGATACCATATGGCCTAAGAATTTCACCTCCTTCAACCAAAACTCACACTTCCTGAACTTAGCATACAATTTGTGAGCTCTAAGTAACTCAAGTACAATCTGCAAATGTTCCTTGTGTTCCTCCCTAGAGGGTGAGTAAATCAAAATGTCATTAACAAAGATAACCACAAAATGGTCTAAGAACTCACGGAAGATTCAGTTCATCAAATCCATAAACAAGGCTGGTGTGTTGGTTAACCCAAAAGGCATCACTAAGAACTCATAATGGCCATACCGCATACGGAATACTGTCTTCTGGATATCCTAATCCTTCACTCTCAACTGGTGATAACCCGATCTCAAGTCTATCTTAGAAAAGTAACAAGGCCTCTTCAATTGGTCAACCAAGTCACCTATACGAGGCAATGGGTACTTGTTCTTAACAATTACCAGGTTCAACTTCGGTAATCAATACAAAGTCGAAATGTGCAATCATTCTTCTTGGCAAAGAGAGCCGGTGCTCCCCAAGGCGAAGTACTAGGGTAGGTAAAACCCTTGTCTAGCAATTCTTGGAGTTGAATCTTCAACTCACTCAACTCAGCGGGTGCAAATCTATACGGTGCCATGAAAATTGGTGCCGTGCCAGACACGAAATCAATAGAGAACTCAATTTCACGGTGGGGTGGTAAACTAGTAAGATCCTCGATAAAGACGTCCGGGTATTCACAAACTACCCTTGGCAATTCTACTTGGACCACATCACTCTCAACACCCAAGAATGTAGCTAGAAGGAGACTAAGCTTGCCTTGACCACGTGGATCACACACTAGCAACAAGGTTATATCAACTCAGTCCCCAGGAAATAAAAACAATTACCACTCGAGGTGCACACCGTAACTTTCTGACGGTAATAGTCTATAATGGTCCAATAGGATGACAACCAATCCATGCCCAAAATGACATCAAAACTCGACATATCAATCAACACAAAAGCAAAAGAAAGATGGCGACCAGCAACCCCTATCTCACAACCCCGACAACCCTGGTCCAATACAACCTCACCACTAACAAGTGACTTTACCCTGAGTGGAGATGCTAATTGAGCCACTTCTAACCCCAATGCTAATGCGAATGTAGACAAAATTAAAGAATGCGATAAACCAATATCAATTAACACATTGGTAATAGAATTACACAACAAGAACTTACCTCTCACTACTGAAGGTACTGGCAACAAATCTGGCGTGGTAACAGCACACACACACCCTATAGGTCTCTGCTCCACCTGCTCACCCTTTGGAGCATGAGTCTGATACACTAATTGAGCTGAAGAGGCTCCCTGATTGGCCCAAGAGGCTTGAATTAACAGTGTAGGCTGATGGCTTTGTGTCTACCTCATACCGGACACACCAGATATGCCACCTGCCTGAGGGTAAAACCACCTCAAGTGCCCAGCGCCACACTAATATGGTGGCGATTGTCCTCTCCCTTGACTCTGGCTTTGAGAATGAGTTGAAGGCAGCGTGGTTGCCTCCTCCTCTCTCTTGAGCAAACTACAGAGTTGTGGCCTAGCTGACCACCCTTAAAGTAAGTGATCCCACCCCGACCACCTCTCATTGACCCAGAACTTGGTACAAGGAAAGTGGATATAGACCGTGCTCCCTAGGACTGTTGTAGGTTAGAACCCCTCTGCCTCTTGCTGTCCTGAGTCTCCCCATAAACCTCCTGACTCCTCTACCTAAAGCCCCTCATCCTCTTCTTCTCAGTCTGAATCACGGTCTCTAGGTGAGCCACTGCCTCCACAAGACGACCGTAATCCCTAATCATGGATGCTGCCACCTTGAAAAGGAGTTTGGTCCTTAACCTCTTCTCAAACTCCAGGCAATGGCATTCCTCTGTCGCTACAAGCTCCAGTGCAAACCTCAATAAACTGGTAAAGGTAGTCTCAAACTCGGCCACCGGTGTGTTAAGCTGCTTGAGCTTCAAAAACTGCTTCCTCAACTTCTCCCTAGCAATGGGAGGCAAAAACTTATCCTGGAAGGTGTTGACAAAAGCCTCCCAAGTCACCCTAATGCGCCCATGCACATACTTTCACCACTGACTCGTATCTCCATTTAGCTGGAAGGATGCCAAGGTCACTTTCAGCCCATTGTCCTTGATGCCAAGCATTTTGAAAATCTTCACTATCTATTCTAACCACTTATTCGCCTTCATTGGCTCATTTGGATCCCCTAAAAACTCATCCAGATTCGACCAGAATAACTCCCTATTCAGAAATGACGGCCATTTCTCAGTAACATGGGCTTGGACTTGATTCTCATCTCTGAGAATGTCCATGGATTCCCGTAAAGCTTCGGCCATGGCAAGGGTGCTGACCAACTGGTTTGGCCACATTAGCCTGACTAACCCCTTTCTCTTGTGCCTAAATATCATCCGGTAATGACACCTCCTGCCGTTTAGGCCTGCCACGCCTACCACCACCACGTCCATGTTCATGTCCCGATATCCTAATGAAGGTAACACAAGAGATTAGCACATTTACAAATGTGTCAAAGCTAACTTGCTCACGTCCTAATGTAGTAAACAACAATTAATTCACTCCATAAAAGCACGTAGTCATATAGACGCATACAAATTTCCTTTCTAGATAATGATCGCCTCGCAACATTGCCAGAGTTCTAGTTAGAAATAGCAGTGATCAAGTTCTCTTCTAACAAGACTTCTATAAACTTGTAGACCCAATCAATATCTTAGAAATTAAATTTCATACCCACTTAGTTACATAAGCATATTATCACATAGCATACCAGGTTATTCCAAATCTCATCTAGCAAGAGAATCCATTGTGGTAATAACCACTTCCAACGATCCCAAATTATTCAAACCCAGTAGCTCTGATACTAAGTTGTAATGCCCTGAAATAATAACCATTATTTATCCCAAGACAATTATTAAATAACAATGCATTTCTAAACATAATATCTGTCCATTCAAATGATTCCATTTTACAAAAAAATGTTACACATGTAGTAATACATTCATAAGTCCCAACCATGAATCTATAGCATTTGTCATAAGCAAAACATATAAAATCAGGATTAAATAGATAAATGAATGCCTTAATGGCTATAACTTTCCAAGTCGATACTTGGTTACAATAAAAGTGAGTTTGAAACTCATTACAAGTAAAGCCTTAGATTTGTACAAAATAAATACAACAAAAACAAAACAAGAAGCTCTCGGCTCCAAGTCCTCCCAAGATACGGCCTTGGCAGAGGCATGTTATCAACACCTGAAAATGGTTTTCCACATAGGGTGAGCCAAAGCTCAGCAGAGAAACTCCAGCACAGTGTATGAATCTTAATAGAGTTATAAGGTGAATGCATATGTCATGCTCACGCCAAAACATTTTATATCCCTTTTCAAAAACCATGTAATGCCAGGTTTATATTAGAATTCATGAAATCATTTCCTATACAATAGAAAATATGGTAGTTGATACAACTTTGGGAATCTCTAGGATGTGTCTACAAGTAGACTATAAGCACTGCCAATTGCCACTTTTATCGGTACTAACTGGAAGGCTCCACACCAATCCGCGCAGGTTTCTGGACTTTCACCAAGGACACACAAGCCAATTTAATACCATAATTACACTCCCTACCCAGATTCACCAAGGTATTCACCCATTTTTCTCAAAGCAATAATCATTTTCAATATGTTAAACATATAATGATGCTCAATGTTAAATAGATGAGAAATCAGTTTTAATTCACCTAATTCTCATGCAATTTCTACAACAATCATAACTATCCTCCACTGATAGCCCAAAATAGATGTCTCAAAATAGATAAATAATTTCCAATAAAGATATATTTTCCAACATTTCAAGATAGGAGTGATAATTCATGTCCAACTCCACCACCATCATCATCGTTCCAATTTCATAAAACCAACATCAATTCAATTTCTCTTTACAAAAATCAAATATTCACAATTTAGGGCAAAATCCCCTTTCTTTAAAAATTAACTCCAAGGATAAAAATGTATCATTTTATCACAACTTAACCATATTTACAAACCCATATTCATATTCAAGAACCCACTTTGAAAGCCCCTATTTTAATTTCAAAACCCAAACCCTAGCTTTGTTCCAAAAATTCCCAATAACAAGATTTCTTTAAAAAGACAAATAACCAAGTTAAAACCATACTAAAATGTAGCGATTCCGATTTTGACCCGGTCAACTTTGGGGGTCGAGCTGTCCGGTCAGCTCCCCGAAAGCAATGCAAAATGCCTTACGGGAAAGTGTATTTCACACTCGAGTGACTTTGTTATATCAGTCCGTAAATTAGGGTTTCGGATCACTTTTTGCAGCCCGCTCTCTCTCTAAAGCTCTCAAAATTTCTAGATCTAAAGCTTCTCTCTCTAGAAGTCATCTTCTCTCTTTGATTTCTCCAAATCCATTGGGATTTAGGCCTAAGTTCTTCACCAAAGTTGGTTATCACCTCGAGGGCTTCATCGTGTGAGGTGGAGATCGAGTTTCGACACCGTAGATTTTGGGGTTTCATCTCAGATTCTCTTCAAAACTTGAGGTAAGGATTTTCTTTGAGTTATATATATATTTTTGCAAGATTTAGATGATTTTCGAAATCATCCTTTGATAGCTTTTGAAAATTGATTGTTGATTCAAGAAGTTGAGTGATTTTGAAAGTGGGTTTGTCTCTTGTTCTTTTAAAATGATCTTATGGGTTTTGATCTTCGTTGAATGAAGAAAAGATGATTTTGGAAAGTTTTATTTCAAAAGATTTGAGTTGTATAGTTTTGGTGAGAAAACTTAGAATTTGGGGATTTTTTTTAAGAGACTGAAAATCCATGAATGATATTGTTATATTTATTTTGTGTGTCAAAATAAATGGATGTTTGGAAAATTTCTTATTTATATTTATATAAATGATGAATTTCAGGGAATTTGAGAATTTTGTTCATTTTGGAAATTGTTGTCCAGAATATTACTATAGTCTAGAAACCACTAATTGTTGAGGATACTTGAGAAGGGGGAATTGTACTATTCCTTGGATGATGAATTGGGATAAAAGTATTTATATTTATTTTGTGAAATTACATTGAAATGAGAAATGGGAATTTTGATCACAATGGTAGTATTATGTGGAAGAATTGTTACATTGTAGTGATTGTTGTTGCATTGACATATCAATTCATTTGCTTACATTAAACTTTGAAAGTCGATTTGAGAACTTGCATTAAGAAAGGAATGTTGAGAAAACAAGTTTTCATAGAATGGTTTTGGGGTAAATATGTTGGTAAGTCTTGATAGGTGGTGTAGATGAAATTGAATAAGTTGGCCTAAGGGTTCGGGGTGAAAGACCGAAAACCCGTGCGGATAGGTGTCGAGCCTTCCGGTTAATATCGGTAAAAATGACAATTTGGTAGTACTAGTATAGTCTACTTGCAGACACCGACCTAGGGATTACCAGAGTCGTATTTACCGCCCTTGAAATAAATTGTTAAGTTTTGAACAATTAAAATTGCATGGTATCATTGAGCACGATGGTTTTCAAAAGATGAAAATGTGATTTATCTTCAAAAAGGGCATAGCATGGCATGTACATTTCATTTCTTGAGACTTGTATAAAATGTATATACTTTGTTAAGAATTTCCTACTAGGCTTTATGCTCACCCTACGAGATTTTTGTGCAGGAAAAGATGTGGTGATTCTACCAAACTAGAGGCGTGGAAGTGTGTGTGTTGAGAGTACAATGCTCTCATTTTGCGTAACTTTGTTTTGTAAGCCAAGGGCTGTATTTGTGTGGGTTTGAATAACCGTTTTGTGTAATCGGGCTTAAGCCTTGGAAACTTGTAAATCCTTGAGGGTATCTATTTTTTTGTTTTATTTTGTTTTGAATTGAATGTATTATCGCATGAGAACTATTTGTGTCATGTAATACAAGTATGAGAATTTATTTTGGTTTTCCTTTAAAGAACCATGATTATTGTATCAACATTTGGGCTTAGAAATTGGGGCGTTACAACTTGGTATCAGAGTTACTGGGTTCAAATACTTGGAGCTTGTGGGAAGTGGTTGTTTTACCACATTAGGTTCATGTTACATGATAGGAAGATGTTATGCATTTTATGATTATGTGATAACATTCTTATGTGATTATATGGGTATGGGATTGAAGTTTTGGGATGTTGTTTGTGCTTGTTAAATTCCTTGAGGTCTTATTAGAAAGGTACTTGATCAATACTCGTTCTACTGAAATCTTGATTTTTCGTGGGACGAATTTCATCGTAAAAGAATAGTCCGTTTGTGTTTACATGACTAAGTGCTTATGTGAAGTGAAATTGAATTGTGTATTTGGTAGAGAAATATATGGAATTGTTGTAGTCGAACGTGTGAGTCAAGTTACGAGCACATATGAGTTAATGTGCTAAATTATTTTTTTATGTCCTTTATTAGAATGTCAGGAAGGGGTCAAGTCCGTGGTGGTAGAGGCGGGAGGTGTGGTAAATCTCGCCGAGGTGTGCATGAGGTACCGGTTCATGGAGTTCCAGTACAAGAGGAAGGGATAGGCCAAGCTAATGTGGCCGAACCAGTGGGTCACATCGCAATAGGGACCCTAGCTTGAGAGATAGCAGGGGCTATGAATTTGTTGAGGGCTGAGAACCAAGCCCGAGAGAACGCTGTGGGTTTCCTTACTCGGGAGTTTTTGCGGGCCAAACCGGATGAGTTCCTTGGTGGTCACGAGCCCAAGAAAGTTGATGATTGGCTAGAACAAAGTGTGAAGACATTGAAATACTTCACATTGAAGATAGTGAACTAAGGGTGACTCTAGTAAGTTACTATCTTAAAGGAGATCTTGGTCAATGGTGGAAATCGCCAAGAGTTCAGTGGAGCCGACATGGGAAGCTTTTGTGATTGCTTTCCAAGATAAATACTTACCTCCCACTGCTAGGGAGAGATTGAGGCAAGAGTTTCTGGACCTCAAACAAAATTTCATGTCCGTGGCCGAGTTTGAGGCGGCTTTTTCTAGTTTGTCTTGGTTTACATCGGAGTTAGTGGCAACGGAAGAGCGCCGTTGTCTCGAGTTTGAGAAAAAGTTTAGAACCAAAATCTTGTACAAAATTGTTGGAAATATGATCCAGAACTATAACCGTCTTGTGGAGGCAGCGGCACATGTTGAGACTACAGTGTAGGCTGAGGCGGAGAGACAGCGGGGTTCAAGGTCTAGGGGCTAAGAACCATAGGGGGACTATAGGCAGAATAAGAGAAGCAGGGACAATTTTTCATCCTAGTCCCAACCACAATAGTCTAGATCTACTTTTCCTTTGCCTAGTTTCGGCTCAGGAAAGAGTACACAGAATGGCTTCTCTTGTTTCAAGTGTGGCCAACCGGGTCATAAAGCCTTTGAATGCCCATAGAAGGGAGGAGGGCAGTTGATGTTAACACCACCACCACCTAATCGATCTCAAGGCCAGCCCCAAAATAAAAGTCAGGGGTTTAATTGTTTTCAATGTGGTCAGCTAGGGCACATGAAGAGGACTTGCCCACAATTGGGAGGCTCATCTGGCGCACTAGGGTCGAGACAGACACAGAGCCACTAGCAGGCTCATTTTGCACAGACCTCACGAGCTAACCAGGGAGCTCAGTTGGTGTACCACGCTTATGCTCCGAGGGAGGAGCAAATTCATCAGGGGCCACAAGGGCGTGTGTATGCTGTTACCACGCCAGAGCAGTTACCGGGAACCTCAGTTGTAAGAGGTATTTTTGTTGTGTGCAATACTTTGGCTAATGTATTGATAGACACAGGTGCATCTCATTCATTTATATCTACCGCATTTGTTTCTGCATTAGGGTTAGAGGTGGCACAGTTAGCGTCTCCGCTCAAAGTAGAGTCGCCTGTTGGGGGTATGATTGATTTAGACCAGGGGTGTCATGATTGTGAGATAGAAGTTGTCGGGCGTCAACTTCCATTTGCTTTTGTATTGCTAGACATGTCGAGCTTTGATGTCATTCTAGGCATGGACTGGTTATGTTAAATAGAAATGTGATAGATTGTTACCGTTAGAGAGTTACAGTTTGCACCTCAGGTGGTGATTGTTTTTACTTTCTGGGGAACCAAGTTGATAGGGTCTTGTCGCTAGTCTTTGAGCCTCATAGTAGGAGCAAGCTTAGTGGCCTTCTTGCAACACTCTTGAACGGTGAGAGTGACGGGGCCCGTGTTGAATTACCAAGGGTAGTTCGTGAATACTCGGAGGTCTTTCGAGGATCTTACTAGTTTGCCACCCTCTAGGGGAGATAGAGTTCTCCATTGAATTAGTGCTGGCAGACACCAATTTCCATGGCACCATATAGATTTGCACTAGCTGAATTGAATGAGTTGAAGATTCAACTCCAAGAACTTTTAGACAAGGGCTTCATTCACCCTAGTACATCGCCTTGGGGAGTGCCGGCTCTCTTTGTGAAGAAGAAGGATGGGTCATTGCGATTGTACATTAATTACTGCAAGTTGAATCGAGTTACCATTAAGAACAAGTATCCTTTATCTAGAATAGATGATTTGTTTAACCAACTTAGAGGGTCTCGTTGCTTCTCAAAGATAGATTTGAGGTCGGGGTATCATCAATTGAGAGTCTGAGAGGAGGACATCCAGAAAACGGCCTTTCGTACGCGTTATGGCCACTATGAATTCCTAGTAATGCCTTTTGGGTTGACTAATGCACCGGCTTCCTTTATGGATTTGATGAACTGAGTTTTCTGGGAATACTTGGACCTTTTTGTAGTCGTCTTTGTGGACGACATCTTAATTTATTCAACCTCTGAGAAAAACATGAGGCTCACTTGCGGGTAGTGCTTGACTTGCTTAAGGAGCACCGCTTGTATGCCAAATTTGATAAGTGCGAGTTTCGGCTCACCAAGGTGAAGTTTTTGGGACACGTAGTGTCGAGTGAAGGAGTGACTGTAGACTGCTCAAAGATAGACGCCGTATAGGATTGGGAACAACCTAAGAATGTTTTTGAGATCCAAAGTTTCTTGCGGTTAGCAGGATACGATCGATGCTTTGTAAGGGACTTCTCTAGACTGGTCGTACCTTTGACAAGGTTGACTAGGAAGAATATCAAGTTTGTGTGGAATGAGACTTATGAAAAGTCTTTCCAAGAACTTAAGACTAGATTGACTACAGCACCAGTCTTGATAATTCCAGAAAGGGGTTTGAATTACATCGTCTATTGTGATGCTTCCGGGGATGGACTTGGTTGTGTCTTGATGCAAGAAGGTAAAGTTATGGCCTACGGATCACGACAATTGAAAACTCACGAGAAGAATTACCCCACCCATGATTTAGAATTAGCAGCAGTCATTTTTGCCTTGAAAATTTGGAGGCATTATTTGTATGGTGAGAAATTTGAAGTCTTTTCCGATCATAAAAGTCTGAAATATTTATTTTCTCAAAAAGACTTAAATTTGCGTCAACGGAGGTGGATGAAATTTATGGAGGATTATGACTTTGAGTTACACTATTATCCAGGGAAGGCCAATGTGGTGGCCGATGCTTTGAGTTGAAAATCTGTGAGTAGTTTGGCAAGTGTGGCCATTCGGGAATGGGGTATGCTAGATGTTATTGGCAAGTTTGATTTGCATTTGGGTGAGTCCAAAGAGAGTGCTACCTTGTTTACTTTGAATGCTCAACCTACCTTGATTAGTAAGGTCATAGAGGCACAACGAGAAGACCATGATGTGGAATCAATCCGTGTTAAGATTTCCAATGGGAAGGAAGAGAAAGGTTTGAACGTTCACTTGGATCTAAGTGTACGTTACCTAGACCATTTGTTTGTACCAGAATCTTGTAGAGAGGAAGTGCTCCGGGAGTTCCATCGCTCACGTCTTGCGGTACACTCGGAAGGCATTAAAATGTACCATGATCTTAGTCGTCAGTTTTGGTGGAGGGGTATGAAGCGAGATGTTGCTTTATTTGTATCGAAGTGCCTTACTTGTCAAGAAGTGAAGGTCGAACACCAAAGACCAGCGGGTTTGTTACAATCCTTACCGATAGCTGAATGGAAATGGGAGCGTGTTACCATGGATTTTGTAGTTGGGCTTTCTAGAACACAACGAGGCAATGATGTCGTTTGGATAATTGTCGATAAGTTGACTAAGTCTACCCATTTCATTCCGATGTGCACCATGGACTCAGTTGAATGCTTGGCAGAGTTGCACATTAGAGAGATAGTTCGACTTCATCGAGTCCCTGTGACTATTGTGTCGGATAAGGATCCTCGTTTTACTGCTCGGTTATGGCAAAGCCTTCAAGAGGCGTTGGGAACTAAGTTAACTCTTAGCACCGCTTATCATCCTCAAACCGATGGACAGTCAGAACGTACCATTTAGATTTTGAAGGACATGCTTGGAGCTTGTGATTTTGATTTTAAGGGGCCATGGGAGAAGCACTTACCATTGGTTGAGTTCGCTTATAACAATAGTTATCAAGCTAGTATTGGGATGGCACCATTTGAGGCCTTGTATGGCTGACCTTGTAGATCACCGATTTGTTGAGCCGAAGTGGGTGACGCACTGTTATTGGGTCTGGAAATTGTTAGAGAGACAACCGAGAAATTGGTTCTCATTCAGAAGAGGTTAGCTATGGCCCAAAGTCGACAAAAGAGTTATGCCGATAAGAGGAGATGACCTTTATCTTTTGAAGTTGGTGACCATGTATTTCTAAAAATCTCACCAAGGCGGGGTTTGATGAGATTTGGTAAGAGTGGTAAATTATCTCCAAGGTTCATTGGGCCTTTTGAGATCTTAGAGCGAATTGGGGAAGTGGCATACCGGTTAGCTTTACTGCCGTAACTTTCGGGAGTTCACAACGTATTTCATGTAGCTATGCTTAGGAAGTATGAACCCGACCCTTCTTATATGCTTGATTAGGTTGACTTGGAGGTAGATGAGGATGCCTCTTACGAAGAACGACCAATTCAAATATTAGATATCCGAGAGCAAGTACTAGGGGGAAAAACTATACCGTTGGTAAAGGTGTTGTGGAGACACCATGGGGTTGAAGAAGCGACGTGGGAATGGGAGGTGGAAGTCCACTCTAAGTATCCGGATTTGTTTGAAAATGCTTAAGTTGTTTTCCTTGTAATATTCCCTAGTGTTTGAGGGCAATGTGTTAAAATTGTTGACCACATGTTGTTATGTATGTTGTTATGTTAAGCAGGAAGTAGTTACGGATTGTCATTTCTTTGCTTCATGTTTAGGTTAATGTGGACGGTTGTTGTTAATGAGATAACTATGGTGGAAATGGCAAAAAAATTGGTTGAGAGTTAATATTGTGATTAAAAAATGAAATAGCATGATTTTGATCGCTAGAAACCCCCTTTTTTGGGTAGTTTGATTTGAAATTTTGGGGACGAAATTCTTTAAGGGGGGGAGGTTGTAGTGATCTTGATTTTGACCCGGTCAACTTCGGGGGTCGAGCTGCCCGGTCAGCTCGCCGAAAGTAAAAATGCAAAATGCATTCGAAATTGCTTACGGGAAAGTGTATTTCACGCTCAAGCGACCTTGTTATATCAGTCTATAAATTAGGGTATCAGATCACTTTTTGCAGCCTCCTCTCTCTCTAAAACTCTCAAATTTCCAGATCTAGAGCTTCTCTCTCTAGAAGTCATTTTCTCTCTTTGATTTCTCCAAATCCATTGGGATTTAGGCCTAAGTTCTTCACCAAAGTTGGTTATCACCTCGAGGGCTTCATTGTGTGAGGTGGAGATCTAGTTTTGACACCGTAGATTTTGGGGTTTCATCTCAGATTCTCTTCAAAACTTGAGGTAGGGATTTTCTTTGAGTTATATATATATTTTTGCAAGATCTAAATGATTTTCGAAATTATCCTTTGATAGCTTCTGAAAATTGATTGTTGATTCAAGAAGTTGAGCGATTTTGAAAGTGGGTTTGTCTCTTGTTCTTTTAAAATGATCTTATAGGTTTTGATCTTCGTTGAATGAAGAAAAGATGATTTTGGAAAGTTTTATTTCAAAAGATTTGAGTTGTATAGTTTTGGTGAGAAAACTTAGAATTTGGGGATTTTTTTTAAGAGACTGAAAATCCATGAATGATATTGTTATATTCATTTTGTGTGTCAAAATAAATGGATGTTTGGAAAATTTCTTATTTATATTTATATAAATGATGAATTTCAGGGAATTTGAGAATTGTTGTTCATTTTGGAAATTGTTGTCCAGAATATTATTATAGTCTAGAAATGAGTAATTGTTGAGGATACTTGAGAAGGGGGAATCGTACTATTCATTGGATGATGAATTGGGATAAAAGTATTTATATTTATCTTGTGAAATTACATTGAAATGAGAAACGAGAATTTTGATCATAATGGTAGTATTATGTGGAAGAATTGTTACATTGTATTGATTGTTGTTGCATTGACATAACAATTCATTTGATTACATTAAACTTTGAAAGTCAATTTGAAAACTTGCATTGAGAAAGGAATGTTGAGAAAACAAGTTTTCATAGAATGGTTTTGGGGTAAATATGTTGGTAAGTCCTGATGGGTGGTGTAGATGATATTGAATAAGTTGGCCTAAGGGTCCGGGGTGAAAGATCGAAAACCCATGCGGATAGGTGTCGAGCCTTCCGGTTAATACCAGTAAAAATGACAATTTGGTAGTACTAGTATAGTCTACTTGCAGACAGCGACATAGGGATTATCAAAGTCGTATTTACCGCCCTTGAAATAAATTGTTAAGTTTTGAACAATTGAAATTGCATGACATCATTGAGCACGATGGTTTTCAAAAGATGAAAATGTGATTTATCTTCAAAAAGGGCATAGCATGGCATGTGTATTTCATCTCTTGAGACTTGTATAAAATGTATATACTTTGTTGAGAATTTCCTACTGGGCTTTGTGCTCACCCTATGAGATTTTTTTGCAGGAAAAGATGTGGTGATTCCACCCAACTGAGGGCGTGGAAGTGTGTGTGTTAGGAGTACAATGCTCTCATTTTGCGTGACTCTATTTTGTAAGCCAAGGGCTGTATTTGTGTGGGTTTGAATAACCGTTTTGTATAACTGGGCTTAAGCCTTGTATGAAGGTATGGTGACCATTATTAGATTGCCTGTTGGAAAGACAAATAAGTTTCCAACTATTGTGGAGTTATACCAAGGATCAACCTTAAGTCATTATCATTTTGCTTAGTTATGGAAGAGTTGATGAGAAATATTTAGGATGATGTGTCATGATGTATGTTTTTTATAGATGATACTGTAGTAGTGGATGGGACTAGACAAGAAGTTAACACTAAACTAGAGAGGTGGAGAGAAACACTTGAATCTAAAGGATTCATGATAAGCAGAAGAAAGATAGAGTACATGGAGTGTAATTTTAGTAACAGTAACAATGGTGTAGAGGAGAAGTGAAGATTGAGAACCAAGAACTACCTAAGAGTGAATATTTTCATTATTTAGAATTGATTATTACAATGGCATGGGAGATTGGAGTGGATGTGGTCCATAGAATTAAGGTAGGGTGGCTTAAGTGGAGGAGTGCATCTAGGGTACTGTGTGATAAATGAGTACCCACTAGATTAAAAGGAAAATTCTATAGAACGACTATTAGATCAGTGATGTTGAATGGAACGGAATGTTGGGCAACTAAGACATAACATATAGATAAAATCAATATTGTTGAGATGAGGATGCTAAGGTGGATGTGTGATAAGACTAGAAAAGATAGAATTAGGAATGAGTATATTCATGAATGGATAGGAGTAGCACCGATGGAAGATAAGTTGAGACAGAATAGATTAAGATGTTTGGTCATACAACAAAGGCCAATAGAGGCAGTAGTGAAGAGATGTGATACAGTGATGGTAGATAGAAGTGCTAGGGAAAGGGACAGACTTAGATTGACGTGGTCGAGTGTAGTAAATAGAGATATAAATCTCCTTAATTTGACTAACTAAATGGCCATTGATAGAATCGAGTGGAGAAGAAAGATTCATGTACCTAATCCCATTTGATGGGACTTAAGATTTGGTTTGGTTTGGTTTGGTTTGGCTTGGTTTGGTTACTTTATGTCACTACTATACTTACATCGGAAATCTTATGTACATTATGTACCCTACCACTAGAAATGTGTAACTTTACAATAAAATTTCGTAATATTAATTACAAAATCAGTAATCTCATTATAAATTGGCACAACAAAATATCCAAAATTTTGTGGTTGATGTTATAAAGGTTTGTGGTTTGGTTACGACATTTTTTGTTACCTTAATTTATGGTGAGGTTACGTATTTTATAGTTATTATTATGAAATTTTGTAATAAAGTTATACATTTTGTGATAAGATGCATATAATATCTATCCCTAAAGAAGTGCACACCATAGGATTTCCCTATTTGGGAACTTACACCTATTAAAACTAGGGTAATTCTTTGTGTTTTAAACTTGTGAAATAAATAATTATTGCACAAATAATTTTTTAATTTGGCACTAGATATATGGGTAAATTATAAATATATTTTTTAAAATTTATTTAAAATATTGTTCTCTGCGATTTTAAAAATTATATCACATCTTTTAAAATTTTTAATTGCATAACAAATAATTCATTTCATTAATCAATCATCATGTCAATTAATAGATTTTAATAATGTCAACAATATATTTTAATTAATAGTTTTGGTGATTTCATTATTGTATAGGAGCATAGTTAAAAATTTTATTTTTTCTGCCTATTCTATTAGATGATAAATTTTGATAATCAAATATTTATAAATTTTCAAAATACAAGAAATAATTTATATTTTAAATAAGTTATAATAGTGTAATTATAATTTATCCTAAATATATTGATAACTGATGTAGCCATGTAATACCAAGCCTTGAGCTAGTATATGTTTATGGCCCTGTTTGGTAGAGTTGTGGGAAAATGCTTATAGCTTATGCCTAAACAGCTTATAGCTTATAACTATGAACATAAGCTAATTTTTGACTTATAAATTAAGCATTTCCTGCCCCACTTAAAGAATAAGCGGATTTCTGACTTCCAAAAAGCTATAAGTTATAAGCTATAAGCTATAAGCTAAATTAAACACATCAAAATAGCTTAAATTAAGCTGAAAGCTGAAATAAGTAACTTTTAAGCTGCACCAAACAGGCACTATATTAAACAAAATTGATTATATTTACATAAATTACATATATATTTATATAATAAAGTAAGTGATTTTTGAAAATTTGTTGAAAATATCTATGTTTGAAAATTACATATATATTTATATAATATATATTTGAATCAATTTGAGTATTGTTACATTGATGATTATATTAAAAGTGTTGTAATCATTTTGGTGGTTATGGCATTGTGTTGAAGGTTAGTGCATACAGATTTTCTATTTTTATTTGTATCTAATAAATGAAATTGATTTTTTAAAAACTTTTCATATGCATGGTAGACATTTATTTTGGACAAATTATATTAACAGTTTCTATAGTTTGGGACTCGTGTCATTTTTGTCTCTGACTTTTTTATTGTGACACATTTGACCTTGAATTTTAAATTTTGTTTCAAATAAAGACTAGTGAAGATATTATTGCTCAATTTTAAGGACAAAGTCGTCAATTTGATAAAACATAAACTAATTGGATAAAAATAAATGTCAAAAAATATTTTTGAATTTTTAAAAATAATTTTTACCCACCAAAGATAAAATTATGTAAAATTGATAAATCTTTTAAACATTTATTTATTTTACCAAATTAATTTTTATTTTGTGTTTAGATGATGATCATATAATGAGTGGTTGTTAGGCTTTTAATATGTAATTGATATATTTAATATATGAAAAGTTTTTAATTTTGGATTTTTTTGATTTAATGGATTGGTTTAATAATGGTATCAAAATTGTTGCCATATTTGACTTTTGAAAAAATAAAAACTAATTTAATGAAAATAAAAGCAACCACCCATTACATGATCATCATCCAAACACATAACAAAAATTAATTTGGTAAAATAAATAAATAAATGTCTAAAAATTTTATCAATTTTATATAATTTTATCTTTAGTGGGTAGAAATAACTTTTAAAATTTAAAAATATTTTTTGATATTTATTTTGTCAAATTAGTTTATATTTTATCAATTGACGACTTTGCCCTTCAAATTGAGTAATGCTATCTTTAATTGTCCTTATTTGTAATAAGATTCAAAATTCAAGATCAAATGTGTATAATTGAAAATTCAAGGACCAAAGTGACACAATACCCAAACTATAGGGACCGTTAATTCACCCTTAAATATATCAATTACACATTCAAAGCCTAACAACCACGATTATATGATTATCATCTAAACACGTAATAAAATTTAATTTGGTAAAAAAATAAATAAATATGTAAAAGATTGATCAATTTTATATATTTAATAGGTAGAAATAATTTTAAAAATTCAAAAATATTTTTTTGATATTTATTTTGTCAAATTAATTTATATTTTGTCAAATTGACGACTTTGCCCGTGAAATTAAGCAATGATATCTTCAATTGTCCTTATTTGAAATAAGATTCAAAATTTAGGATCAAATGTGTCACAATTGACAAGTCAAGGACCAAAGTGATACGAGTTCCAAACTATAAGGATTGTTAGTATAATTCACCATTTATTTTGAATGTCCAGAATTCATTAATTATATAATTTTTAAAGCAAGTTTAATTTTGAAAAAAAAAAAGTTTTGTTTATTTGATTTTTCTATTTAAAATAAAAATAAATTTAATTAAAAAAGTACAAAAAGATTTGTGATCATTGTGGTGGCTAATAATGGTGGTAGTGGAATTTCATTTCCCAAACTAATATAGTAAAATTTTATTGTGTGAACAATAACTTAGAATGGTGAAATTTCAATTTATTTTTTTGGTTGTTTTTTTAGAATTTCATAACTAACACAAATTTTGTTTGATAAATCTGAACGAGAATTTTTTATAAAAAATATCAATTTTATTAAAAAAAAAATCATACATTTAGATTGAACATAATTATATTCTATTAAATTTTTGAAATAATTTAAAAAGGTAGTTTCGCAAGACGCACTATAGATTTGAAATGGAGAGAAAAATGTGCTACTTGATAGTATTTTTGACTGAAACTATTTTATATTACATTAGTGGAGTTTAGGTAAAAAATCATCATTATTATTATTATTATAGCGATTCAGGCTTAGAGTCAACCAATTTATTGCTTTGGAACCCAGGTAACCATATCCGTAGCGATCGTTCTTCCCTCTTCACGTGTTGGATTTTGATGAGAGGATCAACACTATCCTTGGTGGTGTCGACACCACCTTCTTGCTGTGCTCTTAGTGTGCCTACTGAAATTTGGGGTCGATACCAACCTTGGTAGTGTCGACACTTGTCTTGTTACTGACCTCTGGGGTTGACACCAGGCTGGGAGGTGTCAACATTGTCTTGCTGCTCAATCCTGGAAATCGCTTTTGAAATAAAGGGTTGACACCATGGGTTCTGAGGGTCGACCCTCTCCTTGCTGTTTTGTTCTGGGTTGCTTTCTGAAAAATAGGGTCGACATCATTGTCTCCTAGGGTCGACCCTTGTCTGCTTCAATACATTAATGTCTTATCTTTTCTTCTTGATGGTCGACACCACTTTCCTGAGGGTCGACTCCTGTGAGTCTTTTTCTAGATTTTGGTTTGGTGTTGGGCCCTACTTTTTGGGAGTTTGACTTATTCATTCATTTGACTTTAGGGCTAGTATTCTACCACTATAAATAGGCCCCAAACATACTTTTGTCACTTACTTGTCTCTTCTCTCTCTCTCTCTCTCTCTCTTTTCTCTTTGAACCGTGACTTCTCTCTTTTCTCTCAAAAGCCAACTTTTCTCACCTACATTTTTAGATCTACTCACCTAGAGGTACTTTCTCATCTTGGTCTTTTGAAATAGATTGTAGATCGTGTTAAGAGCTTTCTTTTGATCCAAGTGGTTCATGATTTCATTGTCATCCATTTGAAAACTAATTTCTCATCCATTTGCATTGAGCATTGTTGTATATTCATTTCATGGAAATGTATATTATTTTGAGAAAAGGGTTGAATCTGGGAAGGAGTTGTTGTTACATCAAATAAGTTGGCCTGTGTGTTTAGGATGAAAGTCCCAAAAATCGTGCATATACATAGGTGCCGATCTCGTAGACAAAATACCCGTAAAATGGAAATAGTAGCGATTGTATAGCCTATGTTTAAATGGGTACCGGTTTACGGTTTCCTGCGGACGCAAATTTCCATGAAATGTGATACTTGTCTTGAGATTCCCAGAGTTGTGATTCATTCCCCTATTTTCTAATGTAATGGAAATGATTTATGAATTGTGGTATAAACATGGCATTGCATGGTTTCGAAAAAGGATATAAAATGTTTTGTCACAAGTATTGCATCTGCATTTCACCCTTATATCTTTGTTAAGATTCATATATTGTGTTGGATTATTCTTACTGTGTTTTGGCTCATCCTATGTGGACAACCATTTTCAGGTATTGATGACATGCCTCTGCCAAGGAAATAGCTTGGGAGGACTTAGAAGAGGGCTTCATTTTGTTTATTTAGTTGTATTTAATTGTACAAGCCTAGGGCTTTAACTGTATTAGATTTAAATCCATTTTGTTATAACCAAGCACTATCTTGGAAAGTTGCAATTCCTTAGGGCATTTCTTATTTGTCAGATGTTCATTTTATTATGTAACAAATGCTATAGATTCAGGGATAAGCTTATGAATATATATATATATATATATATCAGCATATGTTACACTTCTGTAAACTTAATTAAAAACTAATGGAAGATAATTACTTTACCGTTGTTGTTATTTATCAATGTTGTGGATGGGTTATTGTATTTATTCGGGGTATTACAACTTGGTATCAGAGCATATTGGGTTTGAATACTTTGGGTACATGGGAAGTAGTTCTTATCACAATCGATTTATCTTGCTTGATAGAGATATTTATATGTATAGTATGCTACGTGATAACATGCTTATGTGATTATATGGGTATGTTATTTAATTTATAAGATATTGATTGGGTCTATGAGTTTCTAGAAGTCCTATTAGAAGAGCACTTGATCACTGCTATTTCTAATTGGAATTCTGGCAACGTCACGGGACGATCATTATCTAGATACGAAATTCGTATGTGTTTATGTGATTATGTGCTTATGTGTAGTGAATTACTGTTGTCTATTGCATTAGGACGCGAGTGAGTTGGCTTTAGCACATTTATAAATTTGCTAATCTTCAGTGTTACCTTCATTAGGATGTCAAGACGTGGACGGGGTGGTAATAGGTGTGGCAGGGCTAGACGACAGGAGGTGCCATTACCAGACAAAATTCTAGCACAAGAAAAAGGGGTTGGTCAGGCCAATGTGGCCTAACTAGTGGGTCAGCAGGCCATGGGCGCTTTGGCGGGTGAAATGGCCGAAGCTTTGTGGGAATCCATGGACATTCTTAGAGCTGAGAATCAAGTCCTGGCCTAAGTTATTGAAATGGAGCCGTCTTTCTTGAAGAGGGAGTTTTTTCGGTCTAATCTGGATGAATTTTTGGGTGATCTGAAAGAGCCACTGAAGGTGGATGAACGGCTCGAGTAGATGGTGAAGACGTTTGAGATGTTTGGTATCGAGGGCGATGGGTTGAGAGTGACCTTGGCATCCTTCTAGCTAAAGGGAGATGTGAGGCAGTGGTGGAAGTTTGTACAGAGACGCATTAGAGAGACTTGGGAGGCTTTTGTCAATGCCTTCCAGGACAAGTTTTTACCTCCTACTGTTAAGGAGAAGTTGAGGGAACAATTCTTGAAGCTCAAACAACTAAACACACCGTGGTCGAGTTTGTGGCTACTTTCACTAGTTTGTCAAGATTTGCACCGGAGTTGGTAGTGACGGAAGAATGTTGTTGCTTAAAATTTGAGAAGAGGTTGAGGACTGGACTCTTTTTGAAGGTGGTCACGTCCATGATTAGGGATTACGGACGCCTTATAGAGGTGGTGACTCATTTAGAGACTGTGATTCAGACTGAGCACGAAAGAATGAAGGGCTCCAAGTAGAGGAGTAAAGAGGTTTAGGGAGGGAATTGAGATACTAAAAGGTAGAGGGGTTCCAACCTACAACAGTCCTAGCCAGCATAGTCGAGATCCACCTTTCCTGTGCCGAGTTCAGGTTCAGGAGAGCTAGTTAGGGAGGTTTCACATATTTCAAGTGTGGCCAATTAGGTCACAAGTCTCCAACTTGCCCACAGAGTGGAGAAGGACAACAGTCTGCACCGTGTGTGGCTTGTTCTTAGAGCCAGAGTCAGAGAATAGGGTAGTTGCCTACCTATTATCAGTGTGGGCAGTTAAGGCATGTGAGGAGGTTTTGCCCTTAGTTGGGTAGCAGACATAGTGCCTCAGGTTCGAGGCAAACATAGAGCCATTAGCCTACCCAGTTAGAACAGGCCCTGAGGGCCAATCAGGAAGCCTTTTCGGCTCAATTTGTGTATCAAACTTATGCTTCGAGGGGTGAGCAGGTAGAACAGAGGCCTATAGGTTGTGTTTATGTTGTTACCATGCTTGAGTTAGTGCCAGCACCTTTGGTAGTGAGAAGTAACTTCTTGTTATGTAATTCTATTGCCAATGTATTGATTGATATGGGTGCATCCCATTCTTTTATCTCATCTGCATTTGCATCGGCATTGGGGTTAGAAGTGGCTTAGTTAGCATCTCCACTCAGGGTAGAGTCACCAGTTGGTGGTGAGGTTATGTTGGACCAGGGGGATCGGGGTCGTAAAATAGAGGTTGCCAGTTGCCGACTTCCTTTTGCATTTGTGTTGATTGATATGTTGAGCTTTGATGTTATATTGGATATGGATTGGTTGTTATCTTATCGGGCTGTTATAGACTATTACTGTCAGAGGGTTACTGCATGTACCTCGAGTGGTGATTGTTTTTATTTCTTGGGGAATAGAGTTGATAGAGCCTTGTTGCTAGTATATGATCCGCGTGGTCAAGGCGAGCTTGGTCTGCTTTTTGCTACATTTTTGGAGGTTGAGAGTGATGTGGTCTGAGTTGGGTTACCAAGGGTAGTTTGTGAATACTCAGATGTCTTTCCTGAGGACCTCACTAGTTTACCACCTCATTGAGAGATTGAGTTCTCTATTGATTTAGTGTCTAGCACGACACTAATTTCTATGGCACCGTATAGATTTGCACCCACCGAATTGAGTGACTTGAAGATTCAACTCCAAGAATTGTTAGATAAGGGTTTTATTCGCCTTAGTACATCACCTTGGAGAGCATTGTCTCTCTTTGCCAAGAAGAAAGATGGTACATTGCGACTTTGTATTGATTAACGAAGGTTGAACTGGGTAACTGTCAAGAACAAATACCCAATGCCTTATATAAATGATTTGTTTGATCAGTTGAAGGGGTCTTGTTACTTTTCTAAGATAGACCTAAGATCGAGTTATCACCAATTGAAAGTGAAGGAGGAGGATATATAGAAGACGGCATTCCGTACATAGTATGGCCATTACGAGTTCCTAGTGATGCCTTTTGGGTTAACCAACGCATCGGCCGTATTTGTGGATTTGATGAATCGAATCTTCTGTGAGTTCTTAGACCGCTTTATAATCGTCTTTGTTGATGACATCTTGATTTACTCACCCTCTGAGGAGGAGCACGAGGAACACTTGCGAGTTGTGCTTGAGTTGCTTAGAGCCCACAAATTGTATGCTAAGTTCGGGAAGTGTGACTTCTGGTTGAAAGAAGTGAAGTTCTTAGGCCATGTGGTATCCGGGGAAGGGGTGACTGTAGATTCCTCTAAGGTCGAAGCAGTGCAAGATTGGGAACAACCTAAGAATGCCTTTGAGATTCGTAGTTTCTTGGGGCTAGCCGGGTATTACCATCATTTTGTGAAAGACGACATCTCTAAGTTAGCCTCACCGTTGACTAGATTGACAAGAAATGGGATGAAGTTTGTGTGGAATGAGACTTGTGAGAAGTCGTTCCAAAACTTAAGGTTAGGCTTACCACTGTTCTAATGTTGATTATTTCAGAGAGGGTTTGGGCTACTCTGTGTATTGTGATGCTTCACGGGAAGGTTTAGGCTATGTTTTGATGCAAGAGGGGAAGGTAGTAGCTTATGGCTCATGTTAGTTAAAAACACATGAGAGGAATTATCCCACCCACGACTTAGAATTAGCAGTCATGATCTTTGCTTTGAAAATTTGGAGGCATTACCTTTATGGTGAGAAGTTTAAGGCGTTTTTTGATCATAAGAGTTTGAAGTATCTATTCTCACAGAAAGATTTGAATTTGAGGCAAAGGATGTGGATAGAGTTTATAGAGGACTACGATTTTGAGTTGCTATCATCTGGGGAAAGCTAATGTACTGGTCGATGCCTTGAGTAGGAAGTCCTTTAGCAGTGTAGCGAGTATTACGATTCGGGAATGGGAGATGTTGGGTGCCATTGGTGAGTTTGACTTGCATCTGGGTGAGTCCGACGAGTTGGTTCCTTTGTTTACGGTGGTTGCACAACCTACACTTATGAGTCGTGTTGTAGAAACACAACAGGGTGATCTTGGGGTAGAAGTCTTTCGAGAGAAGATATTTAGTAGGAAGGTAGAGAAGGGCTTGAATGTGTATCCTAACTCGAGTATTAGATACCTTGACCGCCTTTTTGTGTTGGAGTCTTGTCGAGAGGAGGTACTCTGAGATTTCACCATTCACACCTTGTGGTACATCTGGGAGACACAAAAATGTATCACGACCTTAGTCACTAGTTTTGGTGGATGGGGATGAAGAAAGATGTAGCCTTGTTCGTATCGAGGTGCCTTGTCAACAAGTGAAGGCTGAGCATCAGATGCCAACGGGTTTGTTGCAATCCTTGCCTATAGCCTAGTGGAAGTGGGAGCATGTTACAATAGATTTTTTTATGGGTCTTTCAAGGACTTAACGAGGTAATGATACCATTTGGGTGACAGTTGATCGGTTGATTAAGTTAGCGCACTTTGTACCTATGAGCATGGGCAACTCGGTAGATTATCTCACCGACCTTTATATTAGGGACATTGTTTGATTTCATGGGTTCCCAGTCACTATTGTTTTGGACAGAGATTTGCGTTTTACAGCCCTGTTGTGGCAGAGCCTACAAAATGCCTTGGGCACTAAGTTGACTTTTAGCATTGCTTATCATTCTCAGATTGATGGGTAGTTAGAGCGTACCATTCAGATCCTTGAGGATATACTTTGGGGTTGTGTTCTTGACTTTAAGGGGTCATGGGAGAGACAATTGTCTTTAGTGGAGTTTGCTTATAACAATAGCTTCCAGTCGAGTATTGGTATGGCATCATTTGAGGCCTTGTACGGTCGACCATGTAGATCTCCTGTGTATTGGGCCAAGGTGGATGATGCACTGATGATAGGTCCTGAGTAGTCCAGGAAATGATGGAGAAGGTTGCGCTTATTCGTAAGAGGTTGGCCACGGCTCAGAGCTATTAGAAGAGTTATGTCGACCGTCGGAGGAGACCGTTATCCTTTGAGGTAGGAGATCACGTCTTCTTGAAGATATCACCTAGACGAGGTTTGATGAGGTTTGGGAAGAGTGGGAAGTTGTTTCCTAGGTTTATTGGGCCTTTTGAGATCCTAGAGCGGATTGGGGAGGTATCTTACTGTTTGGCCTTGCTATCACAACTTTTCCAGGTTCACGACGTGCTTTATATCTGTATGCTCCAGAAGTATGAGCCGGATCCATCACATGTGTTGGGTTGGACTAAGCTAGAGGTAGACGAGGATGTCTCGTATGAGGAGAGACCAGTTAGAGTTTTAGATACTCAAGACCAAGTCTTGCGTGACAAGATAATTCTTTTGGTGAAGGTGTTGTGGAACATCACAGGGTTGAGGAAGTAACTTGAGAACGTGAGGTGGAAGTTGTGAGAAATATCTAGACCTATTTGTTGATGTTTGAACTTGTATAAAAAATCTTGTCATGTTAATGTAATATAAACAATGTACATGTTTTGGAAATGTGAATTGTATATTCAGTGATGAGAACGTGTTTATCACGATGGTGAGAATGAATGACCGGTAGATGGGTCATGTTGACGAAATTGAATTGCTAGCATTGTTGTAGTTGGTTTAATTACGATTTTGTTGTGGATTTAAAATTTCAGGGACGAAATTCCTTAAGGGGGGAGGTTATAGAGATCCAGGCTTAGACTCGACCCATTTATTGCTTTGGAACCCGGGTAACCATATTTGTAGCGATTGTCCTTCCTTCTTCACATCTTAGATTTTGATGAGAAGGTCGACACTAGCCTTGGTGGTGTCGACACCACCTTCTTGTTGTGCTCTTAGTGTGGCTACTGAAATTTGGGGTCGACACCAGCCTTGGTGGTGTCGGCACTTGTCTTGTTATTGACTTCTAGGGTCAACACCAAGCTAGGGGGTGTCAACACTATCTTGTTGCTCAATCTTGGAAATCACTTTTGAATTATGAAATAAAGGGTCAACACCATGGGTTTTGAGGGTTGACCTTCTCTTTACTGTTTTGTTCTGGGTTGCTTTCTAAAAAATAGGGTCGACACGACTATCTCCTAGGGTCAACCCTCGTCTGTTGCAAAACATTAGTGTCTCAGCTTTTCTTCTTGGGGGTCAACACTACTGTCCTGAGGGTTGACCCTTGTGAGTCTTTTTCCAGATTTTGGTTCGGTGTTGGGCCCTACTTTTTGGGAGTTTGACTTATTCTTTCCTTTAACTTTAGGTCTAGTATTCTACCACTATAAATAGGCCCCAAACATACTTTTCTCACTCACTTCTCTTTCTCTCTCTCTCTCTTCTCTTTGAACTGTGACTTCTCTATTTTCTCACAAAACCTAGCTTTTCTCACCTAGATCTTTAGATCTAATCACCGAGAGGTACTTTCTCATCTTGGTCCTTTGAAATAGATTGTAGATCGTATCAAGAGCTTTCTTTTGATCCAAGTGGTTCGTGATTTCATTGTCATTGAGTTTCTCCGAGTTCTTCTCTCCCATCTTCTAACCTTGAGGTACAGATTCTCCGCACTCTTTTATGAGTTTTAAATTAGCTATTTGTTTTTATGAAACATCATTGTGAAAAAGTGGATTTTTGAGCAAATCTTGGGTGTTGGTTCAAAAATCAAAGAGTGGGGTTTTCAAATGGTTTATTGGGAATGGTTATGGACGGATATTTACTTATGAGATATATTGAAATGATGGGTTTTACCTTAGAAAATGATTTATAAAGGAAAGATGATTTTTGCCCTAGAAATCTAAAATGTTGATTTTGTATTAATAAATGGAATTGACATTGAAATGGTGAAATTGAGTGTTGTGGATGAGGATGGTGGAGTTGGATATGTATTATCACTCACATCTTGGAATTTGGAAAGTTTATTTTTATTGAAATTATCTATTTGCTTAGAGATTTCTATTTTGGGTTATCAGTGGAGGATAGCAATGAATGTTGTAGAAATTGCGTGGGAACTAGGAGAATTAAAAATTAATTTCTCATCTATTTGCATTGAGCATTGTTGTATATTCATTTTGTGGAAATGTATATTATTTTGAGAAAATGGGTGAATTTGGGAAGGAGTTATTGTTACATCAAATAAGTTAGCCTGTGTGTCTAAGGTAAAAGTCCCAAAAACTACGCATATATATGGGTGTCAATCCAGCAGATGAAATATCTGTAAAATGGGGCGTAAGGTTGGGATTAGAAGCTCAAAATTGAATTCTTTTGCTAAACACTCGAAAGATTACACAATATAACATTTCATCATCTAGTGTTCAGAGTGAAGTGGCCAAGTCTTAAGGGCGGTCAAAATGGGGTGTCTATAGTTGCCCCTCTTTGTGAGCTCGAAGTCATGAAATGAGGTGAGTGAATGTCAAAGTCGAAGGCGATCTATTTGACAAGGCCGTAAGACTTGTGAGACAAACAAAATGCAAAATATAGTTGGTTGAACTTCGAAAGTTGCCGATGTATCTGTAGCCTGACTTTCCACGTTCCTTTAGAAGGCGAATAACCCTACAGTTCAGACTCCACTTTGTGGTTCTGAATCTAATTTCACAGGTGCAATGTGAAATAGTGAAAACACAAAAATAGTCTAAATCCACAATGAACTGCTTTGCCAGATTTTAGAGTCGCCACCTAAATATTTTTTGAAAATTTAGGAAACCCGAGACTCGTGCCAAAGGCCACATCACCAAAGTGTCTTGGCTTGGGAACTTAGGTACGAGAGGGGAAGGTCATGAATTGAGCACCCCACTCGCCCGATCAAAGATCGGCCTCTACTAATCATGATGTGTTTTTTATTTACATTATATGCTCTTGTTCAGATTTATTAGCTATATTACTATGTGATGCGCACATAGGGTATAGACTAGTTTGCAAGAATTGGAACACTTGATCTTATGTTTTGTTTTGAAATTGTTTTGTGAATTTGCCACTTGAAAAAGTGGGCTAAAATGGACATTTAATCAAACCATCCTAATTCAAGCAACTAGCCTTCATCCACAGGCATTCAAATAGTTATATCATTTAAGCAATTAGCCTCATGGTATTCATGCTTTGACATGGCAACACAAAAATTCGATGCAAGATGCTAAAACATAAAATTACTCACCTAGTACTTTGAGCCAAAACAAAGCAAAATAATTAAAAAAATATGCATGTTCGTAATTAATGCAGTATGACTAATGCAACTCGCACATTATGTATTTTACAGGCTCGACTATGAGCATGGCATATGATTCCATTCAAGACATGCGAGAGAGCACATATTCAAGTAATTAATTCGAATATTTGATATCAGGTTAGCGTGACGAGCCGATCCTTGGATGCATGTAAGACAATGGATGCAAAGCATAAGAAAGCTAATGAAACGTTATGTCCTATACTAACTATCATAAGCAAGTAAGTAAAAGGGAGAAAGACGTGGGGTTGGAAGACATATAACTTATTACATAGTTGCCCTCGTGCAAGAGGGTGCGAATTAAGTCCAAAGTTCGAATTAAACTACTTATTACAAAACCGAATGAAATCATTAAACCATTAACTAACTAACTAACTATGCTATTACAACAAGGGTAACCGTGATAAGTAAACTAGCTATTTAAGCTAATTAACTACAACAATTACAAATAAACAAGGTTAATTAATAATAACAATAATTAAATACAATAATGATAATTAATTACAACAATAATAACTAATAATTTAATCATCAAACAAGGATGCATAAGGATGCACGATATTTGCATGCACAGTGTCAAAGAACAACACTATCTACCCAGACCATTCTGTTTCACCTTCAACCATTGCTTTCTGTTTTCTACAAAAATACACTGCTGACCAAACATTAAGGACTGGCCGGCCCGCAATGAACCCCGGTCGGGCCTAAAGAAGGCCGGCTGTGCCTCAATTTCATATAAAATTCTATTTTGTGTATTGAAGTGAAAACAGTGCAGACAGAATGTTCTAAACTCTGTTTGTCCCTCTCATACTTCTTTGTTATGGGAAAGCCTCGAGAGAAGGTTAGAATTGTTTCTGAAACCATCAATTAGCAAATTGATTGCTTGATGATTTCGATGCACAACTTGGACAAAAATCAATAAATGAAATGAACAACGACCTCCCCTCCCTCCTATCATGGAGTGACCTCAAAGAGGGAGGTAGAGATGCTTCAAGATCCATCAAAACATCATCAATTGATGTTAGACAATTCTTGACACAACGGATTCGGCATAACGTCTGGCTGAACCCCAAGCAATATAACTCATTTTCTTTATGTGAGTTGGTTCATTTTAAGCCAAATTCATTAGTCTTTGCCATCCTTTAATCCATTAAGTCCAAGATGATTGTTATGTCCACTAAGAGAGAAATATGTCAATCGAGAGGTGATTCTCAACGTGAAAGAGAGACTACACTGTTGGCAATGAACCTCCGTAGAGATTAAGCCATTAAGCTTGAATCGCTAGTTCACGTTTTGAATAACCGTCAACCGATTGAAACAACTCTCAAATGAAAGAGATGAATGGTTATTAAAATGAGGTTCTTAAACATGGAAATGAATTGAAGAAAAGCTTAGAATAATATACTACAAGCTATGTATGCAAACTTATGAGACAACAACCAAGCTAATCAATGCATGAACTATTCAAACAACTTAGAATTGCCCTAAAACAACCTTCAAGTGATGAAAAATAGTGGCCAAAAATGCATGAGCCTAAAAGGCTAAACAACAAAAAGAGGAAACACGGCTAGTAAGCAAGAACAATGAGAGGTGGCTAACCTTTCCACTTTTGAAACATCAAAGCATGGTTTTTAGCCTTATTTAAACTCTGAAAATCAGTGTGGAGAACAAAGAAAAAGATTGTAAAAGTAAGGGTTTTAGCTATGGGTAAAGGTGTAGAAAGAGCAAACTATCTATACCCTTTTGGTAGCGCTTCAAACCCAAACTTAAACACCTAGAATAGGATCAAAACAACACAAAACAATAAGAACTAGGTAGCAAATGAAAGAAATGAAAGTAAGAAGGAAGATAGCAAGCTTATACCTCTCAAGGGAGTAAGCTTTTTGTTTGTGATCAAACTAAGCTCCAACTCACTCTCAAGCTTGAATTATGGTGTTCAAGGCTTAACCAAGGTTCCTAGACCAAGGTATGAAAGTGTGTATGGTGTATGAATATAGGTTCAAGGTGGTAGGTTAACTCAAAGTGTTTCTTGCACAAGAAGAAGGAGAAGAAGGAGCTCTCAAGATGGTATATAGGCTTTCTTTAAATTCTTCAACCCTCAAAATAGAGGTATATGGTTGTTTTTATAGAATTTGAGCCAAAAATATCACAAATATCTTAAAAAATGTATAGCTGGCGGCCTTTCGCCCAGAACAGTGTTTCTTGCTACCAAGGCCTAGCCGGCCCTCAATAGCCACGGCCGGACCTCAATGCATTCCCCTATTTTTCTGCTTCAGCCTCAGCACAGGGTGGCACAATGTGTAAAAATGGATTTCTTGTGTATAATCAGTGGGAATATGGGGGTTTGGGATTGTTTCGGAGCTTAAGCCCCTCTGTTGAAACCTCAAACCACGCACAACACCACTTTCATCATCGAGTGTACCAGACAAAGCGCTCGAGCCTTGCAGGCGGTTAAAAATAGGGTGTCCATAGTTTCCCTTTGCAAGGAATCAAACCAACATAGTTCAGGGGCAAGATACAAATGACATTCAATGCAATGATCAATCAAAACCACAAACGAGCATACCGCTTGAAATCATAAAGAGGTGGGGGATATAAGCCACACTACGCATCACGTAGAGAGAGTGAAAAATACAAGCCCTACTACTCATCATGCAGAAAAGGTGAAAGATACAAGCCAAACTACGTATCTCTTGTGATAAGGGTGAAATTACAAGCCTAAATATAGGAAATGTGAAAAGGGTGAGGTTGCAAGCCAAATCACAATCGCGTGATAAAGGTGAAAGGTACAAGCCAAACTACGCATCACGTAGAGAGGGTGAAAGATACAAGCCAAACTACGCATCACGTACAAAGGGTGAAAGATACAAACTATACAACACATCATGCAGAAAGGGTGAAAGATGCAAGCCAAATCACACTCGTGTGATAAGGGTAAAAGGTACAAGCCAAACTACGTATCATGTAGAGAGGGTGAAAAATACAAGCCAAACTATACATCTCGTAGAAAGGGTGAAAGATAAAAGCCAAACTATGCATCACGTAGAAAGGGTGAAAGATGCAAGCCAAATCACACTCATGTGATAAGGGTGAAATTATAAGCCTAAACACAGGAAATGCGAAAATGGTGAGGATGCAAGCCAAATCACACTTGTGTGATAAGGGCGAAAGGTACAAGCCAAACTACGCATCGCGTAGAGAGGGTGAAAGATGCAATGGTTATGAAAACAAGCCTAGACGTGTTTTACAGCGAAAAGGCTGAAAACTATGCTGGGGTTTATGCTCTTTGAACGTTAAAGGGGCAAACGAGTTTTCGAAACTCCATGTATGTGACTATCCCATTTTGGGAAACAACATTTTTTTAGAAAACATCTCGGGGAGCAGTGTTCACGGGTACCACGCTGGGGTGAATTTGGACTTACACAAACCTTACTGCCAGAAAGTTGTACTCTAAATTTATAAAACACATCTCTGCTGATTTTACTCTTGAAAATGGGCCCACATCCACAGTTAATACGTCCTAGGAAAATGAACAATGGCTCCGTAATTTTTGAAAACTGGGATAGGCCCTGATGTGGAGAACACCTTATTTCACCTTATTTCAAACAGAAGTAAAATTGCATTTAGATTCGGCTGGGTCTAAAAACACACGACTAGGCCCAAAAGGACACGATCGGATCTCGATGGCGACATCGGGGCATTTATGGGTTTTTACAATCCGTGGCTCATTTAAACACATTTTGGCCTCTCTAGTTAAACACACCTTATGCAAAAACCTCCCCCTCTCTCTCTCTCTAGATTTTCGCTCCATTCGCTTACCCAACGATTCTTGCAAAATTTTCCTTGAAAAACCCTTTCAATCCTCTACAATTTGGACCGATCAGATTTTGTTTTGGTTGAGTTTGGGATTTTTCTTGGGTTCTCATGGGTTTGCCAAAGGTTTTCCCTTTTTCTCCTTTCATTTTCCATTCTCTTTTCATTATCTCTCTCTCTCTCTCTCTCTCTCTCTCTCTCTCTCATAGGGTTTGGATTTTAGGTTTTTCACCAATTTCTCTCACTTTCCTTGCTTTTCTCTCACCACCCCCTTACATTTGCTCACTTTTACACTCTTCATGGTTGATGATGAGGTTCCACAAGGTGATGTGCCTTGGGCTAACGTTACCATGCCCATTCCAGAGCTTGCCGCGGACATCGGGGACGTTCTCAGTGAGGATTTGGCGGCCAAGGACATTCCTCCTCCCGTGCCGGTGCCTGAGCTGCTCCCCGTTGCAGATAGACCATTTGACCCAGCTACCTACCAGATGCACTCACATGCCTTGATTCTTGGAGGCATTTTTAGATTTGAGGGTATCATTCCTGGGGCTGATGAGGACATGCTTCTACGGGAGCCGATAGAGCACTTATCTGCTGATGCCTCCACGGTAAGAAATCTTTCCTGTTATGTATGTTATACTTGAATTCCATTATAGCTCCTCTGTTCAAAATGCTAATAACATTTCTTGCCACAGGTCATGGCTTGGAAGATGAGCGGCTATGGGACTATTTTTGGCCTGCGAGGCTGGTACGAAAGGCTCCTTTAGGAGGTTCGCACTTTGATTGACGGCGCCAGCTTCGAACCTTTCTACTCAGGGCTTATACAGATGAAGGCTGAGTTGTAGTTATACAATGCTTTGGTGGAGCGGTAGTGGGACACCACCAACTCCTTCCACTTCTCATCGACTAGGGAGATGACCATTACTCCCTATGACTTCTCGATGCTCACCAGCTTGAGGGTAGGAGTTAGCGACTTGGTCTCGTTTGATCTCGACATGATTCAGTGGAGAGCTACATAGCTTTACCTTCTTGGGGCGATCCTAGATGCCATCGGACACTGGATGGTGCACTATAGCTGGTTCTTAGACCATTTCTTTACCCTCCAGCCGGTTACTCCAGATGAGATTGCAAAGTACGCTCGCGGGTTCCTCGTGTATCTCCTCGGTACTAGCTTGTTTGCGAACATGGAGAATACTGTAGGGCTATACTTTCTAGGAGCGCTAGTGCACCTCCCACGGATGGGAGAGTATGATTGGGATGGCGCTAGCCTGGCCACCCTCTATTGCTAAATGAGCTTGGCATCTCGCTGAAAGGCGGACTCACTTGGTGGATACTAGAGAGTCTGGGAGGTATGCCTTACACTTCCTTTTCTGTTCTGCTACAAACCATGCTTTCAGCTTTGTATTTTCTATTTATATTTGCTTAACTTGTCCACTTGATTCATAAACTTGTTTTCCTTTTACAACTGTGGGTTTACACATATTTCACATCTATCGCCCTTGTTCCTGTGCGGCCCATTGAGTTGTCTATGCCCCGCTCATAGTACTACAACTCCAGATTGGAGCACTGGAGATGCATAGATTGCGACTTTGCCTACTTTCGACGCTTCTTCAATATAGTCACCACGGAGAAGGTAACAAAACCTCATACTGATCCTTGTCTTTTACTACTTTCACTGCTTTCATATTGTTTAACCCAGGATATCTGACATTTGACTTGCATCCTCTACTTGCAGATTGATTGGCACCCTTGGGCGGGCATTCCCCAGGCATCGAGGGTGACCTATACCTTTGCATGGAATGCCTCTACCTTGTGGATTTTGTTTGAGGGTCCTTTGAGCAGGGCCTATTACTTGGGAGAGAGGTTCATTCGTCAGACTTGGGGCCGAGCCGATCCTGACATTCGATATCCCTCTCCTCTAGGCATGAGGATTGTCGATGATCTTCATGATGGACACTTGATTGACCACCTTATGTTGAGGGAGGACGGTGATCTGCATCATAGAGGCAGCGACTTCATTACATTCTTGTAGACCTATGTGATGGCTCCTCTCACCAGGGGTATGGTTCATGTGCTCCTTGTTACTGCTGCTGCTACCATTGCTGGAGGTGTTCCTGTGGCAGGTCTCATTCCTAGGCTTCCTGCGATTCCCACTGAGGTTGTGCATATGCAATCTAATGGGGTGATTGAGCAGATCCCTCTTGATTCTATTGAGGAGAGGGATCACAGGTTGGTGATTGCTCATGATGTTGCACAGGTAAACATTTCTTCTTTGTGTTTGTCCACTGCACTTCACAATTTTGTTCTGTTTACTCGTGCTTTCTTTCACTTGCAGGTGCTCATGGAGTATGTTGATGATCTCTTGCGAACGGCTGACCGTCTACTTCTCATGGTGTGGAGGAGACAAATTGCCTCAGCTGCTCATGGGATTGAGGTACACTTACCCATTCTCTCTACAGTCAAATACTTTGTAATTCATTCATTCTTTGGCCCTCATATACTCTGATATCCTGTTCACAATTCCGCTGTATTTGTTTTGACACCTTGTATCTTTTCAACTTGATCCGGCACCAGCTGTATCTGTGGGACCTCCTCCGTCTAGAAAGAGGAGAGAGAGAGAGAGAGAGAGAGAAGCCCTAATGGGAGGTAGAGGGTGAGCTGACCATTGGAGACGTGGTAGAGGTAGAGTGAGATAGCGCTTGCCTTCTTCGGAGGAGACCCTTGATGAATATGCTGAGTACACCACCTTTGAGGGCAAGAGGGACACTAGTGTTGATATCCAGTCTACTAGAGACAACAACAATAATGATGAGTCCCCTCCTCCGCGACCGAGGGTGAAGAGGGCTAGAAGGGGTTGATTTTACCTTTTTCTTTTTTTGTTTTATAGTTAGGAACCTATGTAGCCTTATATCGGTCCCCATTTTGCTTGCTATTGAAAACCTGTATTTTCTTTTGTAAAACAGTGATTGGGGTTGAACCCTGCAATTTATGAAAGAAAGAGCTTTTGTTTCTTTGCAAAACATGTGGTGAATGGCAAGATGCTTGCACAAAAATGATTTATTTCTAAAAAATTGAAACTGAGAATAATTGCTTTTGAATTGAGTTCTAAACTAGATAAATAACCTACAACCCACTAAAATGCAAAATACAACTCGATAAAAGAGAAACAAAGCAACAACAACCTAAACACACCTATTTACACTTGTTGGACCTAAAACAACACTTAAAACAAGACCTCAAAACACAATGATGAGGTTCACTACTTCTGCAATTTTGGCAGGAACTGAGATCTAGCCTGATCTAAAATACACACGGCCGGATCTAAATTGGGACGACTGGACCCAAGTAGTGGTCGGGCACTCTGATATAGCTGTCATGCACTCATCCATTCCCAATCTTTATAAAAGGTGATTCCTACTTGCACCCAGTTGTAGCGGAGCCAGCTTTAGGCTGATTGAAGTGGCTCAATGCCTCAAGGAGGTCAAAGCCGCATAGGGTCGGCATTGGCTGAAACCTTAATGGGCTTGGATGTTTTTCCATCAGTGGGAGACTTCTAGGTTTGTGGGGAGCCCGCTGCTTCTTCAGGTTTTGTTTGCCACCCTTTCTTATTTGTGATTCTCATATCTATTTTCTCTCAAAAGCCCTTTCCTTACCTGTTCTTCTCTACGCACATCTCTTTGTTCTTTTAATCTCTCTTATTTTTTATCCCTTCCCAGGTATGATTGATGGATAAGATGGAACTTGTAGACCCTATGAGGGGGTCGAACATCCAGCTCTATTTCTAGTTCGTGCTTCACACTTGGCTCAATACTTTACCACTTGGAGGATGAGAGAGCTTTTGGCCCTTGCTGTTAGCTTCAGTTGTGCCCTTTCTGGCGAGTGCATTGACAATGGGAAAAAGACAAAAAACTTGACTCGATTATGCCCCTAATTCATCACTTTGACTTTATTTTTATTTTTGGCTTTCTGTTAAAACAATTTTGGCCAACATGAGAGTTTAGATTAACATGCTTGTTTCTACTTTCTATTTCGAAATCACGTAAGTCAAGTTGTGAGCATTGAAAATTTTCCTTTTTTGGGTCCAAGAAATGGTCCGGTTTTAGAAAAATGGAATAATTTCCAAGAAAATTAGTTAACTTTACAAAAACTTCTCAAAACTATTTTTGTAAATGGCCATTACTCGACCAACGTGGAATTAACTCTTGAGATGCACAATCTCAGATCCGAATTTGATTTGTCTTGCAGCTGATTCTTTTAATGGAATAGGACAACCGATTTGAACGGCGATGAGCCATTTGTACATGGATCAGATAGCCGAGTTAAATAAGGATAAGCTATTCAACATGGATGAGACAGGTAGAGTGAAAATGGTCGGGGCCGAACTTCTGGATGAAGTTGCCTACATATCCCAAAGATGGGAATCAAGCCTTACGTAGTTCTCAGGTTAAGGTGCACTCGGGTATTAACGCTATTTTTTTGTGCTCTAACTTTTGCCAAAGCCGCCCTTTCAGGTTTTCAACCTTGCGAGATCTTTTTTTTTCTTCTTTTTTCATTTTTTTTTCCTCTTTTTTTCCCTTTTTTTTTCTTTGTTTTCATTTCTTCTTTTTTTTTTTTTTTTTCTTGCTCTAACTTTTGCTTGGGCCACCCTTCTGGGTTTTAGGCCCAGCGAGCCTCTTGAGGATAGAAAAGTTTAACTTGTCCATGTTCATCAGTTGTGAGATTTCTAAGCCATCCAAATCTACAAGAATGGCTATTGTTCCTGACCAATTAGTCTTGATGATGTAAGGGCCCATCCAATTGGGTTTAAATTTGCCCATAGTATCGTGGATGGGAACTTGATTGTCCTTCAGCAATAAATTTGGCTTGAGAAATGACCCAGTTTTGAATCTTTGATCACATTTGCCCTTTTTTTGTCCCTAGTTCAAGGGCAGTTTCTCATCCAGCTATGCAAGCTTCATTCAATCACATCCGACCTTATTGCCCCAAGTTCAAGAGCTACTTCCAATTCGGCCATATCGGCCTCATATTTTGGTTGACCGTTGAACATTTTGAATCAAGGTATGAAAGCAAAGGGGTCGAGTCTTAAGGCCGAGAGTGATCCTATGCTGTATAATCTCAAGATCAATTCCAGGCATGTCTTCGTGGGACTACGTAAAAATATTTTTGAAATCTTTTAATAAAGTAACGTGTCGCTTGTGCTCCTCAGAAGACAATGTAGAACCAATTTGGACCAAGCCAGGATCCTTCTCAGTACCCACATTAATAGACATGATCTCATTCATTAAGGGCTTAGCACGTCTCTCTTTCTCTTAGTTGATCAAATTTTGCAAATCTTGAGAAATTCCTCCCTCTTTGTTTTCATCATAGTTTTGGAAATAGTTTTGAAAAACTTTGGTCAATGCAATGATTTAAAGGCACAGAGAAGTAGGTAAAAATTACTATCATTTAATTCAAAACTTCTGGCTCAACTGGCTTGATGATAGAAACAGACTCAAAAGAAAGAGTGAAAAAGACAAACAAAAACAAGACAGTGATGTTTGAGTTAACACCCCCGAAATCACCAAACTCTAACGCAACAAGATTGACTCAACACCCAGTCCAAAAAGTAAAATAAATAACATTTTCAAATTGCTAAAATCAGTGCATGCCATCCACCATGCCTGAAGTAAAATGAGTGCCATTAGCAGGTGGTTCATCCCCAATCACAAAACTGGCCACATTATCCCCCAAGTTCATTGATCTAGCGCCGATAGACTTTGTAGGACCTGGTAAGGCAATGACTTTGTTGTCAATCAAGTCTTGAATTTCATGGCGAAGACAAAAACAACGGTCAGTGTCATGGCTGGATTGCTGATGGAAGGTGCAATACTTGGCAGCATCATGCCTAGTTAGAACGTAATTAGGGAGAGGCCGAGCATCAAGGGATGTGAGATGGCCTTGTCCTATGAGGATTTGGAGAGATTTGGACAAGGTCATGTAAATGGGTAGAAGGTGCGGTAACCAGTCCTGGAAGGATTGACAGAGGGGTTGGTAGGTGTTGATTGGGTTTGAAGATCTCTTACGAGTGTAAGATTAGAGCCGAAAGGGGTGTTTCTGGTACGACATCCCTTTTCATGACTTATCACCGGATTCAAAATGTCTCTAACCTTAGTGACAAAAGTGTCATCCACAGTCTTTGCAACAACTGCAAGCACTTGTTGCTTGTTCAGTCCTTTGATCTTCAAAGTCTCAATAGACCACTGAAGATGTGCATAAGGATCAATACTTGCCTCGGCCTTGTTCTTGCCACTCGCTTCAGCTTTGCCAAGGGATTGGGTGGCTATATCAGAGCGAGGCCAATTTGTTGTTGACATATCATCACCCAGACTTGAGATAGCTTCGGGTTGGCAAACCTTAAGTGCTACAGATTGACCAATACGGAGGTCAAAAAAGTAGTGAGGGAGACTAAGTTGAAAGCCTATGACAACCTATACACTAGAATAGATAGTAAGAAGTGAGAAAATATGATATAAAAACTTGCTAAGATAAGATAGATAAAAACAAGAGATTTTAATCAAGTTAAGTGCATCAAGGGTGAGGACTCTAAGGTGTTGGCGAAGGATGAAGAGATTAAGAAAAGATTGAAAAACTTTTTTGAGAAGTTGTTAAATGAGGAAAATGGAGGTAGGTCAAAAAGGAAGGAAGTAGGTAGTAATAAGGAAAACTAGAACTATAGGTTCTATTGTAGGATTAGGAACTTTGAAGTGGAGTTTGCACTTAAGAAGATAAAATCGAATAAGTCTTTAGGACCTGATGATGTACCGATTGAAGCGTGGAAATGTTTGGGTAAGAAGGGGCTGTTTGGTTGACTAGGTTATTTAGCAAGATTTTGTTGACTAGGAAAATGCCAGAAGAGTGGAAGAAGAGTGTTTTAGTGCCAACATATAAGAATAAAGGAGATGTCCAAAATTACAACAACTATAAAGGAATCAAGTTAATGTGCCACACAATGAAAGTGTGGAAGAAAGCGATGGAACGTCAATTACGAGATATAACAGAGGTATCAAAGAATCAATTTAGATTTATACCTGGTAGGTCAACAATGGAAACGATCTATCTTTTAAGGAGAGTACTAGAAAAGTATAGAGAAGAAAATAGACATTCATATGATTTTTATCGATATTGAGAAAGCATATGATAGAGTACCTCAAAATATAATCTGGTGGGTGTTAGAGAAGAAATGAGTGACAAAAGGTTACATTAATGTGATTAGGGATATGTATGAAAGTGTAGTGACCACTATTACATCGCTTGCTGGAGAGACGAGTGAATTTTCAATTACTGTAGGGTTACACCAAGGATCAATCTTAAGTCCTTATCTTTTCGCTTTAGTTATGGATGAGTTGACACGCAATATTCAAGATGATGTACCATGGTGTATGCTTTTTGCGGATGATATCGTGTCAGTGGATGAGACTAGAGAATGAGTTAACACTAAATTGAAGATTTTGAGAAAAACACTTGACTCTAAAGGATTTAAGATAAGCAGAACTAAAACAGAGTATATGGAATGTAATTTTAGTAACAGTCACAATAGAATTAGAGGAGAAGTGAAGATTGAGAACCAAAAACTACCTAAGAGTGAACATTTTTGTTATTTAGGATCGATTATCACAATGACTGGAGAGATTAGAGCGGATGTGGTCCATAGAATTAAGGCGGGGTGGCTTAAGTAGAGGAGTGTGTTTAGAGTACTATGTGATAAACGAGTACCCATTAGACTAAAAGGGAAATTTTATAAGACGGCTATTAGATGAGCGATGTTGTATATGACAGAATGTTGGGTAACTAAAAAATAATGTGATGAGTGTTGTTGAGATGAGAATACTTAGGTGGATGTGTGGCAAAACTAGAAAATAAGGAATGGGTAGGAGTAGTACTGATAGAAGATAAGTTGAGATAGAATAGATTGAAATGGTTTTGGTCATATACAACTAAGGCAGTAGTGAAGAGATGCGATACAGTGCCGATAAATGGTAGTGTTAGGGAAAGGGTATATCTAGATTGATGTGGACTAGTGTAGTAAATAGATATATGAATCTCTTTAATTTGACTAAATGAAATGGCCTTATATAGAGTCAAGTAGAGAAAAATATTCATGCAGCTGACTCCATTTGATGGGACTTAAGGCTTGATTTTGTTTGATTTGATTATATAAATTTAAATATATTTATGATATTACGGTTCGATCCGATTTGACCCAACGGTTGAACTAGTGACTCATCCACCCAGCTCATTTTCCAATTTGCTCATCGGCTCAATTTTCAAAACATTGTACGAAAAGATCAAAAATAAAATCATACTTATTAGCTAAGCTAATTTCTTTAATTTTTCCAATTATCAAGCCAACTTTCCTTAATTCCAACCAATTGCATTCAATATATGTAAAAATTCATCAAATTTGTTACGAATTCAAGCCCTAGACGAGGGGCCAATTGATCGACACAAATCAATTGGTCAACCGAGCAATACTATTTCAAAGATCTCGTGGAACAATTTTTGTGACACCTTCATGTGATAGGTACAACATACACATGCATGTAAACATCACACTTGATGAGAGGATCGGCTCCGATATGAGATTTCAAGATATGAGATTTTCAAGTCTTTGTTCCATCAAATAGCTTCAAAGACTTGAATCTTTCTTTCGGTTTACCCTTCTTACCATTGGTCAAACTTTTATAGTATGAACAAAAACATAAGCTAACATTTACTAACCTGTTAATGTCTTGACCACAATACATATAGAATCCTAAGAAGAAGGATGTCGTGTCAAATCAGGGATCAACACAGGATTTAATTAAAGCAATGCAGAATTTAGTGAAGAATGTGAGAGGTAGCAAACCAAGTGCAGTGTTGATAAAAAGCTTCATATGCGCTCCAACCGCCCATGCCAGATCATCCGAGGGCTACGCCCATGCCGTATCATTCAGGTGCCGCCTACACCGAGTTGGAATTGGTGCGACTCAGAAATTGTAATCGATGTTATCCAAGGACAATGTTAGCAAGAGAAGTGATCGAAGTACCAATTCCACAAACACAGAAAAAACAGTGCTGCCATCATCGGCAGTCCAGGTTTGGGAGAGCTGCTAAGCACCCTACTGACCGTATTAACAAGGGTGAACATCCTATTAAAGTCTTTCGAATTTTTCTCCGATGTTATGCAAAAACAATTGATGGCTGTTCCTCATAGGTTTATTAGTTATTCTTTAATTGTTTTTTTTCTTTTTTATTTATTTATTAATGATCAAGGAGCCGAATAAACCCTAAAGCTACAGCTAAACACCACCTATGTTTTTCTCGTCTTTCTAAATGTTCTTCCAATTTCATTCTTCCAATTTCTAAGCACAAACCTTCTGCACATGGCATCTCAAAGTACTTCTATGGTTAACCTGCGCTAGGATTGTGATAAAATGAATGGATTGAAATAATAAAAAAAAAAATACATATTGGGTTCCCCACTCCATAAAAAACTTTCGGCATCGATAAAAACAGGACAATAATAGACATGAGATTTTACAAACATCAGTTCACTGATGGGATTGATAGCCAAATGTATAATATTAACAGCATTCAAATGAACTATGAAGCTTGCAAAGCACTGACTCGAGCAGTCAGTTCTATAACTTGATTCCACAAACACTCAGGATTGCAGAAGTTGACAAATACCCGCCTCTTGTGAATGATGTTTTACGATCTGCATTCCAGAAGCATTTTGGATGAGTTTGTGTACACAAATACATGGCGATCATAAATGTTAGGGTCACGGATTGATGACTAAGGAAAGACATCAATAGCAAATAGCAATGACAATAGTATCAACTTTATGTTGCCAAGCAACCAATTTGCAAACAAATAAGTACAAATTATAACCCCAAGCAATGATTGAACATCTTAGAACTTAAAAAGCGATTCAGAACAAGAAACAAACAAGAATGGGTGAGAATTACCTCACACTTCTTGCAATGATCAAGCGTTACTTCTTCAACTGCAGCGGATAGTTTTGCATTGATCTTTTCCAATTCATCCAGCTCTTTCATTAATAGCTATAAGGAACTTACTCTTTCAGAATCAGAAACATGAAATTTGAAACAAGAAGCCCAAAAGATGTCTCAGGGTCGATTAGATGAAAAGGGAGAACATAATAAAAAGACTAAACACGATGTCAAAGAGGATGTTAGAAAAGAGTAAAGAAAAAACAAAAAATGCATTGGAAAAAGATGAAATGCATACCCAAGGTGTCAGTATTGGTTGACCAGTTGTTGATGACAAAAAAACTAGTTGCTGCAAACTTTGAATAAGAGTGCACCTAACATATAAGCAAACACAAAATAAGTGCTCACTGTAAATTCCAAGTTTCATACAATATCAGTATTTGATCTGCAACTCAGAAAATGAGAAGTTCCTGATTATCATTTTCTGTAGTAGGCATGATTTTCATGTTGCCACAACCTCATCATTGGTCTCACAGAACGGCAAAATTATATAGTTACAAAAACACATCCTGTTGCTGATATCTGGGATGTCTGGTAAATACACTACTTGCAGAGAATAAATTATTTGCTTTGTGGAATGAAGGATAACTCACAGCTCATTGATACATCTATTTCTGTCCTCAGGAAAGGCATTCTCTAGGTCGGACTAAAGGGTCATCAAGTCTGACTGAAAGCAAGACATCTGTTGAAAAGTGCCTTGTGCCGATTGATACCTATGTTGACAAACCAGCTTGAGCATCTACCAGAATTGAAAGAAGAGCAAGCAATTTTTTATTTTTTCTTCAAGATAGAAGATGAAGAAGAAGAATAATAATATGATTGATTAAGGAGAAGTCAGCATGACAGTACCAGCAGCTCCTATGACACGGTAGAGTCTCAGACTGGGGCACATTGAAGAAAATGTACTGTCATTACTTGAATGAATACTCAAGAGGTATCTAAAAGTATCCAATGCTCCTTGTTCTTGTACATCAATGCTAGGCAACGACCCTATAAAAATTACAAGACAGAAAAATAAAGATAATAACAATTAAAGTAAAAACAAAAATGATAAAAAATTACTAGGGAAATTCAACTAAATGATCAGATTTTTCTATAATTAAAAGCTCAATGAGTGGTTTCTGAGAACCTTAATAAAGTGCCCACATACCACTCGGCCTTTGGTTGCTGACAGAAATCCCTGCAGCTACTCAATAACTTTAAGCAATGAATAAACTCCAAGCATGGTCTTCTTTTCCAACTGAGAAGCTATCTTTAAAAACAGATGCCTTGCAAGCTGATTAACCAGATGATTTATGAACTGCAATAACACAAGTAATTAGAACTTGGAAGATGTGAACTACCACCGAATACCACAATAGCATTGGTGCAGCAAAATGGAACTCACTCCACAACCTAGCAATGCCAACATTAGTTTGGTTTTAACAACATATAGTCCTTTGTGAACATGGCTGTTTCACACATTAAAAAAAAAAAAAAAAAAACTATATGCACAGGGTCAAAATATATTAACAAAGAAAAAATAATGGCTAAAACCAATCATGTCTAAAGTACTTGATCTAACTTGTAAAATTCAGATTTGGATGCCATGATCAAACCACTCAAACCAGTAAGGTGTCAAGCAACTAATTAAGGCAATATTAGATTAACAGACCAAGAATCTGGTTTCCAACCTATTGCTAAGAATTACAAAAGTTCCATCTCCAAAAATAGACCATACTCACCTTTCTTGTGAGTAGGCTTTTATTATCATCAACATCTCTCAACAAGAAAATTTTTAATAGAAATGTGCTAAAAATTACATTATCATGTAGCTAAACACACCTCTTTTTGCCGATTAATATATAGTATTCTTGGCAGATGACCTTCAAATCATAATCACCTGCAGACTCGAGAATAAAATTTACATATATAAAAAAGAAAAGGAGAAACAAAGATCAAGTTTTTAGCTTTACAAGCCAAAACCATTATTTCCAATACCTTGCAGAATGTATGTGTCTTGAAGCTGAGCCAGCTCCCAACAAAGATCAGGAATAGTCTGGGAAAATAAAAGGCACACACTCACAATTAGAATTTATACAAATTATCCTCACCCAAAAGCCTGCAAAGACTAGGTAAAAAAAATTATAATTACAGAAATCAGGGCTTTTTAGAACAAGTATCAAATTTGTGTTATAGTTATTCGTACACCAAAACAACATATAGTTAATAGTCAAAAGATGTCAATGACCATTCCTGAAGATACAAAAAAACATATAAAGATTCACAATTTATTGCTCAAGAGTACCAGCAACTGAAATGTAATCTGACCATGTGCAAACATCAGCAAAGTGACTAATTTACCAAGGAATTATAGTGGAAATTCCCATTAAAGATGCCAATAGCAAACATCATGTTTATAATATGGAATAAGTTTATTAACTTAGAAAGAACAAGTATTGATTCTATGCGCCTAACCAATTTATGCTTTAACTTGGAATTAAAAATAAAAAACTGATAGCCAACAACAGAATCAACATCCAAGACACATCACTGCAGAGAAAGAATCAAGCATTCATATGTTGCTGATAAGCATGTAATATATTGAAAGCACATCACAAATAAGAAATTAATGGCTACAACCACTAAAGAATGGAGTCATTTAAGCATAAGGAACAACTCATAGAGACTTTAGGTTATAACAAGCAGATCGTAGAAATCAGATACTTGCTGAAGGTTCATACCTCAGATAACAAATTCACTTCTTTGTGATAAAGATTTGAAAGTTCTCCCACAAGTTCAACATGCTTTCTCCTATTCATTAGACAATCAAAAATTTAAACATAATTGCACTAGTAGTTTGTTAATTACCAAAGAAGTTACTGTTCTATTAAAAAGAATTTTATGGTAAATTACATATACAAGTTCTTCCGTAATATATATTAGTGTCATCAGAGCATTAACTTGATCATATAATACATATACATGTTTTGTTTTGTTATCAAGGCATTATACCAAGTTCACGTTATCCATTTGAGAGGCTAGCTTTTTCTTAGGGCTGCTTCTAAAAAAATATACTTCCTCCGTCCCAAAATAATAGTTCCCTTTGGAAAATCTAACTTTTTTTTATAGTACAATTATTGCACTTTGAAAAAATTTATTTTCCAAAATTACACTTTGATAGTACCTTTTTTGGGAAATATCAATTGTTATGATTGTACTTTTTGTGTTGTTAATGAATTTAAAAGAAGGGCAAAATAGAAAATTCATATTATTTTAATCCTTGGTTTTTGAAAAAGGGACTAACATTTTGGCACAGTGAAAAATGGAATAAGGGAATACTATTTTGGGATGGAGGGAGTAAGATTTACTAAAAGAGAGAATAATTTCTTGGGCTTGAAATGGCTAGCCCATGATTCAGCCTCATGATGAAACAATGAAATGTAAGGTTTCAACTTCACTGTTTACTTTGAAAGGAACATTTTAACCTTTAGCATACTAGTCTCACACTCACTATTGCAAACAGTAAACAACATACCATCGAAACAAAGCACTTCCAAAATACAAAAAAATGTTCATAGATCAAACACTGTATGAAAAGGCCAAAGCTGTTTCATGCCAAAACTGAGTTTTTAATAACAACAAACTTTAGAAACCTCATTGTCAAGCATGTATAAGCATGGTATTATCATGCCTAATGCATCACACTAACCCAATCACACTATGATCCACGTCCGTTTTAGTATAAAAGTGAACTCTATAGTTGGTATGGTAAGGCAATATTGGTGTGGCAGTAGATTATGTCAGTTCTTAAAAATGATGTCACTTGGCAATATAATTGAGAGCTTGATATTTGTACTGTTGATCAAGGACACAAGATAATTCATAGGAAATAAGTGCTTTCAAGTAAAAATACAATAAAGTGAAGAGCATGTAGAGGTTGCAAGCGTTCCACCTCTCGAGCATCGTTCTGACCTTTTGAGCTTCATCTAACCAATTACCTTTATATAAATTAGAAACGTTTTTACTCCACAGATCTATGCAGTATATTGAAAATTACATTCTGCTCACAGCCACCTCAAATCACATCCATATGAATTTTGCATTGAAGAGCTCCACAAGCCATTGAATGCAATGGCAACTTTTTCATGCATATCATTTCAGCTCAAGTAATACATCTTGCTAACAGGATTGAGAAGGAGCTCAACGAACAACTAGAAATCTAAGTTCAAGAATAACAAATAAAATAGAGATCTTCTACCCAAGAAAATGAAGATCAAGATGTATGTGAGCTTCATCTGACGTCACTTGAGCCTTAAGTGCCATGAGAATAGCTCGCTGCTTAACTTGAGCTTCTACCGTCTTTCACTCATTCCAAATCTGTCACAGTATTGAACAAGTATAAAGTTTTTTTTTTTTTTTTTTTTTTTTTTTTTTAAATATTGGACAGCTAAACATTCAGCACAAAGTCATAAAAGAAGGACGTTAAAAAATGTAGGTACTTATTTGGATTAAACTACCTACCCATTGCAGAAGTAAAAAGAGGCGGTGGTTGTGTACAAGAGCAAAGTGGGTGTTTTGAAAAATATTTTTGGTTAAAGTTAACAATTTCCGTTAGTCAACAAATAGTTGACTCATGGATGGGTGGGATTGATAGGTTAAAATCACAAGTGAAGGAGGTCAGTGATATTTCAATGAATAGAGCAGTGACAGTGATTTCAAAAGAATTCAAGTGGTGTCAATGTAGTTTACCCATATATCAAATAGATAAAAAGAACTACAGCGGAACATCAAATGGTAAGTATATAAGCATTATAAAATACAAAGAGTTCTTAACATCAACCAAGAGATGGTCGCTGACATGAGAGCATAACATCATTATAGAAAGACTACAAGACAATTTAAGCAATAGAAAAAAGAAAGAAGACTACCTCGTACTACGATATTTGAGATGTCATCAAGACTCACCCATGAACATTTAGCTCTGTCCTCCTCAGCAACTAGTCAACAAGGACCCTGAATCAAATCATAAAAAAGGTTAGGGACCCTGAATCAAATCACAAAAAAGGTCACCAAAACTAACATGATACAACTTCCACGAGGAAATATCTGAAAATTTGCACTCAGTATATGATATATTTCATCATAACTTCCAAGAAATGCAATTCCAAGTAAATACAATAAAATGAACTAACAGTTCAATAATCATACAAACCAATGATTCAGCTCCTTCATACGAGACGCATCCACAATCAAGTATGGATGAACGTCGGAGTAAGCTAAGTAGATGCCATTCTCTGCATATAAAAGAATTCCAAAACTCATTCAAAAAGGTATAAAAGTAGTTTAACAAAACCATGTTGTTTCATTCGTTTTTCTCATTTTTCTCAAGCAACCCCAAAACTCTGTACTTTTTGTACAGAATGTCAAGCCAACGTAAAGCATAGGTGTTGGAAAATAACATACAACCAAGAATTGTTTAACATAGATGATAATGAGTAAATTGAGGTGTGGTTCGCTGACGTCCAAAGCAACCAACCTCAGACTAGCTCAACAATAATCAGGTCAAGAACCTCAACCAAAACCCAGTATACAAGGTCAACCCTTAACCAATTAATCTAGCAAGTAACCTTATTAATGAAAAAATATTAGAGCATTCAATATTCAAAACCCAACCCATCTATGTTTGGATACAATTCAGATCAGTGTTATTAAAGGCGATAGGCGCACCAATGTGCCAAGGTCTCCTGAGGGCTAGGCTCAAGGCGCAAGGCGAGGCGCAGGCTTCACCGAAGTGAGGCGTACCTTGTACGGAAAAAAATATATAATTTAATATAATTAAATAATTTAGTGTTCAACATAAACAAAATAAAATGTTAAACATTTAGTGTTTTTTGGAGATTAAGAATTAGGGCTAATTTTTCTTCTATCATTGATTTTGGGTTAAATGCCCAACGTATTGGCATCTTTAATAAGAGTAAGGATCTTCTGTAGCTGCACCACATTAAATCAATAGTCAAATTTTAAACAAAACAAATTAAATCAACAACAAAAAAAGTCCTCAAGATACAAGCCTTGGGCCAGTCAAGCGCCTTTTCACAATCGCCTGGTCTGGAACACAAGAAGGCGCAAACCTTGGGCCTAGACGGGACTTGGGCATAGGCGCGTGCCTAGGCGAGCCTTATCGAAGTCGCCTGGCCTGGAACACTACAAGGCGTAAACCTTGGGCCTGGATGGGACTTGGGCCTAGGCGCACACCTAGGCACGCCTTTAATAACACTGATTCAGATAACCGTAAGAAATCTTTCAAAGGAAATGATAAAAGTAATTTTATTACATTAAAATTTACATATCACATTAAAATAAATAAATTTGCCAACAGAAATAACCAAAATGATGACGAAAGTGGATGAAAAAGACACGTTACCATCCCCTGAAATAACCAAAATAGGGCACAAATGACAAAAGTGGATGGAAAAGACACGTTACCACCCCTTGAATGATAATGAGCCAACTCTTTAGCCGTAGAAGAAGCCATCCTTCCAAGAACTGCATTCCTCCAAGTTAAAACATAAAACTTCTAAGAACTTATGAAATCAAGCACCAAATAAAGTGCATATACGTTCCCACCAAATTAGAATGTAGGCATCAAAGCCAAAAAAATTACCCAATAGAGATTATTCAAAGGTGAAATATTCATATGAAAATCCATACACTATCATGCAACTAAACAAAAAAAGACACTATAGTTGGATAATCAGTGTTGAGTTCCCTCCAGCATTTACCCTTGCTATCATTCTTATTTGTTATGGAAAATATCATAAAAGATATATAAAAACATAAATCATTATTGCAGCTTCTGATCCAGCAACCAAACCTATTCAAAGGCCTCTAAAAAGTCCAAAAATTGATCCAAAGATGAGTTAACCGCCCCCAAAAACCAACTATACTATACTATATGGAGACAAAACTTCTCTTCAATTTCAAAATTCATACCTCTTTGCCCTCAATAGTTATATTATTTTCTCCCCACAAAAGCCATATAATTGCCAAAGGGGCCAAACACCAAGCCTTCTTCCTCCGCCCTACACAAGCACCTCTTCAAAGGCTAAAAAGTTCCCCCGAATTCCTAGGGAACTTCCTCTTTTCCATTTAAATGTAAATATTCTACCTTTTGGGGTTTTGAAAGAGTGGCAAATCAAAAGGAGAGGTGGTTGGTTACAAACAGTTACACTGGGGTAGTTAACAATGAAGAGTGGATATTTAAATAAAATTAAAATAAATTATAAGATAAGGTAAAGTACAAGCGCATCACATGTGACATCATTCTTGTTTGGTCATATTTCTTGCCTACTTTTTGCTTAAAAAATGTAGATCAACAGCAAACTTGCAAATCCACATAATGGATGTAATCCAACTTGAGATTATTTTTGTCATGTGTACAGTATAAAACCATAGTTTGGTTTTATAAAAGCATATATTCATTAATGAAATGTATTCTAACAACCACTGAGATTATTACAAATTGACACCATTGCTTAAAAACTTGCTTTTTCTACCTCCTAAGGAAACTGAGATAGGCATTCCACCATGATTGACCAATTTTCATAGAATATATTCGAACTGCTAAAGCTAATAACATAACAACGTTGATTTGTACTGCACACCTCTAAATTTCTTGCTGACAGGCTATCATCTATAGTAGTAAGCTGTCCATTGACAGTAGATGTTGCTGCAACTCATGCCCTTTTTCCTTGGATCAATGCTGAAGCCTGTCCAGTAAGCATATCATACTGAGTCTGCAGTTGCCTAAGCTGTCTCTACAATTCCAAAGTCTCAGCTTTATGTGCTAAAGTAGCATCCCTGGAGAAGAAAGTTAATGCATCAACAGAAGCAAAGAACAAGTATGCATCATCATGACTTATTTCAAAGGAAACAAGGAAGCAAAAATTTAACTCTGCATGTCAAAGGAAATTTACAGGCATTGAATTGAGTCGTGAGAAAAATCATACGCCGTATTGAACTGGGTACAAACCTTACCATTAGCATTATTCACACAAATGCCTGCCCTTAAACTCAAACTTGATCATTATGTTGGCAGGCCACTTAACTGGTTGGAGGCCAATTATCAAATTTGGAAGCCTAGGGTGAAGCCCGTGGACCCGAAGTCTTTTTGGTCCCATAAATGTAATAGGCTGTTTTTCTTTTAATTATTATTATTATTATTATTATTATTATTATTATTATTATTATTTAATTAAAAAAAAATTAGTAAGAGATATTAGTTGAATAGGTTTCCTGCTTTGATTAAGTTTCTTTTTGCTTACAACTATTAGGATTTACATTGTAGTATTCAGTTTTTGAATAATATTATTGGTAGTTTTCGGCTGTGGCCGTTCTCGAGTTCTCCTCCCTCTCTTCTCCTATCTCGTTCTACATCAATGAGCTCATTGCAACAACCAATGCTGCCCTCTCTTGACAAAGCTTAGTAAAACAATTTTCAAAATCCATATAACCATACAAAAAATAAAGAGACAGAGTGGAGTATACCAAAGAGAAAAGAATAAGCCTAAATTGATTCCATGAAGTTCTTGTTGGAAAGCTTCATTTGCATTGTTGGGCCCCTTTCCTGAATACTTGCACTCCATTTGGATTGTGAGGAGAGGTGAGAAAAAAAATGATTATGGTTTCTCACCATTATGTTTGGATGAATAAAAGAGAAGATAATGTGGTTTTTCACCTATCTTGCTTGGATGGAATAAATAAAAGAAAAGAAAGGAAAGTGTTTTATTTCATTTTACAAAAATAATCTTCCATATTAATAACCTATGTTTGTTCATAAGGGTAATTTTGGTGTTTTAGAAAACTTTCATTAAATCCAATTCTTTTCTCACCATCTCTCATCATTTCTCACCATTTTCCACCTACTTAACCCTCCAAACAAGTGAAGGGTTTTTCTATTCTCCCCAAACTCCTCCATCCAAACAAAGTGTTAAGCTTCTAGGACTGGTGGTGATCTAATATGGTGTCAAAGCTTAACTTAGGAGAGGTCTTGGGTTCAAGGCTCCCCATTTGCATTATGTTTCTTCACTTGCTTGGACGTTTGCATCTCCAAGTGCAAGATAGGATTACACATGACAGAGGGTGTTGAAGAACTTTATATGTATCATTGGGTCCTTTCCTAACAGCTTAAACTTTTCGGGGTAGTGGTGATCTAATATTTCTTGCTCCTAAACCACTGTTTAACTTGGTTGTGTTGTGAAAATATTTGTACGCATTCTAGCAAAACGTTAAAAAGTACTAAATGCCATCGTAACACAACATCATGAGTTAAAAGTACTCATTTAGAGGCACAAATGCTACTCCGAAAACAAAGGTTACATTAAAAAGTTAAGAACCATTTTCTGCCAAAATTTAACTTAAATATACTTCCAAATAAACAATCATATTACTATACCCGCCCAAGCAATAGTCCAGTAACAAAAGTTTGAAAAATATGAAGCAACAAACACAAACTTCCCACATAAAAACAACTCTGACATTATCAAAATAAAGCTGTAGAATAAATTAATTAATCACCATCTACTACTAATAGAAAAAGTCGTCAAATAAACACAAGAAAAAACAAAAATGTCGAGTTCGCAAATATGTGAAAAAAAAAGCTGTACAAAAAACTGCCTCCTGGTTGTCTCTCCTAGTTGAAAAGGTAGATATGCTATCATAAGCAAAATCTAAGTTTTCCCCCTGTTAAGTCATCACATCATATGCACATGTAATAAGTGAATTTAATCCAATGTAGTTGGAGAAAATGCAGCCAAATGGGCATCAATAAATATTCGATGCAAGTATTCATAGACAAAAAATTTCACTGTTAATTTATCTAAACAGAAAAAGGCAAACAAAGGGCACAAAAAGGTACACAAAAAGTTCACAAAGCAACAAGGTTTCGAGAGAGAGCCTGGTATGGTGACCCCAATATATATTGTGTACCACCAAACTCCCACTACTTGGCCTCCTGAAAGACTGACCAGTGTCAATATCTTTTTACTATGAATAGAAAAGCAATAGAGATAAGTAACCATGGAAAAAGAATAGTCTAATTCTATTGTCCTTGATACTTCACATTTTCATAGGCCCCATGAGGAAGTTTTCATCCAGCAGATAGAACTTCATAAAGAAACATGAAAGAGGTAAAAAGCATTCATCAATCCATAAAATACAATTCAGAAGAACACTAAAGATGTTGATACCTCCAATAGCTGCCCTTCTCGTATATATTGCTCACACCTAGCAAATACAAGATAGTTATTAACAAGAGAAACACTGACTTCTTGTTGATAATATAAATAATAGTTATCCCTCTCTCTAACAGATTAAACTTTTAGATGAGAACGGTTAACAATTTAATGTGGTATCAAAGCATACAACAGATAATTTTTTCAAACCTCAACCTATTAAATACCAATAAACCTTCATAAAAATTTGAATTCTGATCTTTACACTGCAGACAGCAAGTCAACCATGGAGACAGAAATTTCACAGATGACATGACCTTACTAGAAGAGAGAGAGAGAGAGAGAGACAGACAGACAGAGACAGAGGACATGACCTTAGCATAGTGTTCTTACTTCTTAGCAAACCAATCAACGAAGAGAAAGTTTGGTATGGCTCAGTACATCTTGCTCATAATCCCTTTCCTTTTCATTTTCACAAACTTTTGAGTGATTTGAATAAAAAAACATATGACTCAGCCAAGCACTAAATATACATGTCCCAAAAAATCAAGATTCAAAATACATGAGTTATTTGATTTGATTTCAACAATTCTATGTTAAGGCTTATGCTCCATTTGAGGGGTTTTTTTTTTTTTTTTTTTTTACCCTCTCATTTTTTGGGATGACATTTTAAGGAAATAATGTACCTAAAAACACCAAGAATTGGAAGTCCCTTCTGCATAGCAAGACTTCTCTTCATGAGCAGGACCGCTCTAGCACCATCACTCACCTGGGCAGCATTCCCCAGAAAATGCAGCAGTGATAATTCAGGTCAAAGTTCAAATTTATGGCATCAAACAAATGCATGAACTCCAAAGTAAATCATTTTAGAAACACAAAATTATTTGAATACCAGCAATCGTGGATCCATCCTTCTTGAATGCAGGCTTCATTTTTGCCAAATAGTCATATTTGTGTTTGGACAAATTCCATCATCCATGGAAATTGTAACAGCCTTCTCCTCACCAATTTTGGTGTCCACGATCTTTGAAAAATATTTAACTGTCAGAAATGTTCATAGAAAAGATATTAATTATACAAGTGAATTGAAGCTCCTTCAAAAGCCACTATAAGAAAAGATATTAATAATACAGTCAAAAATGTTTATAGAAAAGATATTAATTCACATTTCATCTTGATGCTCCTTCATAAAGAACTATAAGATCACCTCACACATCATTGAATCAGCCTAGTCGGGCGGGGCAACAGTACTTTATGTAAAGTACTTTCCATTGTAATAGCTTGTCTCCTCAATTCCCCTATGTGGCGTGGGAAAGTATACTCGAACAGAATTTGCAACTGCTCCTCACAGTCGAGATCCTGCACAATTAAAAACAAAAACTTTTAAAGAAAGAGATAAATATTAAATCATTAAGTGAATATTAAAAACAAAAACTTTTAAAGAAAGAGATAAATATTAAATTATTAAGTGAATATTCAAATTTGTTTTACCGGGTCTTGAAGACGCTGTTTCACCTCATCAATGTGTGCATAGCTCTTCCGTATAAGACCTAAGCAATCTCTTGTTGCATTCTCCTTTTCGACCATTGCACTATTATGTTTCCCCTTACCACTATCCTTTTGATGCGTGCCCATTTTCATCTTATATGCTGTTTCAGCAGCTTCAATCCCTTTCTTCAATTTTGATAACTTATTGTGCCTTCGAAATTCATCTTCCCACCTTAATGGATCTTTAGTAAAAATTTGAACTTCATGGTAAATCGGAAGTGGAAAGGTATTCAAGCATTCACAAAAGTCGCATGTGAATGATCTCCTCTCGTCCAATGTCACAAGACAGGCTGTTTGTATAACTCGGCAAAGAAACTACAAAGAAAATACTTTTGCAAGTATTAACATAAATAAATAAAAAAAACAAACAATTATTTGAGAGTAAATTGCTTACTTCTCGTAAGCCGTCTTCAAACAACCCACGAATGTGTGCATTTCTAGACTTCCACACGGTTCATAGTCACAAGCGTCATTAATTTGCTCAACTAGCGTTGCCAACTGAACACAATCCATGTTGGGACCATCTATTCACAATCAAGTTTCCGTTAAAAAATAATCTTGCAAATAACTGTCAATTTATTTGTGGTTTAAATATATATATATTTTACCTCTAAAATTAAAATCTACTACGGTAAGATGCAGAGAATCGTTGTCATTGCTATTGCGCAAGACAAAAATGTTTGTCAAGCTCAATAGAGGTTTCACTTCCACTGTCTTTAGATGCTGACATAATCGGATTAAATCACTACATTTAAAAGAAAATGTTAAAAAATCATAAAAGAAACAAAATAACGGCTTAATTATTTAAGACATAAAATTGCACCACTTACATAAGAATATTCTGATATAGACTGGAAATCAAATGTCTATTATTATAAAACAATTTTTTGTGTTCATTGACAAAATCCTCCTGGCTTTTGAGAAGCTTGGGACGAGTTTGGAGGATTTTGTCAATGAACACAAAAAATTGTTTTATAACATAGGTTGAAAAATAAAATTGAAAAATTGAAGCTCCTCCAAAGCCAGGAAGTAATCATCTTAGCCTTCCACCTGAAATGATTTTTAACCCAATAAACAAAACAAGTAACATAGGTACGGCCTAAAACAAAATAATCACTCCTCTTGCTTGTTCATAATGTTGTTTACCGGTAATGACTGACTACTCGAGCCATTGCAGGTTCAGGCTTACATCCTAGATATAGTCTCAAACTCAACTTCAACTCAATATAGTACATATAATTAATAAGTTTAAACAATTTGAAACTTCCACATAACCAACATTTCCAGTTTTTTTCCTTTTCAAAAGCCACACTAGACACCTTTTACTATCAAACAGATGTCACTTGGATTTCCATTAACCTTTTCATTCTCATTACAATGCCTTAAGTCACAACATAACCTTAATCCAACATTTTTTAAAATGTTTCACATTAAGTTTTACCCAAAGTACCAATTCTTACTATTTCCATGATAACACTAACATATCATATTTTAGCAAAACCAACTCAAATTCAATCGGCTAGGAAACTTGACATAAATCTCACAAATTTACAAGTAAATATAAGGTATGAGTTACTATGTCAAAATGTTATGCCCCAAATTATTCATAACCAATACAGATACTTAAATAATTCACTTCAATCAAACTTGACTTTTTATCCAATTTTAAATCAAGAACCAACATTGTCCTTAGAAATTAATCTTGTTCCCAATCAAGATACAAACTTCTATCTTTTACAAATGCTCCTAGTTTTCCTAGATGTAATCCAAATAATAATTGGATAAATTACAAATACATCCCTAAGGTTTGTCAAAAATACGAATTCCAAATACCCTCTAATACTAAAATGAAATTATCATACTATTCTCATTTTCATCCACCCACCACTAAATTCCTCTCTTTACACTATCACAATATTCTCTAATCCTCCTCGGCGACACACTAAATGCTTGTAGACAATGACGGTGGTTCTAATCGAGAGTGGGAGATGGTGCGATATTGTTACATTTCCAATGCAATGGCGTTCTTGGACTACCAATAGGTTTGCTAGATTAGCATTCCTCTGAATAAGGCCAACTTTCAAAATATTTTCGACCTTGGCCAAATAAGTGTTCTCAAAATGTTTTCAAACAGGTAAAAGAGGGGTGTGATCACAAGCTAATCAATTCCAAATTGCCCGTTCTTCAATAAGAATATCTAAAATCAAATTTTTCTCTAAAAGGTCAATTAGGAATTGATTAAATACACGAGGGGTACACAAAACACTTCGAAATTGAACTACAGCACAAAGCAAAGTGGGGCCCATTGATCAAAAGGTGCAGCCACATTCCATGGCCAAACCACAAGTCAACACCTACAACCACAAAAACAAGTTCGCAAACATGTGGTCGCATTGACGATGTGCAGCCGCAAGTTTTGACCTGAACGCGTGTAGGTCAAGTTTTGCAAAATTTTGTATTCCATTCTGTTTATGGCAAGGTGGCACACAGTGCAGCTATGTATATACAACATTAGGATTTTGACCAAATATGTATATGCTTTTCCCCCAAGTCCCTCGGCAATACACCCTCCTCTTTTAACGAGGATGAATAACCGAGGCAAAAACACCATACTAATCTAACTTCATCTATACACACTAACTCCAAACATCCAACCCTAATTCCAGAAACCTAAAGGTGTCCTTGAGCTGCCAAAAAGTAAAGGCATGCTGTACCAAGAACCTTACATCTAAGGGGAGCAATCCTAAGCCCATCTCTTGATATTACGCTACATCCTTCAATTTGTTCGACAAACCATAGCTAAACTTCTATTTACCCACTGTTTCCATGTACTTTCATCGTGATTTTCATATCTAATAATGGTTAGATAGAAGTCATGCATGTTTCATGATGCTAGAGTAGTTTATCATTTCTTTTTGCTACTTTTGCACTCTTTTGCATTTTGTACAGTTGTTTTAAGATTTATAACATGCACATCATGTATATAGGTCGGGTAACCCACCATTTTTACATGTCAGTTGTTGCGTTTAATTTTGTTTAATTAATTTGTATGGATAAAATCATGTTATAATGCATATTCATCATGGTATAGTGCTTACAAAGTCTCTAGAATCTTATATTGTGAGCTTTTGAATCAGTTTTTTATCTGGGGTCATATGTAAAAAATACTAAGCATGTTTTCATGGCTTTGGTGCTGAGAATTTCAGTAAGTCTCCCTCTCTTGTTTTTCCATCTATTGTGTGAGATTGCATCACTTCCCATGAATGGTGCTGGAAATTTGATTATTATTGCCTTAATATTATGTTAGTGGATGTATATAATATGTTAGTGATGTATATAATATGTTAGTGGCTGTTAGTGGACATATAGTGGCAATATATAATGCAGCACCATCTTCTCCACTACCCCAATGGCCAACCCACTAGAAAGTGGAATGGGTTTGGTGACAACCAATCACCTCCTCCCTCAATTGTGTATAAATTGAGGTGAGGAGGAGGGGTAGAAAGATCAAGAAACAACAACAACACATCTGTGAGAGATTGTGAGAGTTTGAGAGTTCTATAGAGAGTAAAGGTGAGGTGTGAGTGTAATCTCCCTCCGGGAAAAATTCTATAGTGATAGCTCTCCGTGGACGTAGGCAATTGCCGAACCACGTAAATATTGTTGTGTTCTTGTGTGTGACTAATTTTTGAGTAATGGCATGTTTTTCTCTTGTTCCATTTGTTATACTTGCTTATTTGTGTCATTTGCATGTTTGAGCAAGTTTCTATTGCCTAGGTTGTTTCCATCTCACTGTCAGAAAAGAGGAAAAAAAAATATTGTTTAGAAACTCTTGGTACAAAGTATTAGGCATAGTGTCATGAAGGATCCAAGCAGCCTTTTTTATGTGTTGGTTGTCGGCTACCTAACCCACAACCCTCCTCCTTTACCCGAGCTTGGGACCGGCGGAGTTGTTAAGCAGCCCCGACAGAGTTGTTAAACAACCCCAGCAGAGTAGTTTTAGAGGAAGGGATAGACCTAGACGTGGACAAGTATAGTAAATATGCATATGAATCTCCTTAATTTGACAAATGAAATGGCCTTGGATAAAGTCGAATGGAGAAGAATGATTCATACAGCCGACCCAATTTGATGGGACTTAAGGCTTGGCTTGGCTTGGTTTGGTTTAAAACTCTTGGTCTTGGTAGGTTTCCATTTTCAAAAACTTTTCATTTTTTGAAACCTTCCTAAAACGATTTTTGGAAGGAAAAAGGGATATACATAGTTGATAGGTTAGTTTAAGGGCATAGGTAATTAAAATCAATTTATAAATTAAATACAAAAATACATCTCTAAGAAAGAAATTAGTATAGACCAATATTTTAGATTGGGCGAAATGAGTACTCAATCAATGACATTCCCTTTTCGTACCTAAACTGTCAAACCAAGATTTTTAGTAATGACGTATCAATAGCCTAAATTAACATGAAGTTAGGGTTTCCCAGTTTTCCCCATAAAAAGTCGGTGGTGACTCCAATCTTTGTGAATCAATCTATATTTGCCAATTATCCCTTGATATGTCCCTCAGAAAATGAGATGGAATCCAACGACTTGGGAGAAAAACGATGTATTGCCATTTTTAAACCTCAACAATTCACACTCGATTGAAAACCTCAAGAGGCGGGATGTAATTTCTCAAACGTGAAGGAAAAATTTGTATTTTAATAAACCTTAAGGGGTGTATTTGCAATTAATCCAATATAATTTTAATACCCAATCTTGATTTTCGTTAGGTAACGTCACAGCAAATTTAAAATTGATGCCTAAAGCTCATACTCTTATAACAAAATTAATTGCAACCAATATAAACTCTCATTTCTCACTGTTGATTTTTTAGGATTGAAAATATGCACACACACACACAAAAAAAGAGCAATGAGTCAAGACATACAAGCAAAAACAAAAGAATAAGTCAAGACATCACCAAATCACATAATCTATTTCAATCCATCATTGAGAATCATTTCACCTTCATTTAACCCTAACACACAAAATTTCATCAAATACGACCGATTCTAGGTCTCCAAATCAAGTCAAAAGTAACAAAAAAAAAAGAAACCACAGATCCAAAAAAACCACATGAGAAGAGAGAGAGAGAGAGAGAGAAAAGAATCGAACCTCAAGTCTGAGAGTCGTGAGGCGGAGATTCTTTCGGCGAGGCCTCAGGACACGAAGCGTAACCAAGGGTTGATTTCAACAAAAATCAGAATATTAGAGTAGAAGAAAAGAAGATAAGATAAGAGAACAATATACTCAGTCGCTGCCGCCGATCGAAGGATGGAGACAACAATATACTCAGTCGCTGCCGCCGATCGAAGGACGGAGACAGTGCCGGCCGGCGGGGTTTGGAGAGAGCGAGAGAGAGAGAGAGAGAGAGAGATAGGTGAGAATAGGGTTTGGAATCGCAACTCAAGTTGAAAAAATGAATTGAGGGGGTCTGCTGGCGGATAAACTACGGGCGGGTCGAATCTATGTGGTTCATGGGCGGTCCACCTGTCATCCGATTGGTACCCGCTCAATATCGCACATCCATCCATCCAAAACTTGTTGGGTTGTGTTGGGTTGGGTAGGGCCGGCAGGTTGGGTAGGTGGGTCGTCAAATCCGCTTGGCACCCTATTCATATTGGAAAATATTTAATTTTGAGTGATATTATTAGGTAGCGTTTGATAACGTTTATATTTTTTTTTTATATTTACAAAAATTTTATAAATTAATTTTTATTTATTTTTAGAAAAACATAAATTACAAACGTATTTGGTTTAAACAAAATATTTTAAAAATAAAATTAAAATATAAAATATGTTTATTCAAGCCTAAAATATTTATATTTATTTTTATTATTTATGACAATAGAATCACACATATTATAATTGAAAAAAAAATAATTTAAAAAATATTTAATTGGGATAAAAAATTAATTAAAAAATAATTGAACAAAAAAATTAATTCGGAAAAAAATTATTTGAAAAAAAATTAATTGAAATTCTTAAAATTTCTTTTTTCTCTCAAATAATATCAAAATTATGTTGATAAAAATATTTCATTCATTGAATAGACACCCCCCATATCCCCATACCCAAAAAACCCCGCTTCCAAAAAATCTTAACAAAACCCATCAAGAAGAAGAAAAGTTAATTTGATTACTGTCTCTACTGCATCATCCACCATTGTTACAGTTGGTATGCTCTCTCTCTCTATATATATATACACATAATTTCTTAGTTTTCTCGTAATAATTTCTTCTTTTGCGAAAAAAATTATAAAATTATGAGTTTAACAGAGAGCTACACAAAAATATTATCAAAGTTACGCGATGAAAGAATAACTTTTGAATTTAATAATGGATTTGTGCTACTTCCAATAACTTCTGCAAAATATTAAAAAATTTTAACCATGCAATGAGTTAAGAAATTTTCATATTTGGACCTATATTCTTGAACATTACTTATTTGTTCGGGAATGTCTTCCTGACCAAATAAGTAATGTTCGAGCCTATATTCCCGAACTTGAAAAAATGAAAACTTCTACAAGCGTTAACAATTTTGATCGTTTAATGTGTTAAGAAATTTTTATATTTGGACTTACATTTTCGAACATTACTTATCTGCTCGCTTGTATTCCCGAACTTGAAAAAATGAAAACTTCTACAAGTGTTAACAATTTTGACCGTTCAATGTGTTAAGGACTCGCATTCCTAAATATTACTTATTTGTTCGGGAACGCCATTCCGAACAAATAAGTAATGTTTGGGCCTATATTCCGTCAAAGGGTTGCCACTGTTACCGCTGCAATACTGCCATCAAAGTGTTTTCAAGGTTTTGAGGGTGGGTAGGGTTTAACGATGGGATTTTGGGAAGATGGATGGGTGGTGATGGAGGTAGGTGCTCTCATAAACCCTAATTCATGATGTAATAGATATGTAGATTTAATTGTGAGATTGGGTGTCCCAATATTAATGATATCCTTTTTAATATTTTTATTTGAGGTTATTATTGTAATAAAAAAAGTTAAAAATTGGGGGGGTCCAAAAAAATTTATGGGGTGCTAATAGCAGCATTTTTAATTTTAACTTGTTAAGTTTGTGTACGGTTCAAATTGTATTATCGTGTCGTGTCAAAATTTTCACCTCTAGTATACGATATGTAGGGGTGAGCAGCGGATATACCGATCCGCCAAAACCGACCGAACCGAACCGATCCGCCGCATTTTGGACGGATGCATGATGACGAGCGGACGGTTGCGGATTGCTTTTCTCCAATTTGCCAATTTGACGGACGGATGGCGGATTTGAGATTTCTTTGGCCGCAACCAAACCGCCAAACTGCCAAATCACGAGCACCCCTAATAATTTATAAGACTTTGTATTTTCAATTTGTTTAAATATTATGTTTGTGTTTTCAATTGAAAAATAGTTTAAATATTCTGTTGAAAAAAAGTTTTCAACTTGAATATATTTTTTGAATTGAAAAAAATAAACGTATTATTTATTTATATTTTTTGGTTTTTAAATCTAGCTCTAAAAATAATAAATAGAAAATATGATATATGCTGGTTGGTTTTTATTTTCAAAAATATATGTAGATGTAACAATACAGAGACATACAATCTCTACTATTGTTCTGTTCATGGTTTTGGTGGTTTGAATTGTTATTATATTTTAAGAATCATAGATTGTAATACTTTATGTGGATGAATCATGCTGTGATTGTAATATGTGGATGAGGCATGTAATGATCGTGATATTTTAAAGTTTCAAACTTTCTTTCTTTGGATAAGGCATACAGTGATTGTAATACTTTTTTAAGTCATTGATTATAATACTTTCTTTTTTTTTTTTTGAGGAAGTGCACAAATTGAATTATGTTGAAAATTATTAAAATTTTAAACCACCAAACCGATTCGCATCCATCCGCCAAACCGCCAATCCGCTCAATCCACATCCGCCGGATTGGCAGACGAATGCGGATTGATTTTCTTCAATCCGCCAATCTGGCGGATGGATGGCAGATTTGAGGTTCCGTGGCCGCAACCGACCCGCGCGCACCCCTAACGATATGCAGTGCACGTTATACACTTTCTTCATTTTTTTTCCTCTCTTTTTTTTTTTTTGTAAATTACACTAATCTCTCTTGAAGTTTATGATAATAACAAGAACCTCCCCTCAAGTTTTGAAAATTGCATTAATTTCCCTTCTAGTTGCCTAACATATAGCAAATACTTAGTGGTGCAACTTGGGTGGGCTTAACCCGAGTAACCCCAGTGCAGCCCGAATTTTTTTAAGAATTGGACAAACTATTTAAATTTGGTATGTGGTAGAGACTAACTGTGGACCCAACATTGGTGCATCACCCACCTCAGCCCAACACACAAGGGATCTATACGGTCGGCCATACAAGGCCTCAAACGGTGCCATACCAATACTCAACTAGAAGTTGTTTTTAGAGGCAAACTCCATTAAGGGGCAAGTGCCTCTCTTACGACCCCTTAAAGTCAAGGACACAACCTCGAAGCATATCCTCAAAGATCTAAATAGTATGCTCGGACTGTTCGTCGGTCTGACGATGGTAGGCGGTACTGAAAATCAACCTAGTGCCCAAGGAGTTCTGCAGGCTTTACCATAACCGAGTCATAAAACGCGGATCTCTATCCGAGACAATAGTCACAGGGACCCCATGAAGTCGAACAATGTCCCTAATTTAAAGGTCGGCTAGAAGGTCTACCGAGTCATTCATGCGCATAGGTACAAAGTGCGCTAACTTGGTCAATCGGTCAACTACCACCCAAACGGTGTCATTACCCCCATTAAGTTCTCAGAAGACCCACAACAAATCCATCGTAACATGCTCCAACTTCTACTTAGCTATAGGCAGGGGTTGCAACAAATCCGCTAGCCTCTAATGCTTGACCTTCACTTGTTGACAAGTAAGGCACCTTGACACAAACACAGCTACATCCTTTTTCATCCCCTTCCACCAAAACTGATGACTAAGATTGTGATACATCTTTGTGCCTTCCGGATGCAAAGCAAGGCGTGAATGGTAAACTCTCGGAGTAATTTCTCTTGGCAAGACTCTGGTACAAAAAGATGGTCAAGGTATATAACACTCGAGTCAGAATACACATTCAAGCCCTTCTCTACCTTTCCACTAGAGACCTTCTCCCGGAGAGATTCTACCTTAAGGTCACCCCTCTATGCTTCTATAACTTGGCTCACAAGTGTAGATTGTGCAATTACCGAAAACAAAGCAGCAGACTCAACGGACTCGCCAAGATACAAGTCAAACTCACCAATAGCACCCAATATTTACCATTCTCGGATGGCAATTCAAGCTACACTGCTAATCGATTTCCTACTCAAGGCATAGGCAACTACATTGGCCTTTCCCGAATAATAATGCAACTCAAAATCATAGTCTTCCATAAACTCCATCCACCTTCTCTGCCTCAAATTCAGATCTTTCTGTGAAAATAGGTACTTTAGACTTTTGTGATCAAAAAACACCTCAAACTTCTCACCATAAAGGTAATGTCTCAAAATCTTCAAGGCAAAGATCATAGCTGCTAATTCTAAATCATGGGTAGGGTAGTTTCTCTCATGTATTTTCAACTGACGTGAGCCATAGGCTACTACATTCTCCTCTTGCATAAGGATACTACCCAAACCTTTCCGTGAAGTATCACAATACACAAAATAGCCCAAACCCCTCTCTGGAATAATTAACACTGGAGCAGTGGTAAGTCTAACCTTAAGCTCCTGAAATGACTTTTCACAAGTCTCACTCCACACAAATTTGATTCCCTTCCACGTCAATCTAGTCAAAAGTGAGGGTAACTTAGAGAAATCCTTCACAAACAAACGGTAATACCTAGCCAACCCCAAGAAACTACTGATCTCAAAAGCATTCTTAGGTTGATCATAATCTTGTACTACTTCTATTTTGGATGAATCTACAGCCACCTGTAGCTCGACTTTTTCGCGCCCCCTTTCGGAGAGCTCGAATTGGTCCTACAGTTCGGACTCCTATCACAGTTCTGAATCTAATCTCACAAAGTGCAATGTGAAACTGATAAACACCAAAGAGTCAAATCCGGCAAATCATTTTGGAAAATTGATTTTGAATCAAATAATGCCAAAACTGGACTATTTTGCCAAATTACAGAGTCGCCACCTAAATATTTTTGTTTTGGGGAAATTTAGGAAACCCTAATTCGTGCCAAGGCCACACGTCCGTCATCACCAAAGTTGCCTCAGCTCGGAAACTTGGGTACGAGAGGGGAAGGTCATGAATTGAGCACCCTTACTCGCCCGATTGAAGAATCGGCCTCTACTAATCATGATATGTTATTTTATAAACATTATATGTTCTTATTCCGGTTATTAAACTAGTTTTACTATGTGACGCACACAATCAAGTATAGACTAAGTCATAAGACTTGGAACGAATTCAACTCATGTTTACTTTTAACAAATGGTTTAAATTTGCCACCCTCAAATGGGCTAAAACGCGGATTTGCCATCAAGCATGATGGGCTTAAAACATGATTTGTCACTTCGCAAAGTGGGCTTAAAAACCCATATTCGTTGAATTATTCCCATTCAAGCAACAAAGCCTTCATCCACAGGCATTCATGTAGTTAAACAAATAAGCACATAGCCTCATGGCAAGTATGCAAAACATGGCAATATGGTAATCGCACTCATGCAAGTATGCTAAAGCATAAAACTCACCGAGTACTCCAAGCCAAAACAAAAGCTAGTTAGAAAAATGCATGATCCTAAACAAAAGCTAGTTAGAAAAATGCATAATCCTAACTATGTAATATGCCTAATACAACACATGGAATATGAAATTAGTAGGCTCAGCTACTAATATGGTATATGATTTGCAACACTTTGATAGCATGCTTTGAAACACGTATTTAAAGAAGTGTATTGAAATAACGATGCAGTTTGAATGATGCGCCAAGCCTCGGTGCATGCAAGACAAATGAATGATGCAAACATACAAGCATAAGATATGCTAATTGAAAATGTCCCTAAACTAACCATCGAAAGCAGTTAGGTAAAATGGAGAAAGACACGGGGTTAGAAGACATGCACATACACACGCACACTTATTACAACATTGCGCCCTTGCGAAGGAGGGTCCAAATGAATAAGAGCTAAGCTAACTAATCTAATTAGACTAATTATTACAAATCAAACGAATAACTAGTAAACTAATTACAAATTATTACAACACTTAACTAATTAGCGAACTAGTTAATTAAATTACAACACAAATGTACATAAACTAATCATGAAAAATGTTCAAACTACACCGCTTCAGCTCTGCTTTGGGAAGTAGAGGATGCATGAACTCGGTTCTCGCCTCGAAAAGCCCTCCAGTTTGCTCTTGAGAGGCTCTGTTTACAGGGTTGACCACACTCTAGGAACTTTCTGCTCTACCTTATTAAATCAATGCTGAGGATTACACCAGTGGCCTGCCAGCCCTGAATGGTGGTTGTCGGCCCCCTGCCGGCCAACAATGTTCCCTGCCGGCCAAGGATGAATCACTGCCAACCATCAGTGAGCCACTGTCGGCCACTGGTGCTCTGAGTCACCACACTGCAACAGGGCAAAAACAGAGAAAAATTGAGGGTTTTCCAGGGGTTTGTTTGTACTATACCCCTCCTTTTCATCTCAAAACCTCAAAAGAGTGGCACTCTTGGATCCAAAACCATCAATCAAGCATTTTCAATGCATGATGGGCAAAGATCCAAGTTGTACAATTTCAATGGATGTGCAAATAAGACTCGAAGGACCACAACCCTATCATACATGATCACGGGTAATGAAGACTAAGGGGATTGGCTCATTTTCATCACTTTGAGTATGAAATGCTCCAATCTTCCTTGTGTTCAATATAATGTTCGCTTGAACACATGCAATGCAACATAAAATGCTTAACTTGCTCTACTTTTACTTAACATTTTTTATTTACTCATTTTAATTACCAAATCATTCTTTAATTGATTAAGTCCAAGGTGAGTGTCCTCTAATGGAAGAGGTGTTAACCAAGGGAAGATTTAAGGCAAGAAAGAGATCATGCCTTTGGTTAGTAGAAACCCTCAAAAGATGATTAAAACCATTAAGCACGATTCTCAATCTCAAGCTTAAACATAACCCAAAGGTTAACCAACCCTCAAAGTAAATGAAAAAGTGATAAAATGAGGGAGGTTGCAGAGATTATATGTGCTGAAATGATATGCAAAATGACACTACAACACGCAAACAACCCAAGCAAATCATGTTCAAAAGCTTGAAACACCAAACTAGTGAAGATCACTACATTATAGGAATGCAATACAATCTCACAAGGTACAAACACTTCAAAATAGTCCTAAAACAGCCTAAATGGAGTCCTAAAACATGCTTGAAGTAAGCCAAAAATAGCTAGAATAAGAGGTCAAAACATAGCATAAGCAAAATTAGTAAGCACATTTGCACTACAAGCATACAAACCAAGCCTCAAGTGCCCCAAGTAGCCCAAAACAGAGCTGAAACATGCCAAAATAAGGCCTAAAACATGCTTGAATTAAGCTAAGATAAGCTAGAAAATCAAGCTAATATGTGGAGCAACCTAGGCATGGAAGCAAGACACAAGGAGGGTAGGCCAACCCCTCCTATTTTGGACCTCAAAACATGGTTTTTGCCACTAAAAATTCTCTAGAATTCAGTGGTTAAAAGACCAAAAAAAGTTGTTTTTAAAAGCTTTGAAAGATGACACAACAACTTAATAATCAAGCAACAAGAAGGATGGACTACCCCTAACTTGAAACAAACCTCAAACCACCATTTTAGGCCATGAAAACATAGATTTTCAGATGTCAAAACCAGCCTCAAAACATCATGTAAAGATAGCAAAACAAGTATTTAAATTAAGCTTAAAACACAAGTGTTCTACCTATTGAAAACAAGATGCAATTTAGGCACCAAAATCAAGCCAAACCAAGTCAAAACCCTCTTCTAGAGCTCAAAGAAGGCCTCAAGCAACCTCAACTCAATGCTGATCATAAAGGGTTCATATGCAAAAGTGTAGAGAATTTGCGCTTTAAGGCACAAAATATCAAGAAAAAGAGAATTCTAAAGAGAGAGGGAGAATTTTTTTGTCTTCAAAATTTTCTAGCCCTCTTACATGCAAGAGGAGTCTTCTATATATAGAAGATGCAAAATCCCTTCAAAGAGATCCAGCTATACACGTACAAGAAGATGGCTCAATCTGTACAAACAGTTGGCACAAAATATCAAAAAATATCTACTGATACATTGGTGGCCGACCGGCCATTAGTGATGACTGGCAAGGCACATCAATGGCCGGCAGGCCAAGAGCCATGGCTGGCAGGGCCCAAGGATGGCCGGCAGGCCATGAGCAACAACATGTTGAAAGGACCTAAACGTGGTCCAAAGATGGGACAAAATGGATACAGGGTTTGGAGAACTCAAACCTGTGGCGTTCCGCCACGGATTTCGAGCACTTGACGAGCAATCAAACTCATCATCGGATGTACCTACAAGAACATCCAAGTCTTGAGGACAATAAAAAATGGGGTGTCTACACCACCCCTCCCCCGGATATTGCATGGTCTAAGAACTTTACTTCTCTCAACCATAATTCACACTTCCCGAATTTAGCATATAGTTTGTGGACTCTAAGTAACTCAAGCACAACCCACAGGTGTTCCTCATGTTCCTTCTTGGAGGGTGAGTAAATCAGGATGTCATCGACAAAGACGACTACGAAATGGTCTAAGAACTCATGGAATATTCGATTCATTAGATCCATAAACAAGACTGGTGCATTGGTTACCCCAAAAGGCATCACTAGGAACTGATAATGGCCATATCGCATACAGAATGTCGTCTTCTGGATATCTTCCTCCCTTACCCTCAACTGGTGATAACCCGATCTCAAGTCTATCTTATAGAAACAACAAGACCCCTTCAACTGGTAAAACAAACATCTATGCAAGGCATTGGGTACTTATTTTTCCCCCACTCAACATCTAGTAATCAATACAAAGTCGCAACGCACTGTCTTTCTTTTTGGCAAAGAGAGTCGGTGCTCTTCAAGGCGAAGCACTAGGACGAATGAAACCCTTATCTAGCAATTCTTGGAGCTCAATCTTCAACTCACTCAATTTAGCAGGTGCAAATCTATTTGGTGCTATAGAGATCAGTGCAGCGCTGACACTAAATCAACAGAGAACTCAATCTCATGGTAAGGTGGTAAACAAGTGAGATCCTTCGGAAAAACATCAGAGTATTCACAAACTACCCTTGGCAAATCAATTCTGACTTCATCCCAAGAAGTTTGCAAGAAGACAACTAAGCTCACTCCACCCTCGCAGATCACACATTAGTGATGAAGCTCTATCAACTCTATTCCCCATGAAATAAAAACAATCACCGCTCAAGGTACATACAACAATGCTCTAACGATAGCAATCTATGATAGCCCTATACAATGACAACCTGTCCATACCTAATATAGCGTCAAAACTAGACATGTCAATTAACACAAATGCAAAAGGGAGTCGGCCACCGGCAACCTCTATCTCATAACCCTGATACCCTTGTTCCAAGACAATTTCATCACCAATAGGTGACTCTACACAGAGTGGAGATGCTGATCGAGCCAATTCTAACCCCAATGTCGATGTAAATGCAGATGAGATGAATGAATGAGATGCACCCATATCAATTAACACATTGGTAAAAGAATTGCATAACAAGAAAATACCTCTCACAACCGAAGGTGTTGGCACAAGGTCTAGCGTGGTAACAACATACACATATGTAGACACCCCATTTTTCACGGCCCTTATAACTTGGATGTTCTCGCATGCACACCTGATGATGAGTCTATTTGCTCGCCAAGTACTCGAAGTCCTCAGTGAAATGCCACAACTTTGAGCCTTGCAAACCCTGATAGCCTTTCAAACCCAGTTTTGGATCAAGCCTATCTTTTTCAGCCTGCAACCTCTGGTGACCTGCCGGCCACTGCTAGAGACTTGTCGGCCATCACTTTTTTCTTGCCGACCTAGTGCTGGCCACTGATGTGCCTTGCCAGCCACCAGTGATGATCGGCTGACCACCAGTGTGTTTTGCAGATATTTATGCCAGCTATACCAACTGTTTGTATAAATGTATGCATCTATCCCCATGTGTAGAGATGGATCTCCTTGAGGAAATTTCATGTTTTTTATATATAGGGGACCCTTCTCTCATGTTTTAAGGTTAGAAAATTTTAAACTCAAAATTTTTCCTCTCTCTCTCTCTCTCTCTCTCTCTCTCTCATTCTCTCTCTAGCAAATCTCTACATTTTAGCCTTCAATTCCTTAACCTTTGCCTATACACCCTTAACCAAATCTTCTCATCTTTGAGCTAAGGTGTTCTTGAGCTTGGTTTAGGCTCTAGAGGGTGTACTTACTTGGTTTAGTTGCTTGGAATTACTCTTCTCTTCAAGAGGTATAAGGCTTTCACTCTTTGCTTGCTTTTTCTACTATTATTTCTACTATTTTTTGGCTGTCGAAACTCTGTGTTTTTTTGGCCTGAAGCTTGGGTTTAAGGCCATTAAAGGTTGAGGGGTTGATAGCCTTTCTTTGTACCTTGCTTTTAGGCCTTAGCCCTTGTGTTTTCCATACTTTTACTATCTTTTTCCAAGCTTTTAAACACTAATTTTTAGAGCTTTTGCAGTGGCCAAAATCATATTTTGAAGTCCAAATTTAGTGGGGTTACCCTCTCCTCTTTGGGTCTTGCTTACTAGCCTAGTTTATGCTATGTGTTTGCTTAATTTTCTAGCCATTTATAGCTTAATTCTAGCAAGTTTTAATCTCTGATTTGGACTTTTTTTAACTCTGTTTTGGGTTGCTTAAATCATTTGAGTCTTGTTTTGCATGCCTCTAGTGTAAGTGTCCTCACAAGCTTGGTGTTTTAGGCCTTTAGACACCACTTGTTTGAGTTGATTACATTGTTTTAGTGTTTTTCTCATTTAATTTCAGCAAGCATAATCTCTGCAACTTCTCTCATTTCTTCACTCTTTGTTTGCTTTGAGGGTTGTTTCAACCTTGGGATTGTTTAAGCTTGAGATTGAAGTCCATGTTTAATGATTTAATCCTCTTTTGGGGGTTCATTATCAATGGCATGACACCTCTCTCTTGCCTTAAACTACCCTTTCTTTGACACTTCTTTCTCTTTTAGAGGACTCAACTCACCAATGGGCTTAATTGGTTAAAGAACGAAAGGGTAATTAAAAGGAATAACTAAAAGTTGAAACTAAAATTGTGTAAAGATAAGAATTTGATTGTGTCTTGGTGTGTTCAATCGGACATTAATTGAACACATGGAAGCTTGAAGCATTTTATACTCATTAGTGATGAAATGATTCAAGGTTCTAAGGTCACCACTTCCCTTGATCATTCATGAAAGGGACGAGGCTTGTGTCTTGTTTTGTATTTATTGAACTTGCACACATCGGTTCACAAGCCATCATGCAATGAAATTGTTTGAATTGGTGGTTTGTGGCTTAAGTTCACCACTCCTTGGATTTGTTCATGAAAAGGAGGGGTGAGTTGTGCAGAAGATCTTCAATCACGTTCAACAGCTCAGAAGTAGTGGGTTCGACCATTGGTGCCCGTAGTGTATTTGAACCAATTTGGTCTTGATGAATCGGTAGGGTTGGGCTTTTTGGAGTAGGTCGGACTGGAATTAGGCTAGTGTGGGTTTCAAGTGCATCCATCATACACAAGTCTGTGCTTGCTGGAATGAATACCTCAGGCTTAGGTAAATGGGTTGGGGTGATGTAAAGGGTGGGGTTGCAGGTGGATGGCAGTGTATGGATTAGGTATAGATTTTGAGGAGGAGGAGGTACGCGGTCATGTATAGGTAGTGGGTTTTTGGTTATATTAGGTTTTTGAGGTGGAGATATAGTCTTATTGTCGATGAGATCCTGGATCTCGTAACGAAGGTGAAAGCAATGGTCGATGTGATGGCCGTGCTACTGATGGAAGATACAATATTGAGTGGGGTCATGTTTTGTTGGAAGTGGGTCAGGGAGAGGTCGAGGATCAAGGGGCTTAAGATGCCCTTTGTCCATTAGAACTTTGAGAGCACGAATTGGACTCATATGAAGAGGGGTGAAGATTCAGAGTTGGGCTTGAGCTGGGTAGGTTGTTTGTGGGCTTGTGCTAGCGAATGGATCGACTATCTTGGCTGTGGTAGTGACGGTACTGATTTTGGCATCCCTAAGAATAGTGCTATTGCTAACATTGGTACCCCTAGTAAATGACCTCTTTGATGGTGCACTTGTTCTCTAGATAATTCCCTTCTTGAAAGCATTCTCAATCTGAACCCCCAATTCATGTAAAGCAGCGAAGGTAGATAGTGGCGTGACTATCATCCTCTGTAACATGTCTAGTTAAAGGTTCTGAACTACCAATCAAACCTATTCCCTCTTTAAAGGCCTTTGTCATTCGGGCTACCTTTGCCCTCCATCCAGCAATGAAGTCGATAAATGGTTCTTTGGGATTTTGAGAGGTTGCCTCCAGTTCGTTGATCATTACCTCCGTCTGAGTATTGTAAGAATATTGATAACAAATTGCTTAGATAGTTCTTCCTAGTTCCGCTTGTTCGAGTCTTCCAGTTTGGCATACTAGGTGGCTGCCACTTCTGATAAGGTTCTTCCGAATAATGACAATTTTTGAGCTTGTGTCAAGCCCATTGGTTTTAAGACATATGAGAAGAGACGAACGTGGACGATAAGATCTTCGCTTCAATCAAATCTGTCAATGTGCGGCATTTTGAACTTCTCTGGAAATCTTATAGAAGCCTTAGCATAACCGTCTTCAATGTTCGGGATAGAATCGAAGTCTTGAGATTTCTTAAGCATCTTTTCTAGCTTGGCAATTTTTATCATGGCAGGATCAATGTCATTGATGTTAAAAGGAAGAAGCCCTCTGTGAGTCTGTGCCAGAGGCCTGAAAGCTTGAGCTTGAGCTAATACCTCTTGGGGATCCAAAACTTGAAGGTCTTCAGCTAGCGAAGGTGGATTAAGATTTGGCTGGGTTGCTGGGTTGGATGTGTGGTAGATGCTGATGCCCCAGATGGGCATCGCATTTTAGCAATGGTTTGATCTTGCCCAGCTATCCTTTGGTTTAGTGTATCCATGGCCTGTTGGAATGCTGTCATCATAAACGTGACTTCTTCCACACTTTGGGCCATTATAGATCTAGAAGAGTTAGATATTGGTGAATGGAGCTGGTGGGAATGAACGGGTGATTGATAAGTGCTCTGTACTAGTGATAACTGTTTGGTTATTCTCTTTCAAACAACTGGCGGGAGAGAGACTAACACTGGCTAACCGTCAATTAGATCTTGGATTTTGCAAAGCCCATTGGTGCATGTCCATAAAACTTGGGGGATATTAGGTCTCTCTGAAGCTATGATTTCAAGACTACCTAGCAAAAGAAATAAAGAAAAGCCATAATAAAAAACATAGAGCACCTTAGCCCAAATTGCAACAGATATGATCACAGTTGTATGACTGTACTCCCTACTAATAAAACTGAAATCTGCCCCACAAACTGATACCAAACCGATAATCTAAATTCAAGAACCCCTGTATAGATTCAGAGTATAGCACATAGTAGGTAAGGAGAGCCAAAACACCCCTATGAGGGGGTAAGGTTACCTTGTCCTAGCTTTGGTATGATCTAGAGGTTCACTACTTCTAACAAGTCGTTTCACAATATCCTGCATATGGGCGAGCATCCTATCCTATGTTGGAATAGTAACTAGAGCTTTACTATATGCGCTAGGCCAATTGGTCAAAAGGGTACCTCAGGAAGGTTACCTAATATACCTCTCACACCTAACACCAAAAAGTGAAAGGAGGATCAAGCAGTACAACAGTAACTTAGATCTAAGGGTTATGTTCTCAATGTGACATTGCCTATGTTTGACCAGCCTTTTGGAAAGCTTTTTGCAAGCATCCAGCAAGTCGTCCAGGATATCAGATGGTAAACACAGTGACTTAAGAGCACTATGCAAATGCAATGCAAAGACATATATATGTAGATAAAATTTCACATCATGAAGTCTAAGTCAAGTTCTCTAAATCCCCAATAAAGTCGCCAGAAACTATAGCTAGTTTTTCATGCTTCTCGGAGGGGCTTAGTCTCCTCGGGTATGATAGCCCTACAGTTCAGACTCTCCTGGTTCTGAATCTAGTTTCACAAGTGCAATGTGAAACAGAAAAAGGAATGAGAGTCCAAATCTGACAAATTTTAGAAAATCCATAAGCATCAGAGATACCGAAAATGGACTGCATCACCAGATTTCAAAGTTGCCACCTAAATATTTTTGGAAAATTTGGAAACCTTTGACTCGTGCCAAAGGTCACTTTGTCCATCATAACCAAAGTTGTCTCGGTTTGGGAACTTAGGTATGAGAGGGGAAGGTCATGAATTGAGCACCCTCCTCACCTAATCAAAGATCGGTCTCTACTAATCATGATGTGAATTTTATCAACATTATATGTTCTTGGTCTGATGTGAATTCCTAACCAGCCAGTAATCACTTGATTATAACCAGCCAGTAATCACTTGATAACCAGCCAGTAAAAAAAATATAGAATAATTAAAATAATGGGGTCATAAGCAGAAGTATATAACAATGATGAAAGTCCATTGAGTTGTGCCAATATGATCAAAAATATACTTTGCTTTTATCATAGCACATTCACATATCTACATATCCATGCAAAACTCATGTACAATAGAAAACTTGACAATTATAGTTTATATATCCAAAACCATCATAACAAAATAAAATAAAAGTCACAACATAATATGAGCCAAAAGACAAAAGCTCCATCTTGGAGACTCGACCGATCGGGTTCACAAAAACAATTCCCAAAGCAAACTCAAAGGTTGGGCTCCATACTGCTCATCAATATGCTAATCACCTACATATACATACATAATATAGAGTGAGCGAAGCTCAATGAGAAATAATACAGTGAAGAGGTTTAAATGAATGAGCCTATTATCAAAGTAAGTATAACATCATAATTCCGTAACTTTTTCATGATCATAATTATAGAACGACCTTAGGTCCACTGATATTACAGAACGGCCTCAGGCCCAACATTTATAGAAATGGCCTCAGGCCCACACATAGTACAGAATAGCCTCAAGCCCAAACATATGAACACATATCACGGAAGGGCCTCAGGCCCACACATTAACAACTGTTCAGAACGACCTCATGTCCAATCATATATTATCATATCATTAACAGGACGACCTCAGTCCTAAGCATATCATAGTATAAACGGAACAACCTTAGGTCCACATTGCCGATGCCATATAACGTTCATGAAACTCATTCATTTCGATCAAGCATAATTTCTAAAAAACCACTGTTCATGGATCAAAATAATTAATTAAGAATAAATATTTACAATACTATTACTCGAAGTGCATTTGGTCTTGGAGCGTTTCCTCCGACACACGCCCTACACCACATTTTACACATACACATTCGATAAATAATTTATTGCATTTCGTGCACTTTTCTTTTAATGATTCACATCCTTTTTCGATGGGTTTCTAATCATTATTTCATTTTTTGGAGTGTTTAAATAAGGTAAAATATGCGTTCAGAAGGTCAGAAAGGTCAACAAGAGGAAGTAGAATTCTCCCTTGATTTTTGCTCGTGCGGAAAGCCCTATCGCTCGTGTGGTCATGTTTTGCTCGTACAGAAGTATTAGCTGCTCTTGCAGTCAAAAGCATAATGCAATCCCCTGATTTGGCTCATGTTCCACTCGTGCGGAGCTTGTAGCCACACGTGTGATCTGGGTAAAATCAGACAGCTCGAAAATGAGGTTCTAAAACCAAGTTTCTAAACTCAATTTCAAGCCTAAATTCATGCAAAACTAGCTTAAAAACATGATATACTAACATATCTAGAGTGTAATTCAAGCTCAATTGCATCAAACTTGTTTTAATTTCAAAACCAAGGTGTTAGCTTCCATGAATTAAAAGATTGCAACATTCAAGTTTCGGTATCACTCATAACTCCCTGGCATGTAAACCCTAGAGTTCATTTCATGAATGATTCTTAAGATTGAACTCAAATCAACAAATTCTAAGAAATTAAGGTTCAATTTCTTGAGTTTAGTTCAATTACTCTCGCAACTCAAAACCCCAGTTCATTTAGGTGTTTGATCTTCAAATTAATTCTTGATTTCAAACAAAAAATGAGTTAGTTACAAGGATTCAAGATAGATTTTCATACCTTAGCTCAAATCTAGGAATTTCTCCCTTGAAACTCTTCCAAATCTCCAGCTTTCCTCTTAACTATACAACTCTCTTCTCTCTCTCTCTCTCTCTCTCTCTCTCTCTCTCTCTAACTCTTTAGTAAGAGTTGTCAATAAGAGGTGATCTCCAGACTTAAATTAAAACTTACTATATATAACTTAGGCTAAATTAACTTAGGTTAGCTTAATCTAGGATTTATGTTAATTAAACTCAATTAATCTGTTACAAATCATGTTTTTGCCAAACTTCACAATAGGCTCTAAAAATAATGCTAAACACATATCTAAAGTTGCTTTTGGTTTCTGGCGCCTCTAAGACTTCCAATTTTCAGTTCAAAGTTCTAATTACGATAGATATTCCTACTGTAGACATGTCATTTTTGACCGCTTTAAGATTTGAACGCCTTAGGGTGAACACTCGATGATGAAATACTACGATGTGCAAATGTTCGATTTCTTCAGCAAGAAGCCTCGATTTTAAGTTTCAAAGCCTAGAACCTTGCATCCTCTTTGAGCCAAAACCTACTTTTTTTCTAGCCTGATCACTCAGAGGCCTATTGGCTAACAAGTGGCCGGCTAGCCAAAAATTAGTGGCTAGTCGTCCCCTACCTGGCTAGCCGGCTAGGTTTCTCAACTGGCAGATATTTTGCTACCAGCTGTCCCTCCATGTGCATGCACTGCACCAACTGGCTCAATATAGATATTTTTCAAGATAGCAAACTATTTTTCTATATATACTTGACCATCCCTTATGGTTTTAGGTTAGAAAAATTTACAAAAGCTCAAAATCTTGCAAAACACTCTTCCTCTCTATCTTGCAATACACATACACTATACATACACTTCCTAAACAAAAAATTTGAGGCTCCTTGCTGAGGTTCTTGAGCTCAAATATCAGCCCTTGAGAGTGAAGGCCTTGTGGTTTGTGAACAAAAGAGTAACTCTTTTTTAAGAGGTATAACTTTGGACATTCTTACACTACTTTTTCCTTCTCTTTTCTTGATGTTTTCATACTATTTTTAGATTGTTTTGGTGGGCTGAAACTTGTGATTTAAAGCTACTAAAGGTAGAGGGGTTAACCAACCTTCTTTGAACCTTATTCATCAAGTTTTTATCCTTGTGTTTCCCACTTATTTCTCAACTTATGGCCACTAATTTTTAGAGTTTTCAGAGGCTAAAATATGTAGTTTGGAGTTTCAAAAAGTGGAGGGATTAGCCACCCCTCCTTAGGCTTGCTTACTAGCTTTAAGTAGCTTTATTTTTTGCTCACTTTTTTTTAGCTTTTCAAATTAATTTCCAGCAATGTTTTATGAGTTGTAGGACTGCTTTAGTGTGTTTACTTCATTCATGCTTTGAATATTAGGCTTGTGTTGTTGTAAGTCCTTATAGGTTTTGTGGTTTAGGCCTTAGAAACCAACCTATTTGGGTTGATATCATTTATTTCATAGCTTTTCATAAAAAGTACTTACTCTTGCAATAACCATCTCCGCACCGTCCCTCCTTTATTGGTTTTATTTGTTTAACAGTTGTTTCCAACAATCGTTGTTTAAAGCATGCGGAAGAGACCTTCCATGCTTAATGGTTTAATCTCTTTGGAGGTTCATTATCAAGGCATTACATCTCTCTCATGCCAAGAACAACTCCTTGTTTGACACTTCTCTTCATTAGTGGATGCACTTATCACTTTTAGACAAAAATGATTAAAGAATGGAAAGGTAATAAAAAAAAAGCTAATAAAATTGGACTAAAAGAGGCACAAGATAATAAAATTGAGTTGGGTTCAATCACACGTAATATTAAACCCATTGAGTCTTGAGTCATTTTATACTCTTTAGTGATGATAATGGGTCAAGAATCAATGTCTACCACTTCCCTTGAGGTAACTCCATGATAGGGAGGAGGTTTTGTTAGTCTTTTCTTTTCATTCATTGAGTCTTTGTCCCATCAATTCATGGATCATCATGCAACAACCTTGCGACCATTGATGATTTGTGGACCAGTTCTACTCCTCCCTTGATCAATTTCATGATAGGGAGAGGCAGAGAGGACAAACATCCCCTGGAAACACTTTGTTTTTGCTCTGTTTTCATTCTATTGTAGCAGGGCAATACCAAAATTAGTGGGCGGCCGACCACTCCTTGAATTCGGCCCACCACTTTCCTTGGTTGGCCAGCCATCTTTTGTTGAGCAAACAGTGGCATTTTTCTTGCAAAATAGAGCAGGAGCTGAGGCAAAAATAGAATTATTTTTTGGCTGTAGACAGAATAGAATCAGGCAACAGAATAAAGGCGTTTTCGAGAGGATGCTCTTGGTTGCATGTGTAGCTCCTCGTTTCTAGCGCAAATTAGATTTCATACATAATGTGTTGTAATTAACTTACATTTAGATTTGTAATAATCAGTTAATTCGGTGTTGTAGCAATTAAGGTAAGTAGGACATTCATTTGGACCCTCTTGCATGAGGCAAATATGTAATAATTTGTGTATGTCTTCCAACTCCCATTTCTTTCTCCCTTTTATTTGCTCGTTTATAATGGTAGCATCATATTTTGATTCATATCATTACCATGTGTACATACCCATGTTTGCAAGCATAAGGGTATGACTCATCATACTAATTAATGTCAATTTCAAATTCCTTACTTGAATACGTGCTTTGTCGCATGCCTTGAATTGACTCACATGCTATATTAGTAGCCGAGCCTATTAATTGCATTTTGTATGTGTTATTTGGCTTGCCTCGGTTGAGTACTAGGTGAGCATTTCTTGTTTTAGCATATTGCATAGATGTTTGTGTTGCCATGTCAAGCATGTTTACCATGAGGCAAAGTGCTTAGTTGATATACCTATTTGAATGCCGGTAGATAAAGGCTAATTTACTCAAGTTGGATGATTTTGATTAAATGTACGTATGAGATGAAATCAAAGCATTCCAAATGGGCAAATTAGTCTATACTTGTGTGCATCACATAGTAAAGATAGCATAATAATCAGAACAAGAACATATACTGTACATAAGAATCATAACATGATTAGTAGATGCCGGTCTTTGATTGGGTGAGTGGGGTGCTCAATTCATGACCTTCAATTCTCATACCTGAGTTCCCAAGCCGAGACATTTTGGTGATGACGGACAAGTAGCCTTTGGCACGAGTCACGGGTTTCCTAAATTTTCCAAAAATATTTAGGTGGAGACTTTGAAATTTGGCAATACAGTCCATTTTTGACATTTTTGATTTTAAATCAATTTTTCAAAGATTTGTCGGATTTGGACTCTTTTGTGTTTTTTTTTTTTTCTGTTTCACATTGCACTTGTGAAACCGGATTCAGAATCACGAGAGTCCGAACTGTAGGACTACCATATCCGAGGAGCCTAAACCCCTTAGAGGAGCACGAAAAGCAAGCTATACCTACACTCAATAGATATAATTTCAAAATCACATAAATCACATAATTAATCATGCAATTCATATCTACCACATAATCACATGCATAATTAAGCATAATATGGGTTAGGTTATCACAATCTTCCCCTCTTTAGGTAGTTTGGTCCTCCAAACTTGTTTACCTAGTGTTGAAAACAATTATGGATACCGTTGCCTTATTTCTTCTTCTCGTTCCCAAGTGACTTATTTTTTGTAATGATCATTCCATTCGACTTTTACCATAGGGATAGTTTTGTTCCTTAATTGCTCGACTTGTCTGTCAAGGATTCAAATAGGTTTTTCCTCATAAATCATATCGTCATCTAAAGCAGTCTGACGATAGTTAATAACATGAGAAGGATCCCGAAGGTAGCCTCGCAACATTGATACGTGGAACACATTATGCACTTGCTCCATGCCCAGTGGTAAAGCAATTCGATGGGCAACTGGACCCAATCTTTATAAAATCTGAAATGCCCTCTGTATCAGGGTGACAATTTCCTTTTCTCCCAAATCTTGTTTGCCCTTTCATCGGAGTGACTTTGATAAAAACATGATCACAAACTTCATATTCTAAATCTCTCATTCTTTGATCCACATAGCTCTTTTGTTGGTTTTGAGCAATTTTTAATCTCTATTGGGTGATCTTGATTTTCTCAGTAGTAATTTTGCACAATTTCATGCCCAAACAATGCTCTATCCTTAACTTTGGTCCAAGCAACTGGAGATTGACATTTTCTTCCATATAAAGCTTCATATGGTGCCATCCCTATACTAGAGTGGAAACTGTTGTTATATGCAAATTCTACCAAACGTAGATAAGTTTCCCAATTTTCATGGAAATCTAAAAATCACATTCGAAGCATGTCCTCCAACGTTTGTATAGTCCTTTCAGACTGCCTATCAGTTTTTGGATGAAATGTGGTACTAAATCTCAATTCCATTCCCAATGCTTTCTGTAAGCTTTGCCAAAATCTTGACACAAACTTAGAATCTCTATCCGATATAATTGAAACCAGAACACCATGTAGTCGAACAATTTCATTAGTATACACAGTCGCAAGTCTGTCAGTATTATAAACAATTTTCACAGGCAAAAAGTGAGCAAATTTAGTCAATTTATCCATGATAACCCATATAGAATCCATACCTTGAGGTGTTTAGAGTAAGCTAACAACAAAGTCCACAGTTATATGCTTCCAGTTCCATTCCAGAATAGGGAGATGCTGAAGTAAACCCGCTGGTCTTTGATGCTCTGCTTTCACTTGCTGACTTTGAAGATATCTTGAAATAAACTCTTCAATTTCTCTCTTCATATTAGGCCACCAAAAAGCTTGCTTGAGATCTTGATGCATTTTAGTATTTCCGGGATGCATAGCAAATTTGGATTTGTGAGCTTCTTCCAAAACTCTTCCTTTAATTTCTGGAACATTTGGAACACACAGTCTTCCTTTAAACTTCAACACTTGAGCTTCCAAAGAGAATCCCGGTCTTGTATTTGTTTCCATCTCATCATTTATTTTCTTGAGAAATTCATCCTCCAATTGCCTCTTTTAATTTCTTCAATAATAGCTGGTTGTGTTGACATTGCGGCTAACATTCCACCCTATTCATGTAGCACAATTTCCACTTCCATTCTTTCCAAGTCAAGTAATATTTCGTTCCGCTCCGTAAGCAGACATGCTAGATTCCCCATTGACTTTCTGCTAAGAGCATCCACCACCACATTGACTTTGATGGGATGGTAATGAATCTGCAGGCCATAATCTTTGATGAGTTCTAACCATCGTCTCTGTCCCATATTAAGCTCTTTCTAAGTAAAGAAATACTTGAGGCTCTTGTGGTCAATATAGACTTCACATGTTGCCCCATAAAGATAATGGCACCATATCTTCAATGCAAATACCACTGCAGCTAACTCCAAATTATGCGTAGGATAATTCCTTTTATGCGGATTTAGTAGTCGAGATGCATTTGCAATTACTCTTCCATTCGACATAAGTACACACCCCAATCCTTTATAAGAAGCATCACTACAAATAACAAACTCTTCTGTACCATACGGTAGGGCAAGGACCGGTGCTATTGTGAGCCTTGTTTTCAATTATTGGAAGGTAGACTCCCTTTGTTTTTTCCACTCAAATGGAACACCTTTTTGAGTCAATTGGGTAAGCGGCATTGCAATCTTGGAGAAATCCTTAACAAATCTTCTGTAGTAACCTGCTAAACCTATAAATCTGCGCACTTATGTAACATTAGTGGGGGTAGGCCAATTCACAATAGTTTTTATCTTTTGCGGATCAACAGAAACACCCTCCTTATTAATTACATGCCCTAAAAATACAACTTTATTAACCAAAATTCATATTTCTTCAATTTAGCATACAATTTCCTGTCTCCAAGTGTTTAAAGAATTATTCTCAAATGCTTGTCGTGTTCCTCTCTACTTTGCAAATAAATAAGTATATCATTAATGAATACAACCACAAACTCATCCAAATACGGTTTGAAAATTCGATTCATTAAATCCATGAAAGTTGCTGGTGCATTCATAACCCCAAATGGCGTAACTAAGAATTTATAATGCCCGCACCTAGTTCGAAAGGCAGCCTTTTCAACATCTTCTGTTTTAACTTTCAACTGATGATACCCAGATCTCAAGTCAATTTTGGAAAACTCCTGTGCTCCCTATAACCTATCAAATAAATCATCAATCTGTGGTAAATGGTATTTATTCTTTATAGTTACCTTATTAAGTTCTCGGTAGTCAATACATAACTGGTGTGTCCCATTTGTCTTTTTCATAAATAGAACTGGTGCGCCCCATGGCGATGACTAGGTCAGATGAACCCTTTGTCAAGCAACTCTTGCAGCTGTACTTTCAATTCCTTCATTTTTGTCGTTGACATTCTGTAAGGAGCTTTTGAAATTGGTTGAGTACCCATCACAATATCAATAACAAATTCAATCTCACGATCTATCAAGTCCCCTGGAAAATCCTTAGGAAATACATCCAGAAATTCTCTAACAATTGGGATATTATCAACACTTATATCTGTTGTTTGTACATTTAGGATACTACACAAATAGCCCTTACAAGCTTTCTGAAGTAATTTAAAAACTTTCATAGCCGATATCAAATAGGGTGGAGGAACTACCCCTGTAGACGCGCCCTTGGGCTTCACTCTATAGTTTGGACTCCCTTTTGCCCGGATCTTTGCCGATCTTCTTCTTCAACTTGCTTTCTCCCCTCTTCTCCTCTCCTCTTCAACTTCAAACCCCTAAGTAAGGTGTTTTGAAAGATTTTTCAAAGATTTTATCTCTCTTTCATTCATCTCCACTTTGTCCTTGCTCGGTTTACCGAAAATCGCAACATTTATCGAAATGCGAGCGTCAGAACATCGTGGGAATTTTATTTCAAAAATGTTTTGAAAGAGAGGTTTTTAAGGTCTAAAAACCATCCAAAATAATTTTGGTCCAAAATGGGGTATGAAGTTGAGATTTGCCTCTCTCCTTGCCGAAGAAACTGAACCTGTGCCCTGCACACCTTTCTCCACCAAGTAAACCATCAGTAGTGCCCAAGTCTTAAGGGCGGTCAAAAATGGGGTGTCTACAGTTGCCCCTCTTTGACAGAACTCGTAAGTCATAACAATGACGGGAGTTAGTGTCAAAGCCCAGAGACGACCCATTTTTGACGAGGCCGAAGACTTGGACAAACAAACAAAATATTGATAAATAAATGGTTGTGCCCGCAGGCTGCCTACGTATCCCTTTGCAAGGAATCAAACCAGCATAGTTCAGGGGCAGGATGCAAATGATATGCAGGAAAATCTTGAAAATTGGACTTATACGCTGCGCGAAGCCAGTTTTGACAAGTAAAGTGCATAAAACAGTACGATGCGCAAAATAGCGCGAATGAGATGTAATACAAAATGCAATGAGATGCACAAAATAACGCGATGCGCAAAATAGCGCGAATGAAATGTAACGCACAAGATAGCGCGATGCGTTAGACAACGCGAGTGCACAAGACAGTGCGATGTAGAGTGAGTGCACAAAACAATGCTAAGGAGATGCACAAAACAGTGCGGAACAGGTTGGAATGCACAAGACAGTGCTAACAAGATGCACAAAAGAGTGCGATGTGGCATAGATGCACAAAGCGGTGTGACGCGCAAAATAGCGCGAATGAAATGTCATGCACTAACAAGTGCAGGTAAGGTGCGCAAGATAGCGCGATAAAATGCACGTGCAATGCAAGTAAAATGCACAAAATAGTGCGATGCGCAAAATAGCGCGAATGAAACAATGTAATGCACAAATCAGTGCGATGCGCAAGAAAGCGCGAAAGTAAATTGCATAGAACAGTGCGATACGCTAAACAGCGCGAGTGTAATGGAATGCACAAGAGAGTGCGAGCGAGATATAGCATATAAGTGCACAAGATAGTGCGATGCGCAAGAAAGCGCGAGTGCACAAGACAGTGCGATGGAGGTGCGCAAGATAGCGTGATGATGCGATGCACAAAATAGTGCGATTGAGTGCACAAGACGGTGCGATGCGCAAAATAGCGCGATCGAATGGATGCAAAATGCAAGTAAGGTGCACAAAATAGTGCGATGCGCAAAATAGCGCGAATGAAATGCAATGCACTAACAAGTGCAGATGGGGTGCGCAAGATAGCGCGAGCAAATGTAATGCACAAAATAGTGCGATGCGCAAAATAGCGCGAATGAAGTGTAATGCACAAAACAGTGCGATGCGCACAATAGCGCGAATGAAATGTGATGCACAAGACAGTGCGAATGCATAAAATAGTGCGTTGCGCAAAATAGCGCGAGTAAAATGTAATGCACAAAATAGTGCGATGCGCAAAATAGCGTGAATGAAGTGTAATGCACAAAACAGTGTGATGCGCAAAATAGTGCGAATGAAATGTGATGCACAAGACAGTGCGAATGCACAAGATGGTGCGTTGCGCAAACTAGCGCGAGTAAAATGTAATGCACTAACAAGTGCAGATGGGGTGCGCAAGATAGCGCGAGCAATACAATGCACAAAATAGTGCGATGCGCAAAATAGCGCGAACGAAGTGAAATGCACTAAACAGTGCGATAGAGATACGACCACAAGATGCACAAGACAGTGCAAGTGATATACAATGTGTAAGTGCACAAAAATAGTGCGAGTGAGATACAATGTGTAAGTGCACAAAAATAGTGCGAGTGAGATATAATGCACAAGAAAGTGCGATAAAATGCATGTTCTATGCAAGTGAGGAAGAATGCATTTTCTCTGCAAAAGATACGAGCATTTTCTATGCAATATTGAAAGCAAAGCATATTCTATGCGGAATCGAAAGTAAGCGTATTCTATGCATGTATCATAACGATGCGTGGCACGCATGCAACAGAAGTATATATGAAAGTGCACATTCTATGCAATAGAGGGGTATCAAACATGTACTCTGGTGCCTCTGATTTACCTCTTAGATGACTTTGCAAAATACTCAGTTCAAAAGGGGACACCCTGTCTATATTGGCGAGAGGTAACATCTGCATGTGAAACCCTAGGATGTTGCTTGGACTACCATTCTGACTTGAAGCAGGCTTACACTTGAAGTAGAGGTACGCTCATTCTTCGGAACACTGACAAGGTCTGAAGAGGTATATCTGGAATACAATCCCGAAATTTGCCGAAGTCGAAACACACTAAGATGCTCCAAAATTTTCCTTTTTTCTTTTGCTTTGCAGTCTGGAACCATATAGCTTCAGATAGATCCTGATTTCATTGTTCTCACATGACCTGGGTTAAACCCTGTAGTTTTCGAAAGAATAAATTCCTTTTGCACAAATGTGGAGAATGGGAAATTCCTTTTGAACAAATTCCTTTTGCACAGATGTGGAGAATGGCGCAGCACTCTGAGCACACAACAAATCATTTTTGAAATTGAGAAAATGAGTTCTCGACCGGGTATTGAGCCTATGGCTGAACGCAGCGCATTACGACTCAACAACGGAAAACAAAAGGTAAACAACCTAAACACATCGAGTAACACTCGAAACGACTCAAAACAAGAAACAAGATAAAACAAAAAGACATGACACGCAGACGTGCACAGGGAGCCTGTTTCACCGGGTCTGGTTTCCTATCATTTTCTTATTTGTGATTCTCACATCACTCGGCCCTCAAGCTCTGTTTTTCTGAAAAAGCCTTTTTCTCACTTTTCCTCTCATCGCACATCTCTCTATTCTTCAATCTCTCATTTTTTATCCCTCCCCTGGGTGGTTGGTGGATAAACAGGAAGTTGTGGGCTCTTGCCCCTAGCATTCAGCTAGATTCTTTTTCTTCTGCGCTGATGAACTTTTTCCCAGAGGGGTTGCGATGCGTGGATGTCTTGAGATCCGCAATTGACATTGGTTTCGATGCTCTCTTGGGGAGTTTGGGCGTGATTAGATCTGTCTAGATGAGGAGTGGAATATCTGATCTATTCTAATCATGCCGCACTTGGCTTGATACCTTGTTGCTTGGAGGATGAAAGAGCTTTCACCCTTTTGTTGTTAACCGGTTGTGCCCTTTCCGCAAGTATCTTTGCGACGGAAAAGACAGGACACCTGACTCAACTGTGCCCCTAGTTTATCATTTTGACCATTTTTTTTTGGCTTTCTACTAAAACAATTTTGACCAACATGGGAGTTAGATTAACATGCTTGTTCAATTTTCTGATTCAAAATCATGCAAGTTAGGTTATGAGCACTGAAAATTTTCCTTTTTTGGGTCCAAGAAATGGTCCAGTTTTTGAAAAAAAATGGAACAATTTTCGAGAAAATTAGTCAACCTCAGTAAAAGTTCTCAAAAACTATTTTGCAAACGGCCAATTTTCAACAAGCACGGAACCAGCTCTTGAGATGCACAACCTTGGACCCATAGCAATGGAAAATTGCCCCTTGTTTGAAGAGAGCTGCATGGCAACGGGAAGTTGCCCCTTGTTTGAAATGACGCTGTGGCGTTTTGAATGGCAACAGAAAGTTGCCCCTTGTTTGGATGATGTCGCAGCACGTTGTAGTCAGTCCTCTGAGCGATAAACACGACCAGACTCTCGGATACAGAGAAGGCAAAGATGATCAAAACCATCACATGGACATAGTCGAATTTGAATTGTTTTACGGCTGGATTTCAGAGTGAAGTTGCCTACGTATCCCAAACATGGGAATCAAGCCTTACGTAGTTCGGGGTTAAGGTACACTCGGGTATTTAACCTCTCCTTTTTAGGCTCTAACTTTTGCCAAGGCGCCTATTGCAAGTTTTTGACCTTGCGAGCTTTGTTCTTCTTTCTTTTCATTCCTTTTTCTTCTTCTTTTTTTGCATTTTTCTTTTCTTTTCTTTTTGCATTTTTTTGTATCTTTGCATTTTTTCTCTTTTTTTCTTTTTCTTCATTCTTTTATTCGCTCTAACTTTTGCCTGGGTCGCCCTTAGGGTTTTCGCCCAAATGAGCCTCTCAAAGGGTAAAAGTGTAACAGTCCATGCCAAATGGTTTTGAGATCTGAAGTCATCTGAATCCGGAAAATAGGCTGTATTGATTCGAAGGATCCATCTTGACTCTTGAGCACATCGGATATTTTGCCCCTAGTTAGAGGGTGCTTGATTTGGCAACCTTCAACCTTCTTCTGATGAGGTCTGATCTCCTTGATCTGACTTTGGTGCCTCTTATTCGAGGGCTACTTCAAATCTGGCCACACAGGCCTCACATTGTAGTTGACCGTTGAACATTCTGAATCCCAGTTCAAGGTTTGAAAGTGAGGTGTCAAGTCTCGAGGCTAAGAGCGATCCTAAGCTGTAAAATCTTAAGAGCGATTCTACACGGGTCTTCGTAGGACCGCGCAAAACATTTTTTGAAAGTTTTTAAGAAAGCGACAAATCGCTCGCACTGAAGACAGTGTAGAACCAATCTGGATCAAGCCAGGATCCTTCCCAGTACTCACACTAACAAGCATGATTTCATTCATTAAGGGCTTAGCACACCTCTCTTTCTCTCAATTGATCAAAATTTTGCAAAACCCGAGGAATTCCTTCCTCTTCGTTTTCACCGTAGTGTTCAAAAAGCTTTTGAAAAACTTAGGTCGATGCAATGAATTCAAGGCACAGATAAGACACAGCTTCTAGTCAAATACTGCCATCTCATTTGAAATTTCTGGTACAACTGGCACACGGCAGAAGCAAACACAAAAGCAAAAAAAACACTGCTGTTCATTCAAATCTGTTGGCGTTACTGGCTCCAAGGCAGAAACAGACTCAAAACAAAACGAAAAGACAAACACAAAACAAAATGGTGATGCCCGAGGTAACACCCCCCCCCCCGGAATCACCCGACTCCTATACAATAGGACTGACTCGATACAACAAGACAGACCCTGACCGACTCAGTATGAAAAGACTGACTCAATACAAAATGACAAGACAGACCCAATACCTAAGTCAGAAAGCAAAATTAACAGCATTTGTACATTGCTCAAAATAGTGCATGCCGTCCACCACTTTTGAAGTAAACTGAATGCTGTCTGCAAGTGGTTCATCTCCTGATCACATCACATTATCCCCCACAAGTTCATTGATCAAGTGCCGATAGACTTTGCTGAGTTGGTGCGATGATGACCTTATTGTCAATCAAATCTTGTATTTCGTGGCGAAGACGGAAACACTTATCAGTGACATGGCCGACCTGTTGATGAAAGGCACAGTACTTGGCTGGATCATGGGAGGGAGGAAGTCTATCTGGCAGTGGTCGCGGCTCCAGGGGTTTTAGGTACCCCTTTTTAATCAGGACCCTCAAGGCTGCTGATAGAGACATGTTCAGTGGGATGAATACCCTCTGGCCCCGAGGTAGATAGTCCGATGTTCGAGGGTTTGAGGAAGATGCGCCAACAAAGAGGTCGGCAGGTGCTAGCCGGGTTTGCTGATCTTTTTCGAGAGTAGGGTTAGAGCTGAAAGGAACATTCCTGACATGACGACCCTTCTCCCGGCTTGCCCCTTGATTCAAACTGCCCCCAACTTGAGTGGCGAAAGTGTCATCCACAGTTTTTGCCATAACTGCGAGGACTTGCTCTTCGTTCAATCCCTCAGCTTTCAAAGCCTCAATAGCCAACTGAAGATGTTCATGGGGACTAATGCTTGCCCCTGCCTTGTTCTTATCACTGGCCTCCACTTTGCTAAGAGATTGGCCTTCTCCCAATGCAGCCCGTCCCAAGGTTAAGGAGCCTTTTGACATGAACTCCCTAGTATGTGATGCGGCTGATGACGGAGCCAAAACTCCAAAGGCCAGATCTGCCATAGTTCTCTAAAGATCTTCGATCATCCTCATCAGCTCAGAAGTAGTGGGTTCATGGGTTTGAGATGATTGGGGTTCAGATGCACCCATCATGCATAAGTCGATGCTTTCCGGGATAAACACCTTCGGTTTGGGCAAATGGGCTGGGGTGATATATACGCTGGGGTCGTAAGGGACGGCCGGTGTGTGGATTAGATTGAGATGTGGATGAGGTATTTGGTCATTGGGGTCTGAAAGTGGAGCTATCGTTTGGTTGTCAATGAGATTTTGGATCTCATGACGAAGGCGGTAGCAACAGTCGATGCCATGACCATCTGGCTTGATGGTACATCTGATGCTTGGAAGGGTTATGTCTGGCTGGGAGTGGGTTTGGAAGGGGTTGGGGTTCTAGGAGTTCTAGGTGCCCTTCTTCTCGCAGCTTTTTCAAAGCTTGATAGAGACTCATGTAAAGAGGATGGAATTTTCGGGCTTAGGGCTGAGTTGAAGTGGTTGGTTTTTGGCCATTGAGGGAAGTGGTGATAGTGCCTACTTCTGAGCATTTCGCAGCTGTGCTACCATCAATAGTAGCATCGGGACTGCGAGCAACATTCCTCTTCAAAGGCTCATTATCTTTTGCAAAGATCCCTTGTTTGATGGCATCTTCGATTTGAACCCCCATTTCATGAAGGGCTGGAAAGGTAAACAGAGGTAGAACGACCATTTTTTGCAGCAACTTTCCATGCAGATTCCGAACAATCATCCTGATCTGATCTTTGTCGGAAGGTTTTGTAGTCATCATTGAGGCCTTTGTTCTCCATCTCGTCACAAACTCTGAGAAACCCTCCTTTGGCCCTTGGCGAGTGACTTCAGGATCACGCGTGGTGACCTCAATCTGTGTGTTGTAGGAGTATTGATCATTGAAGGCCTCAGCCATCTCTTCCCAGTTCTGTTTCACAGAGTTCTCTAATTTCGTATACCAAATTGCGGCTATCCCGCATGAGGTTCGGCGAATAGTGACAATTTCACGTGGTCAAACCCATTGGTCTCGTAATATCGAAAAGCAGTGGAGGTGCACGTTGAGTCTCGTAACCATCGAATCGATCGATATGTGGCATCTTGAACTGATCCGGTAATGTCACCATTGAGTCGGTATAACCATCCTCTATATCAGGAATAGAGTGGGCCCCTTGAGACTTTTTAAACAATTTCTCAAGCTTGCTCACTTTCAACGTGGGGTTCGTCTTGAACTCAAAGGAGTCTGGCAGTTGATGGGTGTTTTAGATAGTAGGGGTAGAACCGGCGTGAGGCCTTCCGATTGGAATGTCCGTATCATTTGGACATCTGGTGTTTCTCGGTGTCCGAACCCCGATAGTGGAGGAACTTGTTGTGAAGCGAGACGCTCAGGTTCTTTGCTCTAGCTCGCAATTGTCTCTGCTGTTGGGCTATGACCCTGACAATTGTTGCTTGGCAATTCAGACGAGCGTCTTCTTTGCATGGCTTTCATACTATCCTGGAGTTGGTGCACCATCTCTTCCAGACTTGACATATTGCTCTGGTCTAAGCGAGCAACCCAGTATATCTGCTTTCTCTGATGGGCTCGGAAATCTCAACCCGACCGCTCAAAGACCACGATCGGTAGGCTGTTGTCTTGGTGGTCTATGTCGACTAGCCTTCTTCGCCCTGATTACCCTTGAACTGAGTCTCTGACCTGACAAAGTCTATCAGCACAAATCCAATGTACCCGGGGAATAGTGGAGCCTTCTGAAGCTATGATTCCAGGACTACCCCCTGTAAAAGAGAAAACAGACAGCATCTCAGCTCAACTTCACTGGAATAGATACGAGCAGAGCTGAACGACTGTATTCTATTACTGATCACTGTTCCCCGAAATCACTGCCCCAAATCTGAATCTAATACCCGCAGATATGACTGATTCTCAAAATACTAATACTGGTGCCCGTAGGTCGGATATCCAGGCCCGCAAATTGGTATATGCATTCCCTATAGAGATACACTCTAAAAGCACATAGCAAGTAAAGAGAGCCAAAACACCCCTATGTTGGGGTAGGGTTTCCCTGTCCTATTTTGTCAGGAGCTAGGGTTTCACTACGCATGCAGCAGTTTCAAACAACCTATGATCGGGTGAGCAACTTGTCCTAGCTTGGAATGGTCACTACGGATTTCGATATGCACTAGGTCGAATGGTCGAAAAGGGTGCCCCGGTAAAACCGGGGTTTGTGTTCTCATACTGGCAGAGCCCGCAACCGGTCAGCCTTATGGACATGCCTTGACAAGACGAGCCTCCGGCAAACCGCTCAGGAATAGCAGATGGCCAACACGGTGTCCTAGGCGCACCAATGCACATGCAATGCAAAGAAACACATAAGTGTAGTCAAAACAGGATATCACGAGTTCAAGTCAAGCTCTCTAAATCCCCAGCAGAGTCGCCAGAAACTGTAGACGCGCCCTTGGGCTTCACTCTACAGTTCGGACTCCCTTTTGCCCGGATCTTTGCCGATCTTCTTCTTCAACCTGCTTTCTCCCCTCTTCTCCTCTCCTCTTCAACTTCAAACCCCTAAGTAAGGTGTTTTGAAAGATTTTTCAAAGATTTTATCTCTCTTTCATTCATCTCCACTTTGTCCTTGCTCGATTTACCGAAAAGCGCAACATTTACCGAAATGCGAGCGTCAGAACATCGTGAGAATTTTATTTCAAAAATGTTTTGAAAGAGAGGTTTTTAAGGTCTAAAAACCATCCAAAATAATTTTGGTCCAAAATGGGATATGAAGTTGAGATTTGCCTCTCTCCTTGCCGAAGAAACTGAACCTGTGCCCTGCACACCTTTCTTCACCAAGTAAACCATCAGTAGTGCCCAAGTCTTAAGGGCGGTCAAAAATGGGGTGTCTACAACCCCATGTCCCACAAAAGTAAATTCATTTTGTCCAGGAGGTCGGAAAACAACTTGTTTGGACACATAATCGATGATTGCATGGTACTTAGTTAACCAATCCATTCCAAGAATTGTGTCAAAATGATTCATATCAAGAGGCATCAAATTAGCATTTAATTGAATATCCCTAATTAGAATCTCACATGCAGGATAAATAAAAGCACATAACATAGAACCCTTAGATGGCGAAGACACACACAACATGTAATCCAATGGTTCCAAGGGTTGATTCAAATTACTAACAAATGCTTTTAAAACAAATGAATGAGTGGAACCCGAATCAAGTAGCACATGAGCAGGTTGACCATTAATGGAGAGTGTACCTGAGACTACAGCCTCTGTATTTGGGTGTTGCCTAGAATTAGGGCAAAGACTCTCTGTTGCCTAACATTATCTCTAGTAGAAGTAGGTTTCGCAGTAGTCTTTGTTGTAGGAGTGGAGTCAGCTGAACTAGTAGTTGGCCTATTCACATTTTGTTGTTCAATCAAAGGACAATTTCTCACCACTAGCAGCAAGCATTTCTTGCTTTAGCATATTGCATGAATGTTAGTGTTGCCATGTCAAGCATGTTTACCATGAGGCTAAGTGCTTAGTTGATATACCTGCTTAAATCCTGGTGGATGAAGGCTAATTTACTCAAGTTGGATGATTTTGATTAAATGTACACATGAGATCACTATTCTTAGTAGTGCATATTCAAAACAATTTTCAAACAAACATGAAATCAAAGTGTTCCAAATTGGGCGAATTAGTCTATACTTGTGTGCATCACATAGTAAAGATAGCATAATAATCAGAACAAGAGCATATACTTTACATAAGAATCACTTCATGATTAGTAGAGACCGATCTTTGATCGGGTGAGTGAGGTGCTCAATTCATGACCTTCCCCTCTCATACCTATGTTCCCGAGTGGAGACACTTTGGTGATAACGAACATGTGGCCTTTGACACGAGTCACGGGTTTCCTAAATTGCTCAAAAATATTTAGGTGGCGACTCTAAAATCTGGCAATGCGGTCCATTTTTGACATTTTTGATTGTAAATCGATTTTCCAAAGATTTGTTGGATTTGGACTCTTTTGTGTGCTCTTTTTATTTATTTATTTTTTATTTCACATTGCACTTGTGAAACCATATTCAGAACCACGGGAGTTTGAACTTTGGGGTTATCGTATCCGAGGAGCCTAAACCCCTCCGAGGAGCACGAAAAACAAGCTACTTCTGGCAACTCTGCTGGGGAAATTAGAGAACTTGACTCGAACTTCATGATGTGAAATTTTATTTACAAATATATATTCTTTGCATTGTATTTGCATTGTTACTCTAAGTCACTGTGTTCTCCATCTGCTATTCCCAGGCGGCTTGCCTAAAAAGCTTACCAAAAGGCTGGCAGGTCATGTGCTTTGCCATGTTGGAAACACAACCATCGGATCTGGACTATTGTCGTACCGCTTGATCCTCTTTTCACTTCTCGGTGTTAGGTGTTAGAGGTATATTAGGTAGTCTTACTGAAGTACCCTTTTTGACCATTCGGCCTACTGCATATAGTAAAGCCATAGTGATTGTTCCTACTTAGATAGGATGCTCACCTATATACAGGATTTTGTGAAACTACTTGCATGAAGTAGTGAAACCCTAGATCATGCCAAAATCTAGGACAGGGTAACTCTACCTCTCATAGGGGTGTTTTGGCTCTCTTTAACAGGTATGTGCTTTACAGTAAAACTGTATAGGAATGTTCATATCAATGGCACAGTTGGTATCTATTTTGGAGTAGAATTTAGTAGGGCGTACAGTCCTACGGCTTTGATCATGTCTGTGTTGATAATATCTTAGCTGAGGGTCTATCTGATTTCTAATTACTATTCTCTTTATTTATTTATTTTTGCAAGGTAGTTTAAAACCATAGCTTCAGAAAGTTCTGATATCTCCAAAGTACTCTGGACCCGCATCAAAAGACTTTGCAAGGTCAGAGATCTTGTTTGAGGACCACCTGTGTTTGCCTCACTGTCACTAGTTGCAAGGCGAAAGAGGATCAGACAGAGTTCACCAGTTCAGTTCTTGCTGCAATCACCTCTCAGCTCACCCGTACTTAGCCCACCTCAAGAATAGTCATCTAGTCCAAGAATGGCATAATACCCTTTAGCAGATTTGGAGGACTTGCTACTCCATCTATAGCAGTCAGTGGACTCACTCCAACATGGCGTGGCTCGTCAAACTAAGGTCACAACTAGGTTATAGCAACAACAACAACAGCCAGCTGTGGCTTCCGCGTCGCATATACTTGCTGCAGTTATTCGTGTGCCTAGTACCACAACCAATGCTACTACAGCTCAAGATCCACAGGCCGAGGGTGTTCTATCTTTTCCCATCTTGGCAGATCTCATTCCAGCACAGACATCTAGAGCCCTAGTTTATCAGATTGAGACATCATTCAAATTCGAGGTTGACTTGACCACGCTCAAAATCAACAAGCTTGAGAAACTGTTTAAGAAAGCACAAGGGGTTAACTATATTCTAGATATAGAAGATAGGTACACTGAATCTGCAATTACTTTGCTAGAATGTTTCAAAATGCCGTATATAGACCGCTTTGATGGCGCTGGAGACCCAATGGTACACTTACAACTGTTTTCAGATATCCTATAACCAATGGGTTTAACTAGACTACAGAAGTTGTCACTCTTTGGCCGGACCATGTTGGAAATAGATGCTATCTGGTATGCTAAGTTGGAAGATTTTGTGAACTAGAACTGGGAGAAATTGGCTGAGTCCTTTATTGCTCAATACTTCTATAACACGCAGACTGAGGTCACAACTTGTGACCATGAACAACGCGTCAGGAGCCAAAGGACGGTTTCTCCAAATTTGTAACTAGATGGAGGGCCAAAGTGTTAATGATGACCACTTGACCTTCAGAGAAAGACTAGATCAGAATGGTTGTCCAGAACTTGCATGGCAAGCTACTATAGAAAATGATTGTTCTCTCCTTATTCACATTCAAAGAACTTCATGAGATGGGGGTCCAAATTGAAGACGCCATGCAGTAGGGGATCATCCCTGATGACAAAGACGTAGCTAAGAGGCCGTTTGTTCGCAGTTCCAATGTTGTCGGGGGTAGCACAGTTGCGAGGCCGTAAAAAGTGAGCGTTGTCACCACAACCAAAACTGCCAACCCCTTCACCAACATGGGCCCACAAACTTCTAACCCTACTCAGCCTTCGGGTAGAACTTTCAAGCAACTCTACATGATCCTATCCAAAGCCATGCAGGTGCTAATTAAGAAGTGGCACCTGAAATCCCTAGAACCTCGTTTGCTTCCAGACCCTCTTCCACCAAGCACAATCTCACAAAATATTGTGCTTTCCATCAACAGCACGGCTATGAAACCGACTGATGCTTCTGCTTATGTCATGAGATTCAAGATCTCATTAATAACAAGGTCATCGCTCCACCCCAGAAACCAAATGTAACCACCAACCCACTCCCTGCCCACAACCAAGTCCCTTCACGTAAAAACGTCCACCTTATCCATACACTACCCACTTCCTATGACTCGAGCATCTATATCACCCCTTCCCACCTGCCAAAGCCGGTAGTGTTCATCCCTGATAGGATAGACTTGTGCATGATGGACACATCCAACCCACAACCTAAGCCTCACAAAACTGTGGTGACAACATCTGAGGAAGAAAAGGTTTTAACCTCGGAGGGAGGTGCCAGTCTATCAAGAATTCATGAGAAATCATATGACTCGAGTCGCTACATTGCTCCCGTTACCCAACCCAGGCCTGAGGTAGTATTATCGGCCTCAGTGGACATTAATGTGGTCAGGGAGGATGGCCCAAACCAGGGGTTAGATGATCTGGTAGATCTTGAAGAGGATTTGGACAACCTACAATTCTTCGACGAACAAGATCAAGGCAATGTGCAGATTAGTTAGTTTGATTTGAACAGGTCAGTTGATAATACCGAATGGCTGAGTAATGAATCTAACAAGGAAGAAGAAACTGGGGTTAAACTAGAGGGAAAGCAAGTCGGGACAACTGTGGTAACCAAAAAGACTAATGAGAAAGGGAAATTGCTAGAGGATACTTGTGCAGAAAAATCAACCTAGGAAGAGGGTGCTATGGAAACTACAGATACTAAACAAGAAGTTGCACTGAGGCAGTTTAAAAGAGAGAGAATTGAAGACAGCCAAAAAACCACAATAGCTTGCTGCCATAAGGGGGACACTTGTACTATAAGGGTGATCCAAGTTGAGCTAGACAACTATTTGTCAGCAGCTGACGGTGAGTGGTGGGAAGATAGCGATCTATTTCTTGCCCATACCGATGAAGACTAGGTAGATCACATCCTGGATAATACATAGTATTTTGAAGAAATAGACCATCTCACCAGAAGTGGACGGTATTTCAGACCTTCACACTTCAATCAGGCGACCAACAGGTTGAGAAGGAGAAGGAAAAGAAACTGGAAGAGGAGCTGGTTCTAAAGCAACACAAAAAGATCCAAGCCGATATCTTCATCTGGGACTCCTTATGGCTTCATGGGTACACAGACAATCGGTATTGTCAGAGATGGATAAGAGTAAATTGTCCATTGATACTACGCCATAGCAGCTTGTGGGCCTGATCTTCCCAAGTAACACCAAAACTAATGCTCACTTTCTCTGATAAAGAGCTACCACAGGAAGGATCGGCTCACAACAAACCACTGTACATATCCGTTGAGTGTAGAGGGAAGTGGGTGCCAGTGGTTTTAGTGGACACCGACTCTGCTATTAACGTCTGTCCTTCTTACACTACCTATGTGATAGACCTCAAACCAGGGAATTTCGTTACCACAGCCCAGGTGATACGGGCGTATGATAACATGAGCAGAGAAGTTATGGGGACAGTGAAAGTGCAAGTTCAGGTGGGCCCTTCTGAGCATGAGATCGAGTTCCATGTACTTGATGAACCAGCTATCTTTAACCTACTTCTAGGGAGGCCCTGGTTACATCACACAAAAGTTGTGTCCTCTACCCTTCATCAAATACTGAAATACCCTCATGAGGGAGGAGTAACAACCATTTTTAGGAACTCATCCATACATCCACTGCCAGAGGTAGCTACACCATTGCTGGAAATCAATCATGACGATAAGGATGTATTTTTCTTGGGGTTCACTTTGGTGGAAGCCTGAGTGGTGCAAACAATCTTGGCCGTGAACGAAGGTAAGTATGTCAGTGCTTAGTCCATCTATTTCATGAACAAATTGTGGCATATTCCAGGAATAGGGCTCAAGCAGAGCGAGCGAAAAGGTGTTACGGCACTAGCAGAGGTGCCACATAATCCGCATGCCTTTGGGTTGGGTTATGTGCCCACTAAAGAGGACTGGAGAAAAAAGGGGGGAAGAACTGAGAGACAGAGCCAAGGCCAAAAGATCTAGAAAGCACTATGAGTTGGTCCACAGGACAATCCGAGGGACGCTAAATGGGCGCTTTATTAGAGAAGGCGAGGATTTCCCCTTCTATGGCTTTCTTGAGCCTTGGGTGGACTCCTTGACGAAGAAGCGTGTCCTCGAATTTGAGATCTTCTTTGACCACCAGTTGCAAGACAGTGATGAAGAAAGGATTGAACTAAGCATTAACGATGGCTAGAGCAAAGAGGATGACTCAGACAATGGTGAGGCTGAAGTAGGGACTGTCACGACCCAAACCCGACCCTATGGGTTTAGCACCGTAACTGGCCAGTAATCCGAGATTACCAAAGGCCTGCTGAACAGTAATACAATCAAACAGAGTAGAGGGCCTGGCGGAAGCCAAAACAGTAAATAACTAGTGTCCATCGAGCTGTGACAATCTGTATGCCAAAAACGTTTTTCATGCATTCATTCAATACAGAACAGTACAGTTTACAAACGGTCTATACAATCATTTACAATCAGTCAGTACAGGGATCAGATCCCTAGATAACAGTACAGTATAATAGTAGATAACCTACACAAAGGTACAAAACAGTAAGGGGGCCAATAGGGGACACAAAAACACCCCAAGCCATAGCATGGCAACTCGGAACCTCACAGTGAGGCACATAGGCTGGCTTGACAAAACTGGGGACCAACCCACGCTCCTAGCTCCGGTCTGGTTGCTGAGAACCTACATATATATATAAACAGTGAGCTAAAGCCCAGTGAATAACATACAGCGTAAAGAGGTTATGAATGAATGTCCACAAAGAATGAAATCATTCATTAAATAGTATTTGATCTTTTAGTATTTCAATCAATCACCACATGTGGTACATCCATTAGCCTATAAACAAGAGGGTCCAAAAGGACCGTCTTAATAGACCAACAAGAATGATGATCATCAATCAAGAAATGATAGTTCCACAAGGAAACCGACAGAGCTCAGAATGATAGCCAATGCTAAGGATGCCACAATACGATTCGAATACAGACATACATTCATTCAAGAAACAATATCTCAATAAACAATTGATTCAGTATTCAAAAGATAACCATTTGAACATATCTTTACACAATTGTTACTCACAGATATTGGGCTAATAGCAGCTAGAGCGCGTCCCCGAGAGCCAACCCTAAACAGTTAACAAATAGAACAAACACTAAGTTCACAGTCGGAAGGATATAATTTAAATCCCTAAATTTCCTCGGTGTGGTTCTACGTCTAAATCCTCATTAAGATGCCTTAAACTAGGCCTAAGAATGCCTAGGATGGGATGAGGATGCAAAAATGTGCACAGAAATCAGTTTCAGAATTTTCAATGAAATAGGGTCCCCACTCGAGCGTAGGTTTCGCCGAGGCGCATGCAAACAAAGGACCCGCCGGCGTCAACTTACCCGGCCGAGCGACCGATGGACAATGTAAAATCTTGGATCGCTGATTTCTCCGCTCGAGCGGACTGTAAAACAATTCGAAGAAAATGCTGGGAGCATGCATTCCCCGCTCGAGCGGACGGCCAAAATCTGGAAAATCCAGATTCAACCTCCAAGTTCCAAACCAAGTTTTGATGCTCCAAACTCGATCCTCTTGGGCCCATTTTCTGGAAAACTCTTTCAAACACATAGAATAACAAGTTTTAAAGCTCAATTTAAGAAATCAAGGCCCAAGGGTGTTTCAATTAAACTCAATTTCAAACTAGTTTTCAAGAACAACATGCAAACATAACAAGCATGAGTTTTAAACCAAAATCAAACTTCAAATCTTGCTCTAATGAGCTCAATGGTTGGAAAACAAAATGAAAACATGGACTTTAGCTCAAACATGAACATGCATGTATAATTCTCCAAGAATTCAACTTCAAACTCACTAAATTCAACATGCATGCAACAATGGAACTTCAATTCAACAATTATGAACAAAGTCATGGTTTAGTTTCTACAATGATGCATGAAACATGCAAGGTTTAGCTCAAGACAACAAGAAGAAGATGATATCACTTACCTAAGTCTCAATTACAAGGTTTAGGAGCTAAATTAGCAAGTATACTTCCACTCTCAAGCAATCTCCAAGCAGAATCAACAATTTGAGTCCAACTCTCACTCTTCTCTCTCACTCTCTCTTGTTCCTCTTGTTTGGTCGGTTAGAAGCAAGGGAATAGCTGATCAAATGGTATGTTAAGTGTAATAAGGCTCTTGGAAATCAATAAACAAAGGGGCCACTAAGGTGGCAATTTGGTAATTAACTCAAACTTGGCGATTAATTCGTTTAAATCTAATTTAATCATTCCTAGTCAATTTTCAGATAAATATACCATAAAATCAGAAATATTCTACTGAGTCTAAAACTTCAAACGGTTTCTAAATCGGCCGCCGATAAGGCCTTCAATTAGCAATTTAAACATAAAGTGCAAACAGATAAATCAATCAATCAAACAGATACCATATGCAATTCAATAAGTAAACTTATTCAATTTCAGTTCGATCTCAATCAATCCATTCAGTACTTCAGTTAACCCAGTTATCAGTCATTATCAGTCCAGTTTAGCAATAATCAGTATATAATTCAGTGGTTATTCAGTAATCGGTACGAGGGTTGTTACAGGGACAACACTGGCCGATCTCCTAACAGATCCCGTGACCAACACAGAGAACTTGGGGGATACCTTTACTATTTCTATGATTGGAGAGGAACCGGTTGTGGACTCCATCAGTGGTATTCTGGATGCATCGAAGGTGCCACGCCTCACTTGGCAGTTGGATAAGGGCTTTATTTCCAGTTTTGAATCGGATGATGAACCAAAATCTGATTCCATTGAGTTTGTTGAGTTGGAATCAGTTTCAAGTTAGTCCGGGAAGTCTGAGTTTGGCATTTTCGAGAGTGGTAACCCGGATGCCAAGGTCCTATCTAGGTCATCTTTTGTTTTCTCTTTCGAGTCTGTTGTAACTGAAGAGCCAGAACTTATGATTGAGAACGTTGCAGATTTTGTTTACTTTTGTGTGTCGTTGATTTATTGCATTGACCAAGATCTTCAAAATTTTAATGAAAACAAGGAGGAAGAAATTCCTTAGGCTTTGAAAAACTTGATTGACTGAGAGGAGGAGAGGTGTGCTAAGCCCTACATAGATGAAATCATTAAAATTAACGTGGGTACTGAGAAGAATCCCCGCTTGGTCTAGATCGGGTCCACGTTGTCTTCGGAGGAACGCTAGCATTTAATCGCTTTATGAAAAGATTTCAAAGATGTTTTCGTGTGGTCCTATAAAGACATGCTTGGAATTGATCTTGAGATTGTACAGCACCAGATCCCTCTTCACCCCGAGGCCCGACCAGTCAAGCAAAAATTATGCAGAATCTGTCCAGATTCGGCGTTAAAGATTAAAGAGGAGGTCACCAAACAGATTGATGCGGGTTTCTTGATAGTGTCTGAGTACCGGACCTGGTTGGCAAATATTGTTCCAGTTCCAAAGAAAGATGGCAAAATCATAGTCTGCGTCAACTTTCGAGATGTGAACAGAGCTAGTCTGAAAGACAACTTTCCATTGCTGCACATCGATGAACTGTTAGACTTCACCGCAGGCCATGCATTGCTATCATTTATGGATGCATTTTTTGGGTATAATTACATCTTGATGGGACTAGAAGACAGAGAGAAGATTGCTTTCACAACGCCGTGGGGTACCTACTGCTATGGAGTTATACCTTTTGGGTTGAAAAATGTTGGAGCTATATATCAAAGGGCTTCATCTACCATCTTGCATGAAATGACCCATAAAGAGGTTGAGGTGTATGTAGACGACATGATTGTCAAGTCTAAGGAGCGAGAGGGCCACTACACCACACTGGAAAAATTCTTTGAATAGATCAGGGAGTGCAGACTAAGGGTGAACCACAGAAATGCACCTTTGGGTGATTGCAGGGAAAAATGCTAGGATTTTTGATTACACAGAGAGGAATTGAAGTAGATCCTTCCAAAATTAAGGCCATTTTGAAAATGCCACCGTTGAGGACTGAATAGGAGGTGCACGACTTTCTAGGCAAAGTGCAATTCATAAGACGGTTTATCTCAAAATTAACCTCGACTTGTGAACCACTATTTGGTCTCTTGAAGAAAGGGAGGAAGTTCTAGTGGGATGAGTGACGTCAGTTTGCCTTTGAACAGGTTAAGCAATACTTGTAGAATCCACCTGTATTGTCACCACCAGAGTTGGGGAAGCCGCTGATCTTGTATTTGTTAGTAACAGATTCGACCATGGGGTGCATGCTAGCTCAAGAATCAGAAGCTAAGGTGGAGAAGGCCATCTACTATCTGAGCAAGAAGATGCTGGATTACGAGACCCACTACACTCCCCTCGAAAAAGCCTGCTTAGCTTTCGTATGGGCAACGAGGAAGTTAAAACACATCCTATTAGCCCATTCTATAATTCTGGTTTCGAGATTAGATCCTATCAAATATCTCTTTAAGAAACTGGCACTTACGGGTAGGTTAGCTCGTTGGTTGCTCATTCTTTCCGAGTTTGACCTTAAGTATGTCACACGCAAATCAGTCAAAGAGAGATCGGTAGCGGAATTTCTGGCAGGCCACCCAGTGGAAGGAGATGAAGCAATAGAGTATCTATTCCTAGATGGGGAGATTTTGCATGTAGAAGAGCAGACATAGACAGTGTACTTTGATGGAGCAGCTAATCAGTATGATTAGGAGATAGGTGTGTTGCTGATAGCACCCGAAGATTTCCATATACCCTTAGCCTTCAAATTCTGGTTCAAAGTGTCCAATAACGATGTAGAATATGAGGCGTGTATCACTAGGTTGGAAGCTACCTTAGAACCAGGGGCAATAAGGTTAGATGTCATCGGAGACTCGAACTTGGTTGTTTCTTAAGCCAATAGAGACTGGAAAGTCAAGGAAGAGAAAATGAAGGTTTATCATCAGACCCTGGACGCTCTAATTCTGAGGTTTGACAAACTGACATTTACACATCTTCTAAGAGAGAACAATCGGTTCGCTGATGTGTTGGAAACTCTATCTTCCATGGTAGACATCCTGCTTGGAGTCAAGATGCGCCTGATTATCATTGAATATAAATATACACTTGCTTATGAGACCATTGCAGCGATAGATGAAGTTCAAGACAAGAACCCCTAGTATTACGACATTTGGAATTTTTTGGAGAAGAATACGTATCCACCAGGGGCAAATGTCAAAGATAAATGGGGAATACGGCGTCTAGCCATCTAGTTCATCATTTGCGGGAATAAGTTGTATAAAAGAGGCCATCTGGAAATGCACAAGCTCTGTGTTGAAGAAAAAGAGGCGAAACGTCTCACGAAGGCCATCCATGGAGGAGAATGTGGAGCACATATGCATGGTGTGATGTTGGCTAGGAAGATCCTCAGGCAAGGCTATTATTGGTCAATTATGGAGGAGGACTGCATCAACTTTGTTAGACAATGCCACAAATGTCAAATTCATGCTAATTGCATGAACATACCACTATCAAAGCTTTACAACACGACTTTGCCATGGCCTTTCTTAGTCTGGGGAATTGACGTCACCGGGGCAGTCTCGCCAAAGGGCTCAAATGGACATGAGTTCATTCTAGTGGTGATCGACTATTTTACCAAGTGGGTGGAAGTTCAGCCTTATTATGTGTTGAAGGCATCACATGTGGCCAAGTTCATCAGAAACAACATCATTTGCCAGTATGGGGTGCCAAATGAGATCATCTCAGACAACGGCTCGCACTTCAAGAAAGAGGTGGTGAATTTGCTTAAGAAATACAACGTGGCTTTTCATAAGTCATCCACATACAGACCATAGACCAACGGAGCTGTTGAGGCCATTAACAAGAATGTCAAGAACATCTTGCAGAAGACGGTGAAAACTTACAAAGGCTAGCCAGATAAACTGCCATTTGCACTCTAGGGCTATAGGACGTCAATTCAAACGTCTACAGTGGCAACCCCCTATTTTCTAGTATATAGGATGGAAGCTGTTTTGCCGATTGAGATTGAAGTACTGTCACTATGGATTATGGCTGAGTGTTAGATAGCGGTGGTGGATTGGCAGCAGAGCAGGTTCGAAGAATTGATGTTGTTTGACGAGAGGAGGTTGAAGGCGTTATATCATATCCAAGGATATCAGCACAGAATTACCAGGGCCTTCAACAAGAAAGTCAATTCCATAAATCTTAAAGAAGGAGATATGGTGCTGAAAGACAACCGAGCTCCAATCCATAACCCTAGGGGCAAGTTCAAACCTAATTGGACTAGTCCTTACATCATCAAATCTATATAGGCAGGATGAGGGATTATCCTAATGGATTTAGATGGCTTGGAGTTCTTACAACCAATCAACATGGACAAGTTGAAGAAATACTATCCTAAAGAGGCGCGCTAGGTCGAAAACCCAAAAGGGCGACCTAGGTAAAAGTTAGGGCATGAAAAGTTAGAAATAAGAAAAAATAAAGCTCACAAAGTTGAAAACCCAAAAGAGTAGCTTTGGCAAAAGTTAGAGCGCAAAAGGAGAGAGTTAATACCCGAGTGAATCCGAACCGAACTACGTAAGGCATGATTCCCATCTTTGGGATACGTAGGCAATTTCATCTTGAAGTTCAGCCATAATCATCTCTAATTCAACTGTCCTGTCCATCTGTTGATCGGTCCATCTTTTTTCGTCATCTGTTAGCTTGGTTGTATTACCTCCATTTGGCAGAAGGGCCAATTGTAATGTAGAGCAGTGATGCTAAATGCAGTTATAAGTAGTTATGATCATCTGATTTAGGGTTGTATATCTTAAGGACTGATTCCGTGTGTATCAGGTCATGACTGTTTCCAAAAAATGTTTTCAAAATTTTAGTAAGGTTGATTTTCTCAAAATTTTACCTTTTTCAATAGGCCATTTTAGACCAAAAAGGAAAATTTTCAGTACTCATAACTTCAATTCCATTGATTTCAACACAAGTATATTCTCCAACTCTCTGGTTAAATCAAAGTTGCTTTTACATCATAAAAACTTGAAAAGAAAAGTCAAAACAATAAACTAGGGGCATAGATAAGTCAGGTGGTCCTATGTCTTCTGCTCGCGCTCGTGGAAGTCTTTGCAGCCAAGGATGGCCCAACATGTGCCTCGTCCTTAAGCCAAGCCAAGCATTTGCCCGAAAGGGTGTAACTGAAGCTAGTGGCAGGAATCAGGATCTTTCTCATCCTCCAAGCTGTGAGGTACCGGGCCAAGTACGAAGCCCGAATGGGAAATAGAGCCTGGTATTCCATCCCATCCTCTGGACGGATCTAATCATGACTAAAAATATTTCGAAAATTTTACTATTCCTGTTTTAATCACTATTCATCCTTTGACAAATTTGATGTGATAATTTCTTTTGAGTAAATTTGTATTATATCATTTTGATACATATTGCACTAAATTCAAATTTACTTTACAATCATATTTGAATGTATCGATTATAAACATAATTGATTTATACGGAGCATCTTTTGAATATATGAAAGATTTATAAATAGTCAGTGGCGGTGCGGTGCATCAAATATATATAGTCAAAATCTTGAAATTGATATATTATAATGATTGCAGGAGAAGTCTTATTTAATTTTTTATTATAAACAAATCCTTGAAGATGTTTTGCCTGCAAAATGAAGAAGAAAAAGTTGTAAGTTGGTTTGAATTTGCTTGCAAAAAGAAAAAGAAAAAGAAAAAGTTACAAAGTAGACACAATTTTCATATGGCTTTTGACTTCAAGGAACCCATAATGATGGAGCTTTGTGTTGACTTCTCATAATCCGAAGGAGCATCTGTCTCTCCAACGGGTAGATTTTTTGGTATAAATAGAAATGTTGTGTGTGGAGAAAAATTAGAGAACTTGAAGAGAAAAAATTTTGTGTGCTCCAAAATTTTAAGTGTATTGTATTCTGCTTTTTCACTTTCAGATCTAAGAGTAGTCATTGTTTTTACACTTTCATATCTACTCTTTGTGAGAAAATTATTGTAAACGAAGGTTAAAGTACCTCTTATTTTGTGAGAGATTTTTGTAAGGGTAAGGCATTTATTGTTAAGTGAGGCTCAATAGATAAAAGTAAGACCTGTGTAAAATCCACAAGCTTTGTAAAGCTTTGGTAGTGTATTGATTCGTTTTGATAGTGAAGAAATTCTCAAGGAGGTTTCTTGGGGAGTGGACGTAGGCCCGGTGTGCCGAACCACTATAAATCTCAGTGTTTGATTTTCTTTCCCTATCTCTCTTACTTTTATATTGATAATCATTGTTTTGAATTTTGTATTTATTATTTTTTAATATTGTAAATTATTTTTTTTAATAACCCAATTCAACCCTCCTCTTGGGTTGTCTGACTGGGATAATAGAGATTTAGTACCACATTTCATCCACAAACTGATGGGCAGTCTAAAAGGACTATACAAACGTTGGAGGACATGCTTCGAATGTTTGTTTTAGATTTCCATGAAAATTGGGAAACTTATCTACCTTTGATAGAATTTGCATATAACAATAGTTTCCACTCCAGTATAGGGATGGCACCATATGAAGCTTTAAATCTCCGGTTGCTTGGACTGAAGTTGGGGATAGAGCATTGTTTGGGCTTGAAATTGTGCAAATTACTACTGAGAAAATCAAGATCATCCAACAGAGATTAAAAATTGCTCAAAGCTGACAAAGGAGCTATGCGGATCAAAGAATGAGAGATTTAGAATATGAAGTTGGTGATCATGTCTTTATCAAAGTCACTCTGATGAAAGGGCAAACAAGATTTGGGAGAAAAGGGAAATTATCACCCCGGTACATAGGGCATTTCAGATTTTAGAAAGATTGGGTCCGGTTACCTATTGAATTGCTTTACCATCGGGCATGGAGCAAGTGCATAATGTGTTCCATGTATCAATGTTGCGAGGCTACCTTCAGGATCCTTATCATGTTATTGACTATCGTCAGATTACTTTACATGACAATATGATTTATGAGGAAAAACCTATTCGGATCCTTGACTGGCAAGTCGAGCAATTAAGGAACAAAACTATCCCTATGGTAAAAGTTGAATGGAAGGGACATTACGAAAAAGAAGCCACTTGGGAATGGGAAGAAGAAATAAGGCAATGGTATCCAGAATTGTTTTCAAGTTGAGGTAAATAAGTTTGGAGGACCAAACTACCTAAAGAGGCAAAGACTATGATAACCCAACACGTATTATGCGTAATTATGCATGTGATTACGTGTTTGATATGAATTACATGATTAATTATGTGATTTATGTGAGTTTCAAATTATATCTATTGAGTGTAGGTGTAGCTTGCTTTTCGTGCTCCTCGGAGGGTTTTAAGCTCTGCAGATACGATAGCCCTACAGTTCGGACTTCCATGGTTCTGAATCCGGTTTCACAAGTGCAATGTGAAACAGAAAAACACAAAAGACTCCAAATCCGACAAATCTTTGAAAAATCGATTTACAATACAAAATGCCAAAAAATGGACTGCATTGCCAGATTTCAAAGTCGCCACCTAAATATTTTTGAGAAATTTGGGAAACCCGTGACCTGTGCCAAAGGCCACTTGTCTATCATCACCAAAGTGTCTCGGCTCAGGAACTTAGGTATGAGAGGGGAAGGTCATGAATTGAGCACCTCACTTACCCGATCAAAGATCACCCTCTACTAATGATGATGTGATTCTTATGTATAGTATATGTTCTTGTTTTGATTATTATGCTATCTTTACTATGTGATGCACACAAGTATAGACTAATTCACCCAATTTGGAACGCTTTAATTTCATGTTTGTTTGAAAATTATTTTGAATATGTACCACTTAGAACAGTGATCTCATATGTACATTTAATCAAAATTATTCAACTTGAGTAAATTAGCCTTCATCTACCAGCATTCAAACATGTATATCAACTAAGCACTTAGCCTCATGGTAAACATGCTTGACATGGTAACACTAACATTCATGCAATATGCTAAAGCAATAAATGCTCACCTAGTACTCAACCGAGGCAAGCCAAACAACACATACAAAATGCAATTAATAGGCTCGGCTACTAATATAACATGTGAGTCAATTCAAGGCATGCGATGAAGCACGTATTCGAGTAAGGAATTTGAAATTAACATTAATTAGTATGATGAGCCGTACCCTTATGCGTGCAAACATGGGTATGTATACATGGTAATGATACGAAATCAAAATATGATGCTACCATTATAAGCGAGTAAATAAAAGGAAGAAAGAAATGAGAGTTGAAAGGCATACACAAATTATTACATATTTGCCCTCATATAAGAGGGCCCGAATGAATGTCCAACTTACCTTAATTATGACAACACCGAATTAACTAATTATTACAAATCCGAATGTAAGCTAATTACAACACACTACGTATGAAATTTAATTTGCTCTGGAAGTGAGGAGCCACACATGCAACCAAGAGCATCCTCCCAGAAACGCCTCTGTTCTGCTGCTTGATTCTATTTTGTCTGTAGTTAGAAAATAATTCTGTTTTTGCCTTAGGGCTTGCTCTGTTTTGCAAGAAAAATGCCACTGTTTGCTCAATAAAAGGTGGCCAGCTAGCCAAGAAAAGTGGTCGGCTGGATTCAAGGGGTAGCCAGCCGCCTACTAATTTTGGTACTGCCCTGCTGTAATAGAATGGAAATGGAGCAAAAATAGAGTGTTTCCAGGGGATGTTTATCCTCTCTGCCTCTTCCTATCATAAAATTGATCAAGGGAGGAGAAGAACCAGTCCACAAATCATCAATGATCGCAAGGTTGTTGCATGATGATCCATGAATTGATGGGACAAGGAATCAATGAATGAACAGAAAAGACCAACAAAACCTCCTCCCTATCATGGAGTTACCTCAAGGGAAGTGGTAGACATTGATTCTTTAACCATTATCATCACTAAAGAGTATGAAATGACTAAAGACTCAATGGGTTTAATATAACGTTCGATTGAACCTAACTCAATTTTATTATCTTTGCCTCTTTTTGTCCAATTTTATTAGCCTTTTTTATTACCTTTCCATTCTTTAATCATTTTTGTCTAAAAGTGATAAGCACATCTAACTAATGAAGAGAAGTGTCAAACAAGGAGTTGTTCTTGGCATGAGAGAGATGTAATGCCTTGATAATGAACCTCCGAAAAGATTAAACCATTAAGCATGGAAGGTCTCTTTCACATGCCTTACACAACGATTGTTTGAAATAACTGTTAAACAAATAAAACCAAGAAAGGAAGGAGGGTGCAGAGATGGTTATTGCAACAGTGAGTACTTGTATGAAAAACTATGAAATAAAAGCTATCAACTCAAATAGGTTGGTGTCTAAGGCCTAAACCACAAAACCTATGAGGACTTACAACAACACAAGCCTAATATTCAAAGCATGAATGAAGTAAACACACTAAAACAGTCCTACAACTCACAAAACAGTGCTAGAAATTAGTTTGAAAAGCTAAAAAAAGTGAGCAAAAAATAGAGCTAATTAAAGCTAGTAAACAAGTCTAAGGAGGGGTGGCTAACCCCTCCACTTTTTGAACCTCAAAACTACATATTTTAGCCTCTGAAAACTCTGAAAATCAGTGGCCAAAAGTTGAGAAACAAGTAGAAAACACAAGGATAAAAGCTTATGGACTAAGGTTCAAAGAAGGGTGGTTAAGCCCTCCACCTTTGGTAGCTTTAAGTCACAAGTTTCAGCCCACCAAAACAGTTTAAAAATAGTATGAAAACGGCAAGAAAAGAGAAGGAAAAAGTAGTGTAAGGATGGCCAAAGTTATACCTCTTAAAGAGGAGTTACTCTTTTGTTCACAAACCACAAGGCCTTCACTCTCAAGGGCTGATATTTGAGCTCAAGAACCTCAGCAAGGAGATTTAAATTTTTGGTTTAGGAAGTGTATGTATATTGCAAGATAGAGAGGGAGAGTGTTTTCCAAGATTTTGAGCTTTTGTAAATTTTTCTAACCTAAAACATAAGGGATGGTCAAGTATATATAGCAAAACAGGTTGCTATCTCAAAAATATCTGTATTGAGCTAGTTGGTGCTATGCATGCACATGGGGGGATAGCTAGTAGCAAAATATCTGCCAGCGGAGAAACCTGGCTGGCTGGCTAGGTAGGGGACGACTGGCCACTAATTTTTAGCCAGCAAACCTTTGAGTGGTTAGGCTAGAAAAAAAAAGAGTAGGTTTTGGTTCAAAGGGGGTGCAAAGTTCTGGGCTTTGAAACTCAAAATTGAGGCTCCTTGCTGAAGAAATCAAACATTTGCATAGCGTAGTATTTCATCATCGAGTGTTCACTGTAAGGCGTCCAAGTCTTAAGGGTGGTCAAAAATGAGGTGTCTATAGTTGCCCCCTTTTTGACAGAGCTCGAAGTCATGAAATGACATGAGTAAATGTCAAAGTTCGAAGACGACCCATTTGACACGGCCGTAAGACTTGGACTAGGAATCAAAATGTAAATGCAATTGGTTGAACTCGAGGGTTGCCTACGTATCCCTTTGCAAGGAATCAAACCAACGTAGTTCAGGGGCAGAATGCAACATGATATAATGTGATGCAATAGTTGAGAACACAGATGAGCATACCGCCTGAAAATTATGAAGATGAGATGCAATGCAATGCAACAATTGAACCATAAGCGAGCATACTGCCTGAAAATGAAGAAATGGGCATAAGCCACACTACATATCACGTAGAAAGGTTGTAGAGATAATCTTAGCTATGCTTCCTTGCAGAAAAGTAACAAGAAACAATCCCAACTACACTTCCGCATAGAAAGGTTAACAAGAAACAATCCTAACTACACTTCTGCGTTAACAAGAAACAATCCCAACTACACTTCCGCGTAGAAAGGTTAACAAGAAACAATTCTAACTACATTTCCGCATAGAAAGGTTAACCAGGAACAATCCTTACTGCACTTCCGCGTAGAGTAAAGAGGTACAAGAAACAAACCAAACCACACTTTCACGTAGACAGGTACAAGAAACAAACCAAACTACACTTCTGCGTAGAGAGGTACAAGAAACAAACCAAACTACAGTTCTGCGTAGAGAGGTAAAGGGGTACAAGCCAAATCACACTTGTGTGACGCGGGTGGATATAAAGAAAAGCACAATGCACATGAATGCAACATATTAAAATGACATATGCTGTGATGCGTGTTCTATGCTGCAATGCATGTTCTATGCAACATAATAGGTATGTGAAGTATGATACGATGCATGTTCTATGCAACATAATAGGCATCAGAATGGAATGCAACATAATAGGCATCAGAATGGAATGCAACATAATAGGCATCAGAATGGAAAAGACAAACAAAAAGCGGTATTTTGAGAACATCTCATATAGATCTTACCATTCAGAGGTTCTTACATGCTTAAAAAGGATACAACTTGCTCAAACTTGAGGTTGGGCCACGTTCCCACTTCGGAGAAATGACAGTTTTGAAGCAGCAGATCTAGAATCACATTTCAGAATTTTCTGTAATCAAAACAAACCAAATTTCTTCAATTCTTCACTTTAGGGTGCATATAGGACTCTTCATGCATAGAATAGGCAAGACCTCAGCAAAAAACCACCTTGGACCAGATGCCTGGCCGGACGGCCGTAAGACTTGGATAGCCGGCCACTCATCTAGCCGGTCGGCCACCTGATGGGTTTTCGAGGGCAAAAAGGGCATTTCAGCCCGTGGCTTATAAAAACAACACCATGGTTCATTGTAACATATCCAAACCGACCGAAAATCATAACCCTCTTTCTCTAGGTGCTCTCTCTCTTGATTTGTGTTTTATACGCGTTACCCAACGTCCCACACAAACTTTATTCATAAAACACTTTTGGCCCTCTTCACTTTGAACCGATTGGATTTTGTTTTGGTTGAGTTTTTGGGTTTTTCGTTGATTTAGGCTCATTTCCCTCGTGTTTTTCTTAGGTTTCACACTTTTTTTTTTTGACTTTTTCTCTTTTCTAGGCTTTTGACTTTTCAGGTTTTCTACCTTTTTTCCCCTAATTTTCTCCTCTATTTCTCCATGGCGGATGGTATCCCACACAATGGTGCCCCTCCTGAGGTATCGATATTTCCACCTATCGCAGAGGTTGAGAAGCCGATAGTTATCGAGGTCGAAGGGGCGTCGGAGGACATCACCACTGACATCAAGGTGGAGGAGATATACCCTTCAGGGCATAAGTTGGAGTTACCACTGCTGAGGGTGAAACCCTTTGATTCGGCCACTTACCACCCCCGGACACATGTGATGGCCCCTAAGGGTATGTTGTGGTTGGAGGACTTTGCCATGGGCATGCTTGAGGATGTCCTGTTAAGGGAGCGGACCTCCCATCTTTCTCAAGATGCCGTTGAGGTAAAAATCTTTTCTTTCAAGCATATTTCTTGTTTTGTCATTTCATTACTGTCTTTCACTCTGTCAGGCATCTGATACACTCCCTTTCCAACACAAGGTGTCGCTCTCTCTTGGTGAGGATATGGGGCAGTAATTGCTAGAGATTGGTATCATGAGCTCCCTATTCGGGTCCGCGAGCTAGTTGACGAGGTAGGCTTCGGCCTATTTTGCTCGGGGCTTTCACAACTGCTGGCCAGCCAGGCTTTACTAGGATCTTTGGTGGAGAGGTGGTGGGACACCACTAATTCCTTCCACTTCTCTTCCATCGGGGAGATGACAATGACTCCCTATGACTTGTCGATGATCACTGGCTTGAGAGCAGGGGGTGATCCAATCTCTTTTGACCTAGACAAGGGCCAGTAGGTGGCAGCTTGGATACATCTACTCAGGGCACGCCCTTTGCTGGACAGGCCGGCTATGGTCAGATATAGCTGGTTCTACGATTGTTTCTATGGGAGCCAGTCGGAGACTCAGGAAGAAATTGAGCAGTATACCTACAGATTCCTGATCTACATCCTTGGTGCCACCCTATTTGCGAATAGGTGGAATATTGTAGGCTTGTACCTATTGGGCGCCTTGGTAGTGCTGCCCCGGGTCCGGTTCTATAACTGGGGTGGTGCTAGCCTCGCCACCTTGTACGGGTACGTAAGCTCCGATTCCCACAAGAAAGGAAATAAGGTCGGAGGCTACTGGAGAGCGTGGGAGGTACATATTGCACTTGCATTTTCAATTTTTTGCTTGTTCCTCATGCTCTCTGATTTTCACTTTCTGTCTTTATCTCTATTCATGCGTTATGCTTTCTGCTTTACACTTTCTGTCTTTATCTATGTTCATACATTGTGCTTTATGCTTTGCACTTTTTGTCTTTATCTTTGTTCATATATGTTGACTCACACAAATTGATCTCTTCTTGCAGCTATGGGCCTATGCTTATTTCCTGGCCCTTGCCCATTCTGAGGGATGAGATAGAGCTAGTCATGCCTTACTCCCGGCGTTATGACTGCAGGTGTTGCCCTAGGCACCGTAACAACACCACTTTTGCTTATTACCGTCGATATTTTGACATGGTGATGGCTTGCGAGGTACTCCAAAACCCATATTCACTTCTGCTTCATCTCCATTGCTATTGCTCTGATTCATACTTTGATAACTGACGTCAACTAACAACTGTGAATTCTCCATTTGTAGATTGCATGGAAGCCATGGGCGATGATGCTGGTCGGGATACGAGATCAATATGTCAAGTCTTCCACTAGCTCCTGGTTTCAGATCTTGTTGGAGGGTCCATTCTGCTGGACTTGGTAGTTACAAGAGAGGTTTGTGCGCCAGACCCTGGGTATACCTGCACTAGTTGTTCCTGTTCCTCCTCCTCCATCGATGAGGACAGCTGATAGCCTCGTAGTTGAGGCTATCGTACATTAAATGGCTGGGCAGGATGTTGATTTCTTATGAAGGATTGGGGATTATGCGGCCTTTATCAGGACTCATTTGATGCCACCATTGACCGAAGTTCCCACGGAAGACGCTACAGGTGCCCCTATGGCTGGAGGGGTTCACACCGTTGAGGTTGATATTTGTGGGGTCCCTCCTGCTATGTACGTAGCCGGTTTGCCAGTGATTTCGACCACGATCCCATGTTAGTAGCCAAGCGGGATGGCTTATCAGATTTTGATCGACCTGCTAGCGTCTGAACCTAAATAAAAATAGAACACACAATGCGTAAGGCCAATCAACTGTATACTTGACTGTTAGGACATGCTATAGCCCATCTCAGTCAAGTTATGCCAGGGGTAATGCCAAGAAATGTCAGCAGATCTCCTGCATATCCAGTCACACTATAATCCCTCTAAAGGAAAGTCCACTAGTTGTGGGCGAAAGAAGTAGGATCTGGCTAAATACTCGGGACAAGGGTCCACCACTGTCAGCTTATCCATCAACTATACCTAGGAAGGGATGAGAAATAATAGAGATTAAAGAATAGAGAGATGTACGTTAAGAGAAAAGGTAAGAAAAGGGTTTTGAGAGGAAAATATAGAGTAAGTGCTGAGTGATGTGAGAAATCATAAATAAGAAGGATGGGAAACAATACTTGGAGAAGCAGTGGATTCCCTAAGAACCGAGTAGTCTCTCATTGATGAAAAGCATCTAAACCCAAGGGTCTTGGCTAGTGCCAAACCTATGTAGCTCTTACCCTTCTTAAGGCATTGGGTCCCTTCAATCAACCTAATACTATCTCCATCGCAATTAGGGGCAAGAAGGAAGTGTGCAAGCGAACATAAGCAAAGGGCATGTTGACAATAACCTTGCTAGAGGAGGTCACCTCTGTCTCCAATGCTGGAAAACCGATGAATCAAACTGGGAATGTCCAACTCCCTGTCATGAGCCAAAGATCGAGCCTCATGTAGAGTGAGCCCACACATCCATTCCAAAGCCCGTGTATAGCCAAAACAGGGTTGAGGCATAATCTCCTCATCATACCAAGATTCCATTAAAGCTTGAAATTCTTTTAGCATAGGCACATTTCTTGCAGTCCGAAGAAAAATACATGTGTAATTGAGTTCCAACATCGAATCGAGGCATGGAGGAATGAAAAACAAATTGAAACACGACTTAGTGAAAAAAGCGCGTTTATGCCGAAACCCCAGAAATTTACCCTTTTTGTGTCATCCAAAGTAGCCATCAAATCCTTGAGCCTCTCGGCAAGAAATATCTCCGTTTTTAGAGAAAACGGCAACGAAGATGAAGTTATGTCGAATAAACAGTGAAAGAGGACCTTTTATAGAGGATAAGGTTGAATGAGTGGCTGACAGCTGTTGCTACCTGTCCAACTACAACCCTTAGCCAGCCAACCACCTCTCTTGGTCGGCCGTCCATCCAAGTGGATGGCCGACTCCTTTATGCTGGCTGGACAGTTGGCAGCAGTGTTATGTTGGTCCCTTTTTGAGTTTCAGTCTTGTTTTGATTCTTTTGTTTTTGGCAAGTGTAAATAATTGTGTTTAGGTTGTTTTTACTTTGTTGTGTATTTATCGAGTTGTATTTTGCATTTTGGGTCAGTTGTCGGCTTAATATCTGGTTATGAACATCACTCCAATACAAGCATTTTGCAAATTTAGTTCTAATTTTATGCAAATGTGGTGCCAATCCAAAGATGTTGTGCACAACAAAACTCGTTTTTATAAAGCTGCAGGGTTTTGCCCCAATCATAGTTTTTACAAAAGAGGAAATATAAGTGTTTTTTTTTTATTTATAAAAAATAAAAATAAAAATAAAAAGTAACAGTCCATCAAAACAAAAGATAATAAGCAAAAGAGTACAAAAATCTGTGTCAATCGCATCAAACAACCTGAAAGGCCCTCTTCGTCCTCTTCCACGGACGGGACTTAGGGGCACTATCACCGTCAGTGCCGCTATCATCAAAAGAGTGGGGCTTAGAGCCAGAGCCGGAGCCGAAGCCGACCTTACCCTCTCCACTCTCTAACTCAGAGCCGGTCTCGGCATCCTCCTCACTCCCTAACTTTGTGCCAGCATCATCATCCTCGCTCGAAGACTCAGAGCGCCTGCTTGTTGTCTCCTCGATGCCGCTAGTCTGGGTGTCATCTCCACTCAACATCGACTCCAAGAAGGAGGAGGTCTCCTTTGTTTGGGACTCACCCTCTAACTCTGGGCACCCCTATCTCTACTCAGCCTCGACTCTCATCCTAACCTTGTGCTGGGGCCCATTTGTCTCTCCTCCCTGCCACTGGAGGAGGTACCACTGGTGTTGTTGGCGTCGTTAGTGCCCCAAGTGCAGAAGGAAGCTGAAAGTAAGAAACAGGAAATCAGTATAATGCAAAATCAATACAAAGCAACACAGAGTATCAGAACAGTATAAGGCAGAGTTTATATAGGTATGAATCAGAGCTGGCAGGTGTATGAGAAAATGGAGAATACCTGAATACCGTGGACAGTAAGTAACATCTCTCTCCTCTGCACCATTTGGACCAAATAGGTGACCAACTGCAAGAGACCATCCGTGTACTCCAATGGCACCTGCAAATGAGTTTGAACATCAGTATATAGAAAAAAGGGAATGTGAAATAAAACAAATAATATTTTGTGTCAAATATGTATATTATTTGCATTTTCTCAATTAATATACTAGACATCATCAAAATTAAACAACATGATTAACAATCTCCTCTTTTTGATGATGGCAATACATGAATGGATTTGACACAAAATTGAAATCAACAAAATATTTGATAATTTTGCTACATAAGATATTTGATACGTGCACGACAATTCACAGTATACATGCAGAACAATTCTCAACAATTAAATTCACTGTACACATGACAACAATTCACAACATGTACAACAATTCTCAGCAGTATACATGCATAATAATTCTCAGCAATTCAAGTCATACTTTTCTCCCCCTTTGACATCATCAAAAAAAATATGGAGATGGGAAGGTGGTAGAGAGAAAAAAAAATGGAGAGAACGGTGATAATGATGTAGATCAGCGTTGCTGGAGAGAATTAAAAAAAAAAAGTGAAAATCGATAGATTGGAGATAGATCTTGGTAGATTGGTGATGGATTTATGTAGATTTGGGATGGATTTTGGTTAGATCGGTAAGGGATTTGGGTTGATGATGATGGTGATGAACAGAAATGATAGAGAAGATTAGGGATGAATTTTGTGTAGATCTGAGGTGGTTTTGTGTAGATTAGATGCAGATGCATGTAGATCGAAGATATTTGTGATGAAGTTTATGGGTGATGTTGTGGATGATGAGGCTGGTGATGGACGATGGTGAGGATGATGGTGTCTGAGGATGAAAGGAAAAAAAGAGAGAGCGAGAGAGAGAGAGAAAGAGAATCAGAGCCAGAGCGAGATAGACAGAGACAGAGACAGAGAATATATAAAATATTTTTTATTTTAATTTTATTTTGATTTTAATTTTAATATTAATTTTATTTTAAAAAATAAACATCATATAAGAGTATTTATCATACCAAATTCAGTTCTAATATAACAAAATTGTTCTTCATTAAGTGGCTTGGTAAATGTATCAGCTAATTGACAATTTGTAGGTAGAAATTTGAGTTCAATGTCACCTTCGAGTACATGATCTCTTAAAAAATGATGCCTTATGTCGATGTGTTTAGTGCGAGGGTGCGGAATAGGATTTTTTGGAAAGGTTAATGGCACTTGTGTTGTCACATTTTATAGGAATATGATCATAGTGAAGTCCAAAATCTTGAAGTTGTTGTTTCATCCAAAGTAATTGTGCACAACACCCAGCGACGGCAAGGTATTCTGCTTCAACAGTTGATAGAGCCACTGAGTTTTGTTTTTTACAAAACCAAGAAGTGAGTGAGTATCCAAGAAAGTGACAAGTACCACTTGTGCTATTTCGATCAAGTTTACATCCCGCAAAGTCAGCATCCGAGTAATCAAAAAGTTCAAAAGTGGTTCCCTTAGGATACTATAATCCCAAATTTGGAGTGCCAACAAGATATCTGAAAATACGTTTGACTACGGTGATGTGTGACTCTTTCAGTACAGATTGAAAATGTGCACATATACAAACACTAAACATTATATCGGGTCTACTTGCAGTAAGATAGAGTAAGGAACCAATCATACCTCAATATTTCTTTTCATCTACAGGCTTACCTTACTCATCTTTTTCAATTTTTATTGATGTGCTCATTGGAGTTGCTGCAGGCTTTGATGATTCCATTTCAAACCTTTTGAATAGATCCTTGATATATTTCGATTGATTTAAATGGATTCCCTCATTAGTTTGTTTAATTTGTAGACCAATGAAGTAATTTAATTCCCCCATCATACTCATTTCAAATTCACCCTACATATCTTTAGCAAACTCTTTGCATAAATTTTCATTAGTAATATCAAAAATAATATCATCAACATAAATTTGAACAATAAGCATATCCTCATTTTTGATTTTTATAAAAAGTGTTGTATCAATTTTTTCCTCTAGAAAAACTTTTTCCAAGTACAAAATTATTTAATCTTTCATACCATGCTCTAGAAGCTTGTTTTAAACCATATAAAGCTTTTGAAAGTTTGAAAACATGATCCGGGTATTTATGTCTTTCAAAACTGGGAGGTTGTTCAATATAAACTTCCTTCGAAATGTACCCATTTAAGAAAACACTTTTAACATCCATTTGATACAATTTGAAATCTTTAAAACATGCAAAAGCAAGTAACATTCTAATAACTTCAAGGCTAGCAAGTGGTGCAAAAGTTTCATCAAAATCAATACATTCTTCTTGAGTATACCTTGGACAACCAATCTTGCTTTATTTCTACTAACAACTCCGGATTCATCCATTTTGTTTCGAAAAGCCCATTTTGTTCTAATAAATGGATGATCCTTAGGCTGAGGGGTCAAAAACCAAACTTCATTTCTTTCAAATTGATTTAATTCTTCTTGCATTGTTAAAATCCAATTTTCATCATTTTCAGCTTCTAAAAATGATTTTGGTTCAATTTGTGAAAAAAATGCTAGGTTACCACAAACATTTCTAATAGAGGAACGAGTTTTTATATCTTCTGCTGCATCACCTATGATAAGGTCTTTAGGGTGGCCATGAGCATACTTTCATTCCTTTGGTAGATTTGATTTTTTTTTTGGACGAGCATATTCTTCTTGAAGATTCTTCATTGTAATTTCTTCTTTGTGCTCCGAAGATGGATTTTCTTCATTTGTTATGTAAATGCTCTCCATTATTAGATGTGTTTCTGTAGTATCGTCACTTACAAGATTCTTGGAAACAACGTTGTTAGATTCATCAAAGGCAACGTGTACAGATTCTTCAACAAGTAAAGTTCTTTCATTGAATACTCTATAAGCTTTACTAGAATTTGAACAACCAAGAAATATAACTTCATCCGATTTAGCATCAAATTTTCTGAAGTTATCTTTAATATTATTCAATACAGAGCATTTACAACCAAATGCATGCAAGTGACTAATATTAGGTTTTCTATCTTTCCAAATTTCATAAGGGGTTTTTTTTAAGAATAGGTCTAATCATAGCACGGTTTATAACATAGCATGCAGTGTTAACGACTTCCGCCCAAAAATATCTAGGTAAATTATTTTCACAAAGCATAATACAGGCCATTTCTTCAAGATTTCTATTTTTTCCTTCAACCACACCATTTTCTTGAGGAGTTCTAGGGGTAGAAAAATTATGATCAATTCCAAACTCATCACAAAACATAATAAAATTATCATTTTCAAATTCTCCATCATGATCACTTCTAATACTACAAATATTAAGACTTTTTTCATTTTGAATTCTTTTACATAACTTTGAGAAATTGTAAAAAGTTTGATTTTTGTGTGTCAAATATAAAACCCATGTATATCTAGTATAATCATCAGCACAAACAAGAGCATAAGACTTTTCTCCCAAACTTAATGTTCTAGATGGTCCAAATAAATCAATATGCAAGAGTTCAAGAGGTCTAGTAGTTGAAATGGATTTGAAAGAAATTCTAGTTTGTTTTCCAAATTAACATGCATCACAAAGTTTGTCTTTTTCAAAAATAATTTTTGGTAAACCAATGACTAACTCATTTTTTGAAAGTTTGGAAATTAAATCAAAATGAGCATGTCCTAATCTTCTATGTCAAAGCCAACCATTATCATTTATGGTAGATAAACATTTAATATTAAAATGAGAAGACAAATCATGCAAATCAAACACATATACATTGAAACATACTCATTTTGATTTGAAACATACCTACAAAAATTTGATTTTTCTATTGGTACCCATATCTTCTTGGGTCCATAAAAGTTAGAATTTGACACTCTTGAAATGAGCATGTCCTTAAGGATTTCTTTTAATAGGACATGAAGGTGAAATATGACTTTTTGTACCACAAAAATGACATGTGAGATGAGAGTGACTAGAGGATGCATACATAAAACCATTTTTGATAGTTTTTACTTTTGAAAAAAGTTTATATCCAATTTCGGCTCTACCAAAAGTACGATTTTGATTTTTAAGAATTTTATCTAAAGTCTCTCTACTTTGAGTGAATTTTGAAAGAATATTTTTTCAAGTCTTCAATATTTTCTTTCAAAACAATTTGCTCCTTTTTTAAAGACTCATTTTCTTCTTACAATACAATTAATCTTTTCTTAGAAATTGAAGACTCTTTCCTAGTTAAAATCTCATTTTCCTCTTTCATTTTCATGGCTTCATTTTCTAAAGCATTTATCTTGAAAGTTAAGGATTCATTTTCTTTTGATAAACTTGAAATCACTTTCTTTTGACAGTAACTTTTCAAACTTAGTTTCTTAAATTCAGCATATAATTCATCAAAAGCTGATTGTAATTCATCAAACATAAAAGATTCGTTATTTACCTCATCTTCGTTTCCAAGTGCCATTAAGCATAGGTTAGCAACCTCATTTTTGCAAACTTCGGTTTCTAAGTCGCTTTCATCACTATCTTCTCCCCATACTGCAATCTTGGCTTTCTTCTAGTCCTTCTTCAATTCTTTCTTAAGTTCCGGACATTCTGATTTGTAGTGTCCAGGTTTGTTGCATTCATAGCAGGTAACTTCAGATTTTTTATGATTTTCTCCCCTTTGAAAATCCCTGTTGTTGAAGTCTTTTATGAAAAAATTTCACACACCTTGTTTATTTTTTACAAACCTTTTGAATTTTCTAGTGATGAATGTCATTTCCTCATCATCATCTGAATCATCTTTCAAATCCTCTTGATGTTTTGAGGTGGATTTGAAGGCTATTTATTTCTTCTTGTTGTTTTCCTCCTCTTCCTTTCCTTCTTGCATTATGAGTTCATGAGTCAAGAGAGATCTTATTAACTCATCTAGACTTAACTTTGATAAATTCTTGGCTTCGGTAATGTCAATGACTTTTGTCTCCCAACTTTTTAGTAATGACCTAAGTAATTTTCTTACAATTTCAACATTTGTATATATTTTGCCAAGAGAAGGTAAACCATTAATAATATCAGTAAAGCGAGTAAACATTTGAGGAATAGTTTCATCAGGCTTCATTTTAAAGCGTTTATAATTATGGACTAACAAATTGACTCTAGATTCTTTAACTTGTTCGGTTCCCTCATCAGTCACTATAAGCTTATCCCAAATTTCTTTTGCGGTTTTACATGTGAAAATTCTGTTGAACTCGTTGGCATCTAAGGCATAATACAACATGTTTGTGGCTTTGACATTAATTTGGGCCATTCTAGTATCTAATTCATTCCACTCATCTTCAGGTTTTGGTACCTTAAGGCCATCTACGGTTTTGGTAGGTATTTTTGAACCATTGCAAATAATTTTCCAGCATTCATAGTCATTAGATTGAACATGTATGGTCATCCTAGTTTTCCAATAGCTAAAATTTGTGTCGCTAAATAGTGGTGGCCTATTGGATGCTTGTCCCTCAGGTAAGGAATGACTAGTGGTTGCCATGATCTATTCTAAGATGATTAAGTCACACAAACTAAAGTCTAGGCTCTGATATCAATTGTTATCCCAGTCAGGCAACCCAAGAGGGAGGTAAATTGGGTTATTAAAAAAAATAATTTACAATATTAAAAAATAATAAATACAAAATTCAAAACAATGATTATCAATATAAAAGTAAAAAAGATAAGGAGAGAAAATCAAATACTGAGATTTCTAGTGGTTCGGCACGCCGGGCCTACGTCCACTCCCCAAGTAACCTCCTTGAGGATTTCTTCACTGTCAAAATGAATCAATACACTACCAAAGCTTCACCAAGCTTATAGATTTTACACAGGTCTTACTTTTATCTATTGAGCTTCACTTAACAATAAATGCCTTACCCATACAAAAATCTCTCACAAAATAATGAATAAAATAAGAGCTACTTTAACCCTCTTTTAAGATAATTTTCTCACAAAGAGTAGATATGAAAGTGTAAGAATAAGGACTACTCTTAGATCTGAATGTGAAAAAGCAGAATACAATACACTTAAAATTTTGGAGCACACATAATTTTTTCTCTTTAAGTTCTCTAATTTTTCTCCACACATAACATTTCTATTTATACCAAAAAATCTACCCGTTGGAGAGATAGACACTCCTTCGGATTATGAGAAGTCAGCACAAAGCTCCATCATTATGGGTTCCTTGAAGCCAAAAGCCATATGAAAATTGTGTCTACTTTGCAATTTTTTCTTTTTCTTTTTGCAAGCAAATTCAAACCAACTTATAACTTTTTCTTTTTCATTCGGCAGGCAAAACATCTTCAAGGATTTGTTTATAATAAAAAATTAAATAAGTCTTCTCCTGCAATCATTATAGTATATCAATTTTAAGATTTTGACTATATATATTTGATGCACCGCACCGCCACCGACTATTTGTAAATCTTTAATATATTCAAAAGATGTTCCGTATAAATCAATTATGTTTATAATCAATACATTCAAATATGATTGTAAAGTAAATTTGAATTTAGTGCAATATGTATCAAAATAATATAATACAAATTTACTCAAAAGAGACAATCATATCAAATTTGTCAAAGGATGAATAGTGATTAAAACATGAATAGTAAAATTTTCAAAATATTTTTATTTAGAAAATATTTATAACAAATGTATCATAAAGTATGTATATTTTAAATAGATAATATTTTGTGTCAAATATGTATAGTATTTGCATTTTCTCAATCAATATATTAGATATCATCAAAATTAAACAACATGATTAACAATCTCAATTCCATTCCAAATGCTTTCTGTAAGCTTTGCCAAAATCTTGACACAAACTTAGAATTTCTATCCGATACAATTGAAATTGGAACACCATGTAGTCGAACAATTTCATTAATATACACAGGAGCCAGTCTGTTAGTATTATAAACAATTTTCACAGGCAAAAAGTGAGCAGATTTAGTCAATTTATCCACGATAACCCATATAGAATCCATACCTCGCGGTGTTCGGGGTAAGCCAACAACAAAGTCGATACTTATGTGCTCTCATTTTCATTCTGGAATAGGTAGAGGCTGAAGTAAACCTGCTGGTCTTTGACGCTCCGCTTTCACTTGCTGGCACTGAAGACATCTTGAAATAAACTCTTTAGTTTCTCTCTTCATATTAAGCCACCAAAAAGCTTGCTTGAGATCTTGATACATTTTAGTATTTTCGGGATACATAGCAAATTTGGGTTTGTGAGCTTCTTCCAAAGCTCTTCCTTTAATTTCTAGAACATTTGGAACACACAGTCTTCCTTTAAACTTCAACACTTAAGCTTTCAAAGAGAATCCCGGTCTTGGCTTCATTTCCATCGCATCATATATTTTCTTGAGAAATTCATCCTCCAATTGCCTCTGTTTAATTTCTTCAATAATAGCTGGTTGTGCTGACATTGCGGCTAACATTTCACCTTGTTCATGTAGCACAATTTCCACTTCCATTCTTTCCAAGTCAAGAAATAATTCGTTCCACTCTGTAAACAGGCATGCTAGATTCCCCATTGACTCTCTGCTAAGAGCATCCACTATCGTGTTGCCTTTGCTGGGATGGTAATGAATCTGCAAGTCATAATCTTTGATGAGTTCTAACCATCATCTTTGTTGCATATTAAGCTTCATCTGAGTAAAGAAATACTTGAGGCTCTTGTGGTCAGTATAGACTTCACATGTTGCCCCATAAAGATAATGCTGCCATATTTTCAATGCAAATACCACTGCAACTAACTACAAATTATGCGTAGAATAATTCCTTTCATGCAGCTTCAGTTGTCGAGATGCATTTGCAATGACTCTTCCATTCTTCATAAGTACACACCCCAATCCTTTATAAGAAGCATCACTATACATGACATGTTCCAAAACATCACATAAATCATATAAACATTCATAACATAATCATTCAATAATGGCATATTCCACAGATTCATTCATAAACATTCTTAATCTTCCATTTACATTCCATATCATAACATATCTTTTTTGAACATACCTTATAAGAACATATCATTTAATTCAACATTTCTTATTATTCAATCATCATATAATTCGTGCATTTTTCTTTTCTTTTTTTTTGCATGCTTCATTCTCTTTCTTCATTACATTCATTCATGTCCATATCATGATCATAAGATGCGAAATGCTTCCATTCTAAAAAAAACCAGGGTTTAGACTGATGATCACAATATAAAAAAAACACAACTTTCAATTTCAAACCCAATAGCATCATATATAAAATCAATCCATGAGTTAAGTTGAAAAAATTTCTACAACCATGGAGGTTCTTTCTTCAATCTACCAAATAATCATCAATCATAACATTTTAACATATATATCATAAAAAACCATTTGTCCAAACTTAAATCATATAAACACATAATTTCATTACAACTATAAATAACAAACTCTTCTGTACTCGATGGTAGGGCAATGATTGGTGCTGTTGTGAGCCTTGTTTTCAATTCTTGGAAGGCAGACTCCCTTTGTTTTGTCCACTCAAATAGAACACCTTTTTGAGTCAATTGGGTAAGCGGCACTACAATCTTGGAGAAATCCTAAACAAATCTTCTGTAGTAACCTGCTAAACTTATAAAACTGCACACTTCTGTAACATTAGTAGAGGTAGGCTAGTTCACAATAGCTTTTATCTTTTGCGAATCAACAGAAACACCCTCCTTATTAATTACATACCCTAAAAATACAACTTCATTGAACCAAAATTCACATTTCTTCAATTTAGCATACAATTTCCTGTCTTTAAGTGTTTGAAGAATTATTCTCAAATGCTTTTTATGTTCCTCTCTACTTTGCGAATAAATAAGTATATCAACAATGAATACAACCACAAACTCATCCAAATACTGTTTGAAAATTCGATTAATTAAATCCATGAAAGTTGCTGGTGCGTTCATAACCCCAAATGGCATAACTAAGAATTCATAATGCCTATATCTAGTTCGAAAGGCGGCCTTTTCAACATCTTTTGTTTTAACTTTCAACTGATGATGCTTGGATCTCAAGTCAATTTTGGAAAACACCTGGGCTCCCTATAACTGATCAAATAAATCATCAATCCATGGTAAATGGTATTATTCTTTATAGTTACCTTGTCAAGTTCTTGGTAGTCAATACATAACCGGAGTGTCCCATCTTTCTTTTTCACAAACAGAATTGGTGTGCCCTATGGTGATGTACTCGGTCGAATGAACACTTTGTCAAGCAACTCTTGCAACTATACTTTCAATTCCTTCATTTTTGCCGTTGACATTCTATAAGGAGCTTTTGAAATCGGTTGATTACCTAGCACAATATCAATAACAAATTTAATCTCACGGTCTATCAAGTCCCTTGGCAAATCCTCAGGAAATACATCCAGAAATTCTCTAACAATTGGGATATTATCAACACTCATATCTGTTGTCTGTACATTTTAGGATACTACGCAAATAGCCCTTACAAGCTTTTTGAAGTAATTTACAAGCTTTCATAGCCAATATCAAATAAGGTGGAAAAACTACCCCATGTCCCACAAAAGTAAATTCATTTTGTCCAGGAGGTCGGAAAACAACTTGTTTAGACGCACAATTGATGATTGCATGATAATATGTTAACTAATCCATTCCAAGAATTATGTCAAAATGATCCATATCAAGAGGCATCAAGTTAGCATATAATTGAATATCCCCAATTAGAATCTCACATGCAGGATAAATAAAAGCACATAACATAGAACCCCCAGATGGCGAAGACACACACAACATGTAATCCAATGGTTCCAAGGGTCAATTCAAATTACTAACAAATGCTTTTAAAACAAATGAATGAGTGAAACCTGAATCAAGTAGCACATGAGCAAGTTGACCATTAATGGAGAATGTACCTGAGACTACAGCCTCTGTATTTAGGTGTCGCCTGGAATTAGGGCAAATATTCTCCCTTGCCTGACATTATCTCTAGTAGAAGCAGGTTTCACAGTAGTCTTCATTGCAGGAGTGGAACCGGCTAAACTAGGAGTTGGCCTATTCACATTTTGTTGTTCAATCAAAGGACAATTTCTCACCACATGACCCATTTTCCCATACTTAAAACAAGCCCCGGTTGTTTGGTAACAAACTCCCCAATGTTTCTTTCCACACTCTGGGCAAGTTGGTGCTGAATCACGGGTAGAACTAGAAGTACATAAAGTTCCCAAATTCTGTTTCTTGTTTTGTGAGGATGCCAACCCTTTATTCACATTAGAACCCTGCCTTTTTCCTTTCCAGTTCGAGAGCCTGTTGTGGTTAGCCATGTTAGCTTCAGACATTAGGGCCCTATCCAATACATCAACATATTTTGGTAGCTTCAAGACATTAATTTTTTCTAGAATGGAATCTCGGAGTCCTCCCTCAAATTTCCTTACATTCCTATAGTTTGTATCAACCATGTGCGGTGTGAAATGGGCTAGTTCAGTGAATTGTGCTTCATACTCTGCTATAATTTCATTTCCTTGCTTCAAGTTTTCAAATTCTGACACCTTTCTATCTCGGATACATTGTGAGAAATATTTTTTATAGAAGAATTCCAAAAATAGAGCCCGATTCATTCCTTGATGTTCATCTTGAATAAGCATCCACCATCTGCGTGCTTTATCTTCTAGTGTAAAAGCAGCAAGTAGGACTTTCTGTGTCTTAGTACACAAAAAGACTTCAAATAGTTTTTCAATGCCAAGCACCCATGCCTCCGCTTTCAATGGGTCAATTCCTTCTTTGAACAATGGTGGTTTCATCTTTTTAAATTCTTTCGTAAGCGCAATTGTTCAGTCTTCGGCTTGGTGGTCTTGCACTACTGGTGGTGTCATAGGCATTGGTGGCAGTGGTGGTGATTGTTGTTACTGTTGTTGTTGTTGTTGTCTAAAAGCTTCCGTCATTTCCATTAGCATTCTCTTCATTCTATCGAGTCGTGCGGAGGTTGACTCCTCCAATTCTTCCGCTCTTATTCTCACCATGATCTATACGAACATGAATTATAATTCTCACAGAAAAAATGCACATAAGTCACACTTACAAATGCACATCTTTATGTCATACTTGGTTATGAATGCATTATGGATGCAACTTAAGCCTTTCCAGACTCCTTATTGCTCAAATGGACTTGTGTGTGAGATATTAACTCGTGCTCTAATATCACTCTGTCATAACCCAAACCCGCCCCTAGAGGTTTAGATCATATAACCAACTTGTAATCACTAGATTACCTACAACCTCATACAAAAATACAGAATAATTATAATAATAGGGCTATAAGCGGAAGCATATAACAATGATGAAAATTTATTGAACTGTGTTAATATGATCAAAAATATACTTTGCTTTTATCATAGTACATTCACATATCTACATATCCATGCAAAACTTATATACAATAGAAAACTCCACACTTATCGTTCACATATCCAAAACCATCATAGCAAAATCAAATAAAAGTCACAACATGATATGAGCCAAAAGACAAAAGCTCCATCTTGGAGACTCAACCGATCGGGTTCACAAAAACAATTCCTGAAGCAGACTCTAATATTGGGCTCCATGCTGGTCATCAATATGTTAAACACCTACATATACATACATAATATAGAGTGAGCAAAGCTCAATGAGTAATAATATAGTAAAGAGGTTTAAATGAATGAGCCCATTATCAAAGTAAGTATAACATCATAATTTCGTAACTTTTTCATGATCATAATTATAGAATGACCTCTGGTCTACTGATATTATAGAACAGCCTCAAGCCCAACATTTATCGGGATAGCCTCAAGCCCACACATAGTACAGAACGGCCTCTGGTCCAAACATATGAACACATATCATGGAATGGCCTCGGGCTCACACATTAATAGCTATTCAGAACGACCTCAGGTCTAGTCATATATTATCATGTCATTAACAGAACGACCTTGGGCCTAAGCACATCATAGTATGAATGGAATGACCTTAGGCCCACATTGCATATGTCATAGAACATTCATGAACCTCATTCATTTCGATCAAGCACAATTTCAAAAAAACCACCGTTCATGGATCAAAATAATTAATTAAGAACATATCTTTACAATACTATTACTCATAGTGCGTTTGGTCTTGTGGCGTTTCCTCTGGCACATGACCTACACAACATTTCACACATACACATTTGATAAATAATTCGTTCCATTTTGTACACTTTTCTTTTAATGATTCACATCATTTTTCAATGGGTTTCTAATCATCATTTCATTTTTTGGAGTGTTTAAATAAGGTCAAAAATACATTCAGAAGGTCAGAAAGGCCAACAAGAGGAAGTAGAGTTTTCCCTTGATTTTCACTCGTGCGAAAAGCCTCACTGCTCGTGCGGTCATGTTCCACTCATGTGGAAATATTAGTTATTCGCATCGTCAGAAAGCAAAATACAATCCCCTGAATTGGCTCATGTTCAGCTCATGCGGAGCTTGCAGCCGCACATGTGGTCTGGGCAAAATTAGACAGCCCAAAAATGAGGTTCTAAAACTAGGTTTCCAAACTCAATTTCAAGCCCAAATTCATGCAAAACTAACTCAAAAACATGATATACTAACATATCTAGAGTGTAATTCAAGCTCAATTGCATCAAACTTGTTTTAATTTCAAAACCAAGGTCTTAGCTTCCATGAATTCAAAGATTTCAACATTTAAGTTTCAATTTCACTCATAACTCCCTTGCATGTAAACCCTAGAGTTCTTTTCATGAATGATTCTTAAGATTGAACTCAAATCAACAAATTCTAAGAAATCAAGGTTCAATTTCTTGAGTTTAGTTCAATTACACTCACAACTCAAAACCTTAGTTCGTTTAGGTGTTTGATCTTCAAATTAATTATTGATTTCAAACAAAAGATGATTTAGTTACAAGGATTCTAGATAGATTTTCATACCTTAGCTTAAATCTAGGAATTTCCCCCTTGAATCTCTTTCAAATCTATAGTTTCTCCTCTTAACTCTCTCTCTCTTGCCATTTCTCTCTCTCTCTCTCTCTCTCTCTCTATATATATATATAACTTAGGCTAAATTAACTTAGGCTAGCTTAATCTAGGAATTATGCTAATTAAACTCAATTAATCCGTTACGAATCGTATTTTTGCCAATTTTCATAATAGGCTCCAAAAATCATGCTAAACATAGATATAAAGTCAGTTTTGGTTTATGGTGCCTCTAAGACTTTTAATTTTCAGTTCAAAGTTCTAATTATGATAGATATTTCTACACTTAACAGATATAATTTCAAAATCACATAAATTACATAATTAATCATGAAATTCATATCAAACACATAATAACATGCATAATTAAGCATAATACGGGTTGGGTTATCACAAAATTGGACAAGATGGCCCCCATATGATGCAACCAAGTTCTTCCCATTATGGCGTTATATGGGGAGGGTACATTAACTACTTGGAATTCGACTTGCCGAATTGTTTCTCTGGCTTTTACTGGTAAAAATATTCTACCCAAGGGAAAGATTGGACTTGAATTGAAGTCATAGAATAGAGAATCGACTGAGAGTAGGGCTTTAGGGGCCAATCCCAACCTTTTGAAAAGTCCATAGTACATGATTTCCGCCGAGCTTCCTTGATCTATTAATATCCTCTTAACAACAAATTCCTTGATCTATAGTGTTATGACTAGGGCGTCATTGTGAGGGTGATGAACCCACACTAGATCTTCATCGAAGAAAGCGATCTTCACTAACGAGCACATTCTTTTTGTGGATATCCCTGATAAGGCCATTATCTCTTTGTGGGGTGTTAACATTACTTCTGAACTTATACGCTATTTCGTAAGAACGGAGTATATCATGTTGATAGTTATCGTTGGTTGTATTTCTCTATTTTTGTCCCTACCCTTCTCATTCTGATCTATGGACAAGTCAATATAGGATCGTAGGTGCCCACTTTGCACCAATTCTTCTAGAAATTGCTTCAATGCCTTGCAATCTTCTATGAGGTGTCTGTAATCCATGTGGTAAGAACAATGTAGTCTTTGATTCTAAAGGGACGGATCATCGATCATCCTGGGCGGCCAAGAAAAGTAGGGTTCATTTTGGATTTTCACCATCAGACGATATATTGGCTTGATGAAAGTGGTGATAATTTCTTAGAAGGCTTCTTTCCTGACTTTCGGTTGATCGGCAATTGCATTTGACTCATTTCTTTTGCCGTCAGAAGACTTCTTCTCATCTTTTCTTAGAAACCTTGCCGGCAGTTGAGCAGGTTTTAGTTTGTCAACACCTCGTATGTCATCTTCAATTTTGCAGTACTGCTTTACTTGTCTCATCAAACTCCCCACATTGGTGGATGGTTTCTTTGTTAAGGATTGTCAGAGCATACTCTCAAGCTGTAATCCCAACTTGAATGAGGCAACTACTAGCTGTTCGTTACAATTATCATTCTCATTATATGCCGCCCACTATCTATTGGCATATTCTCGTAGCCTTTCCATGTCGTCTTTCTTCATTTTAAGGAGCATGTCTACTTCCTTCGGTGGCCGATTGTTAGTGATGAAGCGTGAAATGAACACTTGCTATAATTGTGCCCAATCGCCAATGGATCGGGCTTCCAACTTATAGTACCATCGCAACGCCATCTCTCCTAAACTCGAGGAGAACATTCGGCACATAATCGGACCATTGTTGCTCCATAATGTCATGGTCTGTGTATAATGCTGGATGTGGCTAGTCAGATCTCCTTTTCCGTCGTATAAGTTGAACTTTGGCAGGGTAAACCTCTTCGGCGGGTCTACACTATCTATTGCTCAGGAGAATGGGGAGGCTAGATCCTCTGTGAAAAGTTTTCATTAGACAAGCTTATGATTGCCCCATGTTCGATCGTCAAGCCAATTTCGAAAGTCATTTTTCTGGTAGTCCTGAGAATTTTCTCTTCTGGTAACTTGGCGCTTTCTCTACGACCGATCGGGGTTGCTGCTAGCTATTTGGCTTACGGTCCGATGAAGGATGGTTCTTCTATGGTCATTGATAGTCCTTACTTGAGCGTCAGGTTTGCCTTAGGCCAAGTGTAATTCCTCCTTAAGGGCTTCGACTTATGCCATCAACCGTTCGATGAGCTGAGTCTATTGATTTTCATTATCTTGAAGGGAAATCATTCTGGCCGAGCCTTCCAGTATACCCTCGAATTCATGGCCAAAGGTTTCACTAGCCATATTCCCGATCGGAAAATTTTGATGGTCACTTGGTATCTCTTCTAGAGCAGGATGGATACGCATCTTTTCTCGAGTTTCCCACAGACAGCACCAATTGTGGAAGGTTGAAATATTCTCCATAGGGAAAGCGAGATGAGCTTCTCCTTTTTATGCTCTACAAGAAGACACTAGGCCGTTAGTGATCACTCCTGACTAGATTAGGTTGAGAGAACCCTCCGACGGTTAAGTCAAAACAATGTTTGGACATATTATATTGAAAAGAAAGATTGAACTATATTGTTTTTTCTTCTTCCCTATTGGTATCTTTGGTTCTCCCTCTTATAGTGCTAATACCTTATATTTTGGCCGTTGGATGACCATCTTGATCCAATGGTCTTGAATGCCATTAGACCTTGGTCGGGCAATTGGTCAAGTAGCCTTGATTTGTCATCGTCAGATTGTTTTACTCTAGGTGGCTTAGATTAGTTCGGACGTTTTATGCCCAATTTGCTGGTACTTCGACCGTCAGATCTTGCTCATTAGACGGTCATGTCATTTGGATGTTTTGATCCCAAATCCTTATCTCTAACAGTCTTGATCTACATCGTTGATTGTACACGGATCCAAGGGCACTCCTTTATTCTGTGGATCTCCCTCTAAGTCTGAGAGGCGATTTTATTCTGACTTTGGTCACGTGACGCTGTCTCTTTATCCGATGGACATTATTGGGCTTCTTCTTTACCTTGGACTACTTTGGTTGGGCTAAATGATTTGGGCTAGTCATTCTTGTCCTTGGGCTTTTGAGGTTAATGCTTTTATTTGTACTCCTCCATTGATAGAAAAATGTACAGCGTGGATCTTTGGCCTAAAGAAAATTAAATTTGGACTTTTCGCCCAAGCGCCCTAAAAATAAATCTTATAAGGATGATATTGGCCAAATCTCCCATAATTTACCCTCTTCATCCCTGATTTATGATAATCTTTTGAGATTGTAGATGGATTGACACCTCAATTCTAAAAACTGTATTTAAAAAAAAGAAAGGGTTTAAGTAGTAATGGATCCATAGTATTGTTAGATGGATTGTTTAAAAAAAAAAAAAAATTTAAAAAAATGCTAGACTTACAATATAAAAATTAAATTCATCAATAATAATTTGATAAGGAATTTAAACTTTATGTAATTAAATGTGTAATAAATAAAAAAATTAAAAAAATTGTGAAAATCTTTTTAAAAATGTCAAAAGTTTTCATTGGTGAAAAGGACTATGACCTTACATAGTGACCAATGGCCATACAAGGGAAGACACAGCATTTTGGCAGAGTTGATGACATCAGATATGACGTGGTTCTCACTTCCATGGTTGGTTGGGGTCCACTTTCAAATTGACCCATCATACTCCATTATATCCAGCTCTCTCTCTCTCTCTCTCTCTCTCTCTCCCGCATCCTCTCTTTCTTTCTTTTATCATCCTATCTGCTCGAGTCTGTTTCTATATTTATTTAATGGAGGGGAACTATGTGCCTGCATGATTTATGAGGATAATAAAATTTGATCCAAGGGTATTTTGTCTTTAAATAACTCTATTCTCTTGTTTCAAAGCATTCATAATCATTAAATATATTTTAAAATTTTCATATATTTTGAGATTTTCATATCTCAAAATTCTTATATGATCCAATAATTGTGAGTGATTTAAGATAGAGAAATAAGATTATTTAAGGACATAGGATCTTTACTATCAAATTTGTATGATTCATATCCAATTCATCGACTTGCAAGAGAAAATGAAGTTAGTCTCTAGATTATTGGTATGGTATTAGTCAAAGACTTTGGATGTTTTTGTTAGAAGTGTAGATATGGAAAGGAAGTAGAAATGTAGAATTTTAAAATTTTAAATGCATACTTAACCTTTTATAAAGAGTTTTTGTCTTAGGCTACTAGTGGTGGTGAACCTCAATTTTATTCGGCCACGAACTCTATGAGTTGATCTACCAAATCCGGGTGTAGACCTCAATCTTGTTGGACCGTGAGTCTTATGGATTGATCCATCAAATCGGATTTTAACTTACTTTATATATATCAAATTATATTAATATTATTATCTAAATATTTACTTTTTATCAAGTATTTTTATTTTTACTTTCTTTTTTCCCTTCTAACTTATATGAGTCGTGTTACAGGTCTTGAATATTGAGGCGTGAATTTGCTTCGAATTTGTTGAACTGGTTGTTCTGTTGGTCATTCGGTCGATTGTCCGCAAAGAGGCTAACAGTCGCAGTCAACAAGGTGATAACCGCGGTAAACAAGTGATTCACCCGGTTGGCCGGGTGGTTGTTCGGCCGGTTGTTTGGCTGGTCGACCGATCGTCCAGCTGATGACCACAAATTTACGCCATTCACGCTTGAAACTCTCGAGACCTGAAGCATTAGTGAATTTATATGTTCTTATTTTTTTCTCTTGCTAACATGTTTTCCATATTATCCTCTGCGTGCTAACTCCCAAAAGAAAATGGACTCAAGTTAATGATTCATTTAGGTTAAGTTTGGCATAACTTAAATAATACAAAAAGTCAAAAAGTCACTATCTTATTTAAGTCATATCATCTTATTTAAATCACATCACCTCTCTAACACATCACATCAAACCCAACCCATATAAGTCAATAAGTCAAAAAGTGTATTTTTTTAGAACATCCCAAACCAACCCTTATTTTGGCTCGGCTAAAAGCCTTTTTTAAAATCTTTTTGGGTCACCTCATTATTTTATTTTTTTACATATTTTTAAAAAAAAAAAAAATTAAAAGACCAGCTTTAGATCTTGAAAATTTGGTTAAACACTCTAACATTTTGGACACTTTATTTTAAAATTTAAAATTTAAAGTATTATTTTTAATACCCAAAAACTATAGAAAATATATTCTAAACACACTCTAGTACACCCTTGAAGTTAGAAAGTTTAAAGGAATTTAAATGCAGTCGAATATTTTTATTTTTTTTACACTCAATACTAAACAAAATGAAATTTATTTAGAAACAAGTTTCTAAACATATGGAATTTGCTTGAAAATATAATATTGGATAGTTTTTTTTGTTCGGAATTAAAATGTGAAAAAAATTAGCAAAATTAAATGTTCGGAAATACAAAGCCGAACGTAGACAATTTGTTCAAATAATAAATATTGAGCAATGACATCTCAACAATTGTATTCAACGAGATGCCGAATTATAAAATATTTATAATCATAACAGCAATTCCACCTTATACTTTTTTTTTCAAATTTAAAATCATAAAGCCTAAGTTTACACAAACAAAACTATTCCTAGATAAAAAACAATATCGGTGGAAATCTGTAATTTTTTCACTTTTCAAATCCTGTTTGAATCGTCCTCAATAGTGAGACTGTGAGAGTAAGAATTTTCCCTAGAGATTTGATTACTGCTCTCTGTTTTCGTTTCGCTCGATATTTATTTTGTTGCCACGTTTGAGAGGAGGGAGAGATGGTTTTTTAACTTCCAATCAAGTAAAATGGTCTGAGTTTCTAAGAAGAGAAACGTAATAGATTTTTTTTTTTTTTTTATCATAATTTTTTATTTTTTTTCAAAGCTTTTTGGATATATGAATTATGATTACATACAATACGAGCTAGTTTTCTTATGCTGTCACCTTCGGCCATGTAAATTTATTGATGGGGGCTCATTGTCATGTTTAGGAGTAAAAAAATTGAGATAAGAATTATGATTACATATAACATTTCTCAAAGAATATAAAGGACTGTATGCATCACCCAAACAATTTCAATTTTAAAAAAAATAAATTATAAATATACCTGCTAAAATCTATAAAAATACTAATTCTCTTACTGGTTTAAGAAACAAAAAATATTCTGTCAAGGAAGTTAATAGAAAATGGAGTCCTCAAAATAAAATAAAAAAAAACAAAAACAAAACAAAAAACAAAAACAAAAACAAAAAACAAAAAAGAAAAGAGAAAAGAAAAGAAAAGAAAATGGAAAAATCACTTAACAACTCTTTGATTCCATAAAAAAATCACCTAACAACCTTGTTCCCCTCATCTCTTACCCAAACTTTCACCATCTGCTGCCACTCCCACAGCATCTGTTGCCACCCCTAACCTTCACCCTGCACCCCTCCACCACCCTAATCTGCCAGCTCCTGCCCTCCAAACAGCCGCAGATCAACAGACGAAAAATCAAAGAAATATAACACAGTTACAACCATGGCATACCCAATCAATGCCACCACAGGTAAAAGGGAAGGGAAGTGAGAGAGGAGCAGAGGGAGTAATGATGGTGGTGGTTTAATGCCCTCGGTTTAAATTTCAAGGGAATTGTCAATGTTCCCTGCGCAATTAGTTGGGAGATCACAATTAGCACAATTTCATAATTCATGCAACGGGACTAAACAAACTCCTTGGATTCATATCTCCTTGCGAGCACGCCTGTGTGCCAAAGTTGGTTGAAGTCCTTAACTTAAAAACACAAACTACATACAACTGAAAATCTACTATACAGTTAGTTTTTACTTTTATGCATCAAGTCTAAATCTAACACTGAAAAGATTCCAACCGTGGTGCTCTGGGACTACTGAACAGCTAGTTTTCTATCTTCTTTCTGGTTCCCTTCCTTGGTATAGAGAAGCAAGTCACAACCATGCTTTTTTTGAGCTATGGCCTATGCTCATTTGAACACCTACACTTCACTCGACTATCTGAGAGTATCTGGAACACATACAAATGCATAGAACAATCTAAAATTAATCAAAGAGTACATGGTATTGTTTGAAGTCTTTGTGGGTTTCAACTAGAATACTGTACTATGTACCTTTACTTGCTTCTGAAGGTCTTTAATGTAATCCACAGCCAAATCCAACATATCTGCTGTGTTTGTTTGCTGCAAAGGATACATAGAACTAAGATTTAGCTCTGGGTTTTCATCACCAGTTTTAACTTTCAAGAGAAAAATGACAATTGATGCGTCTACCTTGTCCATGTTTGGGACAAGCTCTTGTAATTTCCTCATTCTTTCACTAATCCGGGTTCTTCTGACCTGAAAAGTGAAAACTCACATAAAACAAATACACACAGAATTATAGAAACATTCAATTAACAAAAAAATAACTTAAATAATGGTTAAGAGTTCACCAACTTTATAACTGTCATAAAATTTATAAACAAGAAATCCATAATACCCTCTCAGCAATGCTTCGTGGATGAGTGGCACAACCCCGCTTGGCTCGGATCTTACAAGGAACAGTATCTTGAAACTGCAACAACTTTTCCATAGCAGACAATTCTGCTGAACTTGTCGGCAAACTCAAGTGATGAGATAATACAGTGGGAGCTCGGTTCCCTCCTCCAACTTTCTGACCAACCAAAAACATAAACAATGATTACATTAGATATGTTCAGAAACCAAATAACATTGGATCAAAAACTCATTATACCTGATTCTCTGATACATTCATGTCAGAGAATGTTTCTCTGTCATCATCTTCGAGTCTTTTTAGGAAACTGTTGGACAAGATAGCCGAATCATCCCAAGAACCAATTGGGAAACCAGCAATATAACCACGATCATTTCTGTGATCTTCAGAAAAACTTTCATGCTCAGGGCCACTGATTTCCATGCATTTGCTTCCATTTTCCGAGATAGGAGCCATTGGCCCCGAACAAGAAGGTGGCCCTGATGAGAATGCCATTTGGCGTTTCAACCTGCTTGGAGAGGTAAGCCATGCTTCTGCATTAGTACCATTACCACCTCCAAAATTCCCCATGCCTCTCATTACATCATAACCTGCCAATAGCTGAATAATTTCAGCTTTGTTCCCAAATTCTAATCTCATAAACAAACTAGTTGAAAGTTGAAACCAGTAAAAAATAAAAGCCAAGAATTATAACACAGCCAGATGGATGTCATTTGACTTTAACAGGCCGGAGCTCTAGAACCATCAAGCAACTCACTTTCTCACCTATGATTATTCATCTAAGGCTCCCTTTGGATAAGTGGATTTCAAATTAAGGTATTTGAAGTTGAATTTTATAAAAATTATAAGAAGATTAGTCATTGAATGTTAATGATAACTCTGAGGTGGAGGACTCAATAGAGGTATGTATGTCTCATGTATTTGTTAAGATCATTGTACAAGTAGAATCTTCTATGAAAGGATTTCAAATAGCTATTGTAAACTCTCAAATCTATTCTTCATATATAAATCTAAAATATTAGATTTTCTTAAAGACTATACTTCTCAAACTATTAATGTCAAAACCACTCATTTCAATCAATAAATCCAAAGGGAGCCTAAAATCATACTTCAACCGCACCTTCATTGGATCACATATCACATACATATGACTAATCATGCAAAAAGGTTAATAAGCTCCTTCAACATCCAATTCAATTTGTTTGCTGTTGTTTGTGTTATCAGAAAATGGGTTAGTTTTTTTGAATTTTAATTTATCAGTACATGTAAGTATCAACAGCCTATTCCAAATACTATGCAACTTATTGATTGAAAAACTGACAAAGCTGAAAAAGAAATGTGCACAGGAAGCTAAACATTTGTACCATGTTCGTTATTAATGTGGGAGAATAAGCCGGCAGGCGAACTACTGTGACGAATAAGATTTGAATTACTAGAACCAGCACCGCCACTCATCTTCGTTCGCATTGAATTCGCCACTCCACAAGAGTTATCTATCCCCGAATTAGAGGCCACAGAGTTATGATTTGGTTGAGAATCTTGAGACTGATTTTGATAAATTATCTGCGAAGCCGAAGCTGAAGCAGAAACAGAAGCAGAAGAATAACCACTGTTGTGTTGCTGCTCATGATGATGATGATGATGCTGATGAAAAATGTCAGTTTCTTCCTTCAAATTTGCAACAAATTGTGGTTGGAAAGCTTCATTTGCTGAAGAATTTTGCCCAATATCACATAGATTGTGAGGAGTTGAGTCTTGTGTACCACCACACGACATAAATCCGGCAAAAATTTGGTCTGTTTCTGAACTTGAAGGCCGAGGATTGACAAATTGATCACAATTTTCTCCACCACCACCACCACCACCAGTGTTGACGAGCCTTGCAAAATAGGAACTCGGCGCAGATCGATACCTCACCAATCCAGAATTCCTTATTGGTTGCTGTTGTTGCAGCTGTTGACTATCATCACTACATTCCTCACCACGAAACCCAAAATCTGAATCCATTAATCCTCAAAACGCTCTCTCACGCTCTCCTTTCACCAGATCAAGTTGAAAGAGAGTAATAAACAACCAAAGCACTTTTGATAGATCTCACATCACACTATCAACAATAAAATCCAAACATCAAATTCACCTCAATATTTTAGATACTCTGCCATGGCTTTGGCACAGAGGACCAATTGTACTTCAGACTCTTTCACTCAAAACCCTAATTATCAGCACAAAGCACTATACACCTATATATATATACATGTATGTATACAGTCTGAAACGCTATTAAGATATTGAAGCTCAATCACTGAAGTCGAGAGACGATAATAATAACAATAGTCATTGAAAAAACAGAGAATATAATAGTAGTAACAGGTTAGAACACAAAAGCAGAACACAACGAGAGAAATCTCTCCCTCTCTCTCTCTCGCTCTAAATTTGATTTTTTCTATCTCTAGAGCAGAAGGTGGGAGTGGTAGTGGGAGCACCGGTGTCGTTGTTGGTGAGTGCCAGTGAGGGAAGAGAGAGAAAGTGGAAGGAGGAGAAGAGAGAGAAAGAAGCTATGAGGGAGAGAGAGAGAGAGAGAGAGAGAGAGAGTGAAAAAACTATTTTCTTACCTCTTCTGCTTGTGTAGCCAATGAGAAGTACAACAACCCTGAGATCTCGGGGTCTGAGGTTTTATAATTTTAGTAATATAATCGCCAGCACTGTTAGGGCTCAAATTTGGGTGTTCTTAATGGCTCAAATTTTTTTATCAGGCAAAAAAAAGAAATTAAAAAAAAAATAAAATTATCAAAATTAGAAAATTTGAGCCATTTGAGCCACAGTTTTTAGGGTCCCCAAACATTATTCTATAACCGCGACTATGCCTCCGTTTAAGAAGTGGGTTGATTTTTTGACTTTTTAATTTTTTTGACTATTTTAATTTGGGTTAAAAAGTTTGGTTTGGGAATGATTTTTTGATTTTTTGACTTTTTTTGTGAGAGAAGAATGTAATGATTATGGGTTAAATGTGATATTTTATTTTTTATAACTAAAATAGCCTATTTTGTCTTTTGTGACTAAAATAGTAAAAAAAGTCCACTTTGGTTCTTCCTAAACGGATCCTATGATTTTTTGGACAAGCTAATTTAAGGTATTGTTTGTCATAATTTAAAAAAATTAAAAAGTTAATAAAATAATTATTCTATTTAAGTTATATTATTTTTTATTATATCACTTCAAATTCAATTTATACTTAATTCATATTTTATAAAAAGTCCAAAAAGTATACTTATTTAGATAATTTCAAATCACCCCATAAATTTAGTTTATTAATTTTTTAATTTATTTTAATTATATTGTTTTTTTATATGTTTTTTAAAAGAAATTATTTTTTCGTCTTAAAATAATATTCTTTTGAGGAATTTAATTTTTTTTAGTAATACAATTATTATATTTTAAAAATATTAATTTTTTAAAATTATTCTGTGATACTCTGTCTGTCCCAAAATATTAGTTCTTATTTCATTTTTCATTATTCCAAAATATTAGTTCATTTTTAAAAATTAAGTACAAAAATAATATAAATTTTCTATTTCACCCTTCTTTTAAATTAATTAATAATATAAAAAGTACAATTATGACATTGATATTTTTCAAAAAATATACTATCAAAGGGTAATTTTGAAAAAATAATTTTTTTAAAGTGCAATAATTGTACTCCAAAAAAGTTAAATTCTCTAAAAGGAATCATTATTTTGAGTCCGGATTTTCGGCCGCACAATCCTGCCGCCATCCCTACAGCACCTCCAAAACAACGTCGTTTTGGGGGAATTTTCAATTTAAAAAAAAAATAGAGCAGAAACCAGACGAAAAATCAGAGGAGAAGAAAAAGGAAGAAAGAAGGGAGAAGAGGGGAGAAGAAGGTCACCCACCGCCATCGCCGTCCATCTGCTCCTTTTTGTCTCTTTCTCCTTCAACATTGAGGCTCCGATCCGGCCCTCCTCCGTCCTCTCTCTCTCTCTCTCTCTGCAAAATGACCTAAAAAGACTCAACAACCCACTCATCTCTCTCCTCACTCTTCTTCTCTAATCATTCATTCACTCCATCTTTGCCTGGTATCACAATCCAACTTCACAAAAAAGTAAAAATAAATAAATAAAGAAGAAGAAGAAGAAGAAGAAGAAGAAGAAGATTCACAACTTCAACATCAATTATACAAAGCTCAAAAACGAATTTGAAGATGTATTTGGAGTTTTGACCAAAGTTTAGATTATCAACCTGTAAAAAAAAAAAAAATTAGAACAAGTTAAAAATTATACACACACATTCATCAACATTTATTAATTTACATTTATTTTCTAGTCTGACGTTTAAATTTTAAAATACAAAATCAATAGAAAAAACCCCAAAATCACTCAAAAAAAATTAGTAGTTTGAATTTTTCAACAAGAAATTGTAATAGAACAACGAGGGGATTCTTTGAAAGAGGGGTGGATGAGAGAGAATCGGATGTGTTTGGTGGCCAGCTTGTTTGCATGGTGAACTCGGCGGTCACAACCGTCGCACAGGGCGAATTCATTGGCAAAGCAAAACACAATCGCCTCGTCTCTCTCACAAACATCGCACTTGATCTTCATTCTCGGTGTGTGTGTGTTTGTTAGCCAGCTCAATGCCCTCTCCCTATGCCCAACGAGAGATAGTGCAGCTTTTTTTAGCCCCTGTGTATCTCTTTCTTGTTTTTTTGGACCCAGCTTAAAGAGAGAAAGAGGGCAGAGGAAAAAAAAAAAAAAAACCTCCAAAACGATGTCGTTTTGGAGGGCAGCAGGGAGACGCCGCAGAAGAGTGTGACCGAGGATCCAGTCTCCATTATTTTAGGACAGAAAGAGTAATATATTTTTTTAAAAAAATATCAATTGTCATAATTATACTTTTTGTATTATTAATAAACTTAAGAGAAGAACAAAATAAAAAAATTATATTATTTTAGTGCTTAATTTTTAAAAATTAACTAATATTTTAAGGCAATGAAAAATGAAATAAAAGACTAATATTTTGAGACGAAGAGAAAAAAAATAATTTTTTTTTTTAACTTACTTCCCCCCCAAATAAGTCTAAATTTATGATAATGCCCCTCTTATATCAATATTATCACGAGATGCCCGTCAATGAGGTACGCCGATCGTGCGAAATGACAACTTTTTGGCTTTTTAATTGTTTTAGCCAAAGAAGTTAGCTTTTTTTAATCAAAAAAGTCATCAAAAAAGTCAAAAAATAAAAAAAAAAATTAGCTTTTTACTAGCTTTCCAAAACACCACTATTATCCATGTTAATTAATATACTAGTGACAACATGTGTCATTTGCAGCATTTTATACCAGTCAAACTATTTTTTTACATGGTTTGTTTGCAAAGTGGGTTATTATTTTTTTTTTTTAGAATTAAAAAGTCTCATTTAGAAATGATTTTTTTAGTTTTTTAAAATTTTTGTGAGAAAAAAAAATATAATAATTATAGATTAAATATGATATTTTACTTTATTAAATTAAAAAATTTATTTTATTTTTTTTAATTAAAATAATTCCAAACTCAACCCAACCCGAAGCAAGCCAACCCCTCTTTTCAAACGAAGCCATGAATTGTTTATACTAATTTCTTATATTGTATGTTTTCGTCCTGGCAAAAATTACAAAATAATATTATATTTTTCTCATTCACGTTTAAAATCATATCCGGGTTCAAAAGCAGACAAACAATTAATAATAATAATAAAAAAAGTACATCTATGTCATTATTGAATTACTGATATCTTACCAAAAAATGAGATCTCCAGTGATCCACTAAAAGCATCTTTAACAGCTTATATTAGTGTCAAGAGATCTCCAGTGATTTATTAAGGGCATCTTTAACAATTTATTATTAGGGTTGTCAGTATCAAAATTTGGTAAGACTTTCAGTTTTTTCTTCTCAAGTGCCAAATTTAACATAAATTTTGAAAATACCACATTTTCCACATCAATTGCATTCTCTTATTTCCATCACCCTTTCAAAATGTGAGTATCTAGACAAGCATTCTAGCCTCTTCCAAATAGTTGCTTCTTCAATTTTAGTTGGTTTCAAGTGAATTTTTGTTTCAATTGTCAGGAGACACTCTCACAGGAGTTGCAATGGAAAGAAATTTGGTATTGCTTGCCAAGTCTAAAAAAATTATCATTTAAAAACTTTAAAATAACAGCCTTCCAATTGTATTTGTTAATGTTGTTGAAGAATCAAGAGCTAGTCCTCGAGGACGTTCTTGTGGAACAAATAATGGGAGACCTCATTGAAAAACTACCCAAGTATGTTTCTCTTAGTAGTTCTGAGAAACTGAAAGATTACCCTTTATTTTGATGATTATAATAATGAGAAATTAGAGACCGAGTTTATCCTTAATTTTGATGAATTATAATGTTTGTATGGATAATTTAGCTTATGTTTTGTTACTTCCTAATACTTACAGTTGTTTTGCTACTTTTGTTGCTACTTGTTGCCATGCATATTTTTTGAAACTATATATATGGAGACCTCTTAATATTTAATGATTGGGCACCATTTATTTTACTCGTAGAATTACCTCTTTATTTTTATTTTTTTTCAAATAACCAAATATTCCTTACATAGTTTTGGCCATTTTGCATTTTATCTACCTACACTTAAATGGTTCCATTTATAAATAAAAATAAATAAAAGATAATATTCAATTCTTTAACTATTGCATGAAATGCTAATCTTTATTTGTTTTTAAAGATGAAATGTCATCTACAAGCAAGTTTTTATCTTAGGCATTAATTAGTTTTACTTTTAATTAGTACATGGGTGAAATTATAATTCTATTATCACTAGTCATTATCATTTTTTTTTATTAATTTAAATAACTACACCATTTTTAGCAACAAAGAGTAAACACAAGTATTTTAGATGGCTGTGATGCTCTGTTTCTGTGTGTGGCTGTTGATAGCCTTTGGTTGTTTTTATTTGTGGTGTTTGGCTTGGGTTTTGATCTTGTTGTAATATGCACCTCTGCATTTTCTTTCTTAATCTATTTGATCTTTTGATTCATGAATGGTGCAGATTTCTATTATACTTTTTATGTCATAAAGCAAGAAAGAGATACGTTAAGTTAAACATATCTTTACAACATTGTTACTCACAGTTGGCTCCGTGATGCATGTGACTGGGACATGGCGTTTGACCTACACAGACAGATATAAGCGTAGCACACTTAATTTGTTATACAATCAACTAATTATTTTCATTATTCAGGAATTGGTCTTTTACTCTCTTTTAATGCTCGTGCAATGCAAATGTACATAAAATATGGATGTGAATCACGCTAACGGAGGCCGGGGAGGGGGGTAAATGAAGCAGAAAAATGAAATCGAGGCTGCCAAACAGTCGCACATACGGAGCCCCTTGGTCGCACATGCGGGACTCTTATCGCACGTGCGCCGGCAAGTGAAATTTATGCAAAATGCTCCAAACATTTCCCTTGTTTTCCACACGTGCGGGCCTACCCACCGCATGTGCGCCAGTGCCTCCCACACGTGCGGTTCTGGGTGTCCAAAACTGAAAATTCTGCTCTGTTTTTGTGAGCTCTCCCTCTTCAAAACTCAAACCCAATTTGACCAAATCAAAGGCCAAAAGTTATCAAACATGGTGTATAGACAAATACCAAGTTCAAACCAAGAGTAGAATTTTAAATTCAAACCCAAGTCCCACAATCACATGAACAACTTTAAAGTTGAGAAGAAAACAAAACCTATGCATATGGGAATTCTATGTTTTAACAAAACCATAGAAATCTAACTTAAAATCATGCAAGACCAAGTAGGTGAGTTTTATTCATGCCAAGATTTGGAGAATTTCTCTTGTTAGGGTTTGTAACACAACTTACACTACCCAATCCCTCATTCTCTCCTTAAATTCCATGAGTTCAAGATGAAAATTAATCTCATGCAAGAAATTAGGAAGAATTCTTACCTCAATGAGTTAATTTAGTGAAGTCGCTTCAATTTCTTCTCTTCTCCCTTTCTTTTTCTTCTTCTCTCTTTGTTCTCTAGAATATTCTCTCTCTTCCTCTCAGATTATACTCCTCTCTCTCTTATTTGAGTTCATCATAGATATAAAAATTATCTAATTAATTAAATTATTTCTTACGGGCACCTAAGTTAGCTGAACCCTACTTTAAGGGGAATTAGGCTCTACCCGCCTAGTCCATTAGTTAATTGGCAACCTTACAATTTAACGAATTAGACAGGTCTTTTTCACAATTTAACGTATTTATCAAACAAAACATGGTGCACATAACATATAAATAAACATAAAATGCATGTATAAATACATAATTAAGATAAACCATAAAATTAATGGCTAATTAAGAGGCGGGTGTTACAGTCTCTCCTCCTTAGGACGTTTGGTTCTCCAAACTCAAGTATCTTCTTCAGTGAAGAGTGCAAGGTCTAACGGGAAAAGTTCAGGGTATTTCTCTTGTATATCTACTTCTCTTTCCCAAGTTGCATGCAAGCCACTGTGGTTCTGCTAGTCCACCTTTACCAACGGAATTTCTTTATTTCTTAACTTCTTAATACGGTGGCTAACAATCCGAATGGGTTGTTCTGTATATATATAGTCATCTCTCACAAGTATATGAGTAGGTTCAATAACTTGTTGAGGATCGAGAAAGGATTCTCTTAACATGGAAATATGGAAAACATTATGCGTGTGCTCCATGTCTGGAGATACAGCTACCCGGTATGCCACTAGATTCAGTTTCTTAATGATCTCATACGGTCTGACATATCGAGGTGCTAACTTACTTTTGGCTCCAAAACGAGTGTGTCCCTTTATTGGTGTAACTTTGATAAAGACATTGTTACCTACTTCATATTCTCTCTCCCATCTATGCACATCAGCATAGCTTTTCTATTGGCTTTGTGCTGTTTTCAACCATTGCTGGATCAACTTTACTTTCTCAGTGGTCTCTGGCACAAGTTCAAGTCCCAATAATGGTCTATCTTCTACCTCAGCCCAACAAATTGGCGACCGACATTTCCTGCCATAGAGAGCCTCGTATGGTGCCATACCAAGACTTGAGTGATAACTATTGTTGTATGCAAATTCAACCAAAGGCAAATGTGTCTCCTAATTTCCTTGAAAATCTAGTACATACATAAGTAGCATAACCTCTAGCGTTTGAATTGTACTTTCTGATTGGCCATCTGTTTGCGAATGGTATGCACTGCTCAACCTCAATTCAGTTCCCATTGCCTTTTGCAGACTTTGCTAAAATCTGGAAGTGAACTTCGGATCTCTATCAGATACAATCGATATAAGGACTCAATGCAATTTCACAATTTCATTCATATACAGAGTAGCCAATTTATCCATACTATATGTCTCTTTAACAGGTAAGAAATGAGCAAATTTTGTCAATCGGTCTACAATTACCCAAATAGAATCCATACCTCTACTAGAGCGAGGCAATCCAACCACGAAATCCATTGTGATATGTTCCCATTTCCACTCCGGTATTGGTAATGGCTGAAATAATCTTGCGGGTCATTGATGTTCTGCCTTAACTTGCTAACATTGCAAACATCTGGACACAAATTCCGCGATTTCCCTTTTCATTCTTGGCCACCAAAAAGTTCTTATTTAGGTCTTGATACATTTTTGTGTTTCCTGGATGGATAGAGAATTTGGAACTGTGGACTTCTTGGAGGATTTGTTTCTTCAAATCACCGTCATTTGGTACACATAACCGTCCCTGAAACTTGAGTATGTCATTCTCAAAACTGAACCCCGGTCTAGGTTTGGAATCCTGTTCATCCACTATTTTCTTTAGGAATTCATCCTGCAATTGTCTTTCTTTGATCTCTTCAAATATCACCGGTTCATGCAGTACTGTTTTCTATTTGGTAAGTAAACAAGCTAAGCTTCCCATTGATTTCCGACTAAGAGCATCGGCCACCGTGTTAGCCCTTCCAGGATGGTACATAATTTGCATATCATAATCTTTAATTAGCTCTAGCCATTTACGCTGTCTCATGTTTAGCTCTTTCTGGGTAAAGAAGTATTTAAGACTTTTGTGATCCGTATACACCTCACACGTCGCCCCATACAGGTAATGTCGCCAAATTTTCATGCAAAAATCACTACAGCCAGTTCTAGATCTTCAGTTAGGTAACTCTTCTCATGCGGTCTTAGTTAACGAGAAGCATAATTACCTTTCCATTTTGCATCAACACGCACCCCAAGCCTTTATAAGAGGCATCACTGTAAATAGTAAAGCCATCCATGTCGGCGGGTAAAGTGTGAATCAGTGCTGTCACAAGTCTTGTCTTCAATTTGTGAAAAACTACCTCTCTTTGGTCAATCCATTCAAATGGTACCCCCTTTTGTGTCAATTGAGTAAGTGGCAAGGCAATTTTTGAGAAGTCTTTCACAAATCTGCGATAGTATCCAGCCAGGCCTAAGAAACTGCGAACCTCTGTCACATTTGTTGGTCTCGGCCAATTTACAACAGCCTCTATCTTCTGCAGATCAACAGAGATACCATCTTTCGTTATCACATGTCCCCGAAACATCATGCTATTTAACTAGAACTCACATTTTGACAATTTAGCATATAGTTTCCTCTCCCTCAACGTTTGAAGAGTAAGTTTCAAGTGGCATTCATGTTCCTCCTTGCTTTTTGAGTAAATCAGGATGTCATCGATAAAAACCATAATGAATTCATCAAGGAATGGCTTAAAAACTCTCTTCATTAAATCCATAAAAGCAGCTGGTGCATTTGTATCTTCGAAAGGCATACCGAGGAACTCATAATGGCCGTATCTAATTCGAAAATCAATTTTCTCCACATCTTCAACTTTAACTTTTAACTGATGATATCCAGACCGCAGGTTAATTTTTGAAAATATCTATACTCCTTGTAGTTGATCGAACAGATCGTCAACACTTGGTAATGGGTACTTGTTCTTTATTGTCACCTTGTTTAACTCTCGATAATCAATGCACAGCCTTAGGGTTCCATCATTCTTTTTAACAAATAACACTGGAGCACCCAATGGAGACGTACTAGGCCTAATAAATTTCTTGTTCAGCAATTCTTGTAATTGAGTTTTCAATTCTTTCAACTCGGTAGTCGACATCCAGTATGAGGTCTTAGAAATTGGTTGGGTACCTAGTACTATCTCAATAGTCAATTCGGTCTCTCTATCAACTAACTGCCCCGGCAAATCGTCTGGAAACATATCTGGAAAATCTCCTACCACAGGAATGTTATCCATTTTAGGTTTAGCAGTAGTTGGCACCGTTAGCACCGAACATAGAAATCCTTACAACCCTTGTTAATCAATCTATTCGCTTTCATGGAGGAAATCAAATATGGGGAGATATGACACCATCCCCGTTAAATGTAAATTCAGGCACTTTAGGAAAACGAAACACAACTTGTTTAGTCACACAATCAATAGTAGCACAATACCTTGATAACCAATCCATTCCCAGAATTACATCAAAATGCATGATATTTAAAGGCAATAAATCAACATATAAAGTCATATCCCCAACATTAACATCACATGTAGGATACACACACGCGCAAGTCATAGACTTTCTAGTTTGAGAAGATACAACTAACAAATGAGGCATTGGTTCCAATTTTTGAGTTAATTTTGAAGCAAATGCATAGAACATGAAGGAGTGTGTAGACCCTGAATCAATCAAAACATATGCATTCTGAGAACAGATAGGAAAAATACCTAACACAACCGCCTCTGTCATCTACATATCACCCGGTACCAATGCAAAAACCCGTCCTTGCTTTAGAGTTTCCTTCTCCATAGCTGCTTTCGAATTTACCTTTAGTGTTGACACTGATGCAGTTGAGCTAGCCCTGGGTTGGCTTGTGCTTTGGGACACTAAAGGGAAATCCTTGATCATATGGCTTGTTTTTCCACACCGAAAACATGCGCCAGAAATTCTACGACAAACTCCTTTATGTCTTTTTCCACACTCTGGGTAGATGGGTGTATTGTTCCCTTGGCTTGAGCTAGTAGATGATCCTATATTTTGCCTCTTGTTAAGGGCAGTGTTGAAGTTGTTCCAACCCTTCTTGAAATTGGATTTCGGTCTCTTACCCTTCCATTCAATCATCGATGCCTTTGCTTGTCTTAGTGTAGCAACATTCGCTTCAGTTGATGGCTCTATCTAAGACATCAACATATTTTTCTAACTTGAGTACGTTAATTCGATCAAGAACCTCAACATCCAATCCGCCTTCAAACTTTCTAGCTTTCTTGTAATCGGTATCTACTATATATAGCTGCGCAAGCTCTGTGAATTTGGCTTCATATTCTACTACCAACATGGTACCCTGCTTCAAATGTTCAAATTCTATTATCTTCCGATCCCTTACACACTGTGAAAAATATTTTTCATAAAAGGCCTCTTTAAACTGTGCCCAAGTCATTACAGTCTGTTGATCCCGGATAAGCATCCACCACCTTCTCGCTTCCTCTTGCGGAGTGAAGGTTGCTAGCAAAACCTTTTGGTCTTCGATACATGGAAATACTTCAAATAACTTTTCAATCTCTAGTATCTAGGCTTTAGCTTTCAACGGTTCAACTCCTCCCAGGAAAGTAGGCGGTTTCAGTTTGTTAAACTTCTGGGTCAAGGTAATAATGTCACCATTATTGGGTAGCTCTACTAGAATTGGTGGCGGAGGAGGAGATGGAAAGGGTAGTATCGGTTGTTGTCTTAAACACTTCTGTCAATAGCTCTACCATTTGCTCTAACCGATCCATTCTTGCATTAGAAGACTCAGATGTCTCTGTAGGTCTTGTCTCTTCCATTGGACTATATATAAACAGAGTGATAATAAACATAGGACACATGGAGTTTACACTTGCATTGTTATCACATAGGTACATAAAGAACCCCTACACACTCACACATGCAAATAAAATGCCGTAATTTCTTTTCTAGGTCAGCCTATAACTCAATTGGACGTGTGTGTACGATATAACTCGTGCTCTAATACCACTCTGTCACGACCCACACCCGCACCTAAAAGTTTGACATCGTAACCGGCCAGTAATCCGTGACTACCAAAGGCCTAACTATATAAATCAAACAAACGGGGCTTGCGGAAGCTAAGATATAAGAAAGTAAAATGTCCAACAAGCTGTGAACTCACATGAGACAAAATGCATTACTATATATATACATATGTACATCAAGGTAACACAAGTTTATCAAAATACAACTAAAAGAGATGACACATTCCCATCAACCATGGATATAATACCAGCGGCAACCGACCATAACACGTGAGTGATTTCAAAAGGGTGCTCACTGGCCACCTACGTGCTTTAACAGATAAGAACCTCACCGTGAGGTACAAAAGGTAGCTTGACCAAAACGGAGGTGAGCTCGCTGTCACTACGTTCCCTCCTAAACTAGATCACCTATATATATATATATGAAAATGTGAGCTAAAGCCCAGTGAATAACAACTGCGTAAAGGGTTTTGAATGATGATCATGATGTAAGACAAATCACAAACTGAACAAATTCTTATCTTATGCAGAAAGCATAAAAGTGCACGTTGTACATTCCATAGCAAGCTAATACAGGCGGTCTAGAAGACCAAACAGGCGGTCATAAAGACCGGTATGAAGATATGATGGCCATCAACATAATAAACAGAGTTTCATGAATTGAAACTGACAGAACTCTCTGTAATCATGTAAATAGGTGCTAAGGATGCCACGATATACAATGTCAGAAAAATAGGATTATCATTCATAAACATAAGAAAAAGCACATCAGAACAGAATATAATATAAAGCAGGAAAGAGAAACGTTAAGTTAAAAATATCTTTACAACATTGTTACTCATAGTTGGCTTCGTGATGCACGTAACTGGGACGTGGCACTTGACCTACACAATAAGATCTAAGCGTAGCACACTTAATTCGTTATACAGTCAACTAATTATTTTCATTATTCAAGAATTGGTCTTTTACTTTCTTTTAATGCCTGTGCATGAAAATGTACGTCAAATATGGATGCAAATCACGCTAACAGAGGCTCGGGAGTGGGGTAAACGAAGCAGAAAAATGAAATCAAGGCTGCCAATCTGCCGCACGTACGGCTTGGCTACACGTGCGAGACTCTCGCTGCACGTGCGCCAGCAAGTGTAATTTATGCAGAATGCTCCAAACATTTCCCTTATTTTCCGCACATGCGGGCCTACCCACCTCACGTGCGCTAGTGCCTCCTGCACGTGCAGTCACCTCTGCTGCACGTGCCGTCACGTGCGGTTTTGGGTGTCCAAAATCAAAAATTTTGCTCTGTTTTTTTGTGAGCTTTCCCTCTTCAAAACTCAAACCCAATTTGACCAAATCAAAGGCCAAAAGTTATCAAACATGGTGTATAGACAAATACCAAGTTCAAACCAAGAATAGAACTTTAAATTCAAACCCAAGCCCTACAATCACATGAACAACTTTGAAGTTGAGAAGAAAACAAAACCTATGCATATGGGAATTCTATGTTTCAACAAAACCATGGAAATCTAACTTAAAATCATGCAAGACCAAGTAGGTAAGCTTTATTCATTCCAAGATTTGGGTAATTTCTCTCATTAGGGTTTGTAACACAACTTACACTACCCAATCCCTCATTTCTTCTTAAATTCCATGAGTTCAAGATGAAAATTATTCTTATGCAAGAAATTAGGAAGAATTCTTACCTCAATGAGTTAATTTAGTGAAGTTGCTTCAAGTTCTCCTCTTTTCCCTTTCTTTCTCTTCTTCTCTCATTGTTCTCTAGAATACTGTCTCTCTCTCTCTCTCTCTCTCTCTTATTTGAGTTCATCATAGATATAAAAATTATCTAATTAATTAAATTATTTCTTACGAGCACCTAAGTTAGTTGAACCCTACTTTAAGGGGAATTAGGCTCTACCTACCTAGTCCATTAGTTAATTGGCAACCTTATAATTTAACGAATCAGACAGGTCTTTTTCACAATTTAACGTATCTGTCAAACAAAACATGGTGCACATAACATATACATAAACTTAAAATGCACGTATAAATACATAATTAAGATAAACCATAAAATTAACTTCTAATTAAGAGGCGGGTGTTACAAATATTGCGGATTGACGTATTTCAGTTAAAAGACCCGAAACAGTAAAGTCTTGTTTAAAAATAGAACTTTATTGTGGGTTCCATACCCATGTGAGACATTTGGTAGAAAATTCTGTTAGAATTTTTGAGGTTTTTAGCATTTTTGGTGTAGTTATCTTCCACTATGGGGATTATATAAAGCTAAGTGGTGGGTGGGCTTGGGCTTTGGCTTGGGCTTGGTATTTAGTTGTTGAGCTTGGTGATTGTTGGCTTTTTAATTAGGCACTGACTTGGAGGTTCTATTTGAGCTTTTCAAAACCCATCTAATCCCAAAGCAAAACACTTGCACCAATTAGTCTAACATATTTTTAATTGTTATATATATGTATTTAAATTTAAAGGTGCTGCCACATCCAACCATCGCTGGACCATTGCTAGGCTTCTGTCTGACGGACATCGAAAATTCTTCGAAATGTTCAGCAACGCCGAAAATTTGCCGCTCCAACTCACTTAAGAATGGAACGGCAGTGGTCCGCCGACAAGCTCGTTTTGATCATGGATGCAATATATTGGAATCCTAAAGCACCACCATGAACACTACCGCGAGTCCACTTGCAGTGCGGAGTGTTCTGAACGTCTGTCATTGGAAATTCATTAGAATGTCTAGAACATCACTGGAAAAAAAAATAAAAAAAAATGGAGAAATTAAAGCGAAAACATAACAAAATTTAACTACATTCTCTCCAACACCACAAAGCACGAAAAAAAAACTCTTTATCATATTGAGTACATAATTTTCAATTCACAAAATTGTAAAAAAATAAAATTTGAATTCATTATTCATCAAACTGCATAAATTTGTAGTTTCAAAACTGTAAACATTATCTGTTTGCTCGTTTGCAATTTATCAAAGCACAATTTCACATGGAGATCTCAGATTAGTAGTTTCTAAGGGTTTGTAAGTTTTCAATTTGTCAATATTTGTAAAATTTTTTGTTGTTTTAATAAAAAGAAAAGAAAAAGGCTAGAGTCATAGAGAAAAATAGAAACGTATTTCAAACTAGTAAATTTTTGTAATTTTCACAGTCTGTAATTAAAAATCGAAACTTGAAAAATTTCTCCGTGAAAACAAGAAAAAAGAAGTGTGTAGTAAAGAAAAAGAAAAAAAAAAGAGAGATTGAAGGAGAGAGACAGACATAGAGAGAGGATACCATTTTTGGTTTATAGCTGGCCGAATCTGATGTAGATCCGCTCAGATTTGCTCTAAATCTGAATATTTTGGTAAGTCTTGTCTTGTGTTGGTCAGATTTGAGAAGATCAATGTTAAGAAGATTTCTGAAAATTCATCTCATTTCACATCGGTGAGGGCAAAATAAGGAGTTAATAGTCAGTAGTTGTCGGTGAACCCGAATCAATGGTAGTAGCTGGTCGTCAACCAGTGAGGGTATATCAGAAAGAGAAAAGGAAGAATAAAGGTGCTTTAGAACCTTTGGGTCTACAAAAAAAGTTGTTGGACTAAGTACAACACGTGTTCTTCTCGGAGGAGTTATGGGTAATTTTCCCTTTTAATTATTGTTGGATTAGTGATTTGTTTGATGTAACAATTTTTATATTTGTAATTAGAGAGAGAGAGAGAGAGAGAGTGTGTGTGTGTGTGTGTGTGTGTGTGTGTGTGTGTGTGTGTGTGTGTGTGTGCGCGCGCGCGCGTTCGCGTACGCGGGGGGGAGGGGCATGAGGAGTGCTATGGAAGAGTGATGAAATGAGAGAACATTGTGATTCAAGCAAATTGAGAGAAAGGGCTACAAATTGCTAAATTGATTTATCATCTAATGACTATAATAATTCTCTACTTGGACTATGCTAATCCAAGGGTTAAAATAATTTGCCAAAAATTATTAGTTAAATTTAATGTAATAAATATTATTTAAAGTGCAATCGATCTCATTCAAAGTGAGAGATTTCATTGTTTTATCCATAAAAAAGTGTTTTTGTTTATACATCTGGTCAGATCTGTGAACAATATCAAACTTGGTGCAAATTGGTTTCATAAAATGGGAGATTAGTATGAACTTGTTCCATGAACATTTAACTTCTCACAAAAAGAGGGAATGGTGGTTAAAACAAGTAGTGGTTGAAAAAACAAAGGGTTGGTTAATTATGTCTAGGGATGGCAACGAGTAGTGTATGAGTTGGGACTCTCCTAGCTCATCCTCACTTCCGCTGCTTGCCCCTAACTAGATCCTCATGAAACTCTTCCCTACCATACCCAAACTCTCAAAGGTAATCCTTACTCTCGACCTTATTTGATTCACAACATAATAAGAAATTTAACAATAATATTAAAACTCAATAACTAAAGCTAAAAAATAATATTTATAATTAAAAAAAATTATATATTGTATATGTATATTAAAATTATATTATATATATAACATAATAAAAACCTAATAATACATTGTATAGATATTATATATATTGTATAAAAAATTAACAATATATTATACATATATTAAATATATGTAATATTATTACTTGTTTATTACTTTATTTGTAATGCTCCAACTTTATTGCCCGAATCCATAACCAAATCTTTTATAATATCACCAATTTAATAATAACACACACGTGCTAATAAAACAATAAATAAGTAATAACATTCTCTCTCGAGGTGATGATGATATATATATATATATGAAATTTGATATAATGCCATTAGTTTTACATTAAACAACAATAAATAAAAGGGATTTACCCTTATACATTACATTGCATTTAGCCAACAAGCAAAAGACCCTCGTAGCCAACATAATAAAAGACTTCAAGTCCTGAACAATGTTCTAACCATGTACCTAAAAAATTTGTTAACATGTGGGATGAGCACAAAACCCAATAGAGATCTCAAAGATCCTAACCAATCACAACATACAGTTCCAAAAAATCATGCATGCACCACAACATACTGTATAAGTAATGTAACAGTTGATATCCAAAAGTATACTCATATAAATACGTTTTTCTTTTCCCAAAACATTCTCTTAACTTAACTCAATACAAAACAAAATCGTTACTTTTCTTTCTAACTCCCGTTTCATTTCAAAACCATTTTCTTTACTCTTAAATCTTTTACATTGATATAAAAGAATCCCACTCAGACATTAGTTTTGAAAACTCGTTCACACCTACAATTCATAACCCGACACCACATTCCACCACACTATACACGTCTATACCACAATACATCTATTACCTTCCATGGCCATAGGCCCAAGGGCAAGGGAAATCCACAATACAAAAATGAAACATACATATCCAGAAATAAAATAACAGAAAGTAATAACTACTTCAAATCATATTTCCATTAGCATACAACACGGATGACAAATGATATAAATCCACATAACGCTTTACCAGCCTCATTCAGTGTGGAACGACCCCTAGGTCATACTTTATTGGGCTCAAACCGGAAGAGAGAATAACCTATCACAAGGCGCTACGCTTTACTAGCTCAATACGACAAGAAACAGACCTTTTTTCAAACTATAATCGCTAACAGTTAAATACGTTAACCCATTTTGTTCAAAAATGTTCTCCGCTCACCACCGTTCAACAACGGTTTTCCTTTATTTCTAAAACATAATACGAGTTACTAAACATCAAAACCATAACTATCCAACGAAAATTTCATAACATAACCAACATTCACGAGCGTTCCAATTCCTCACTAATAACATAATTCACGACACAAAATGCAATTGTTTATTCACAATGTCCTCCAACAACCATTATTACATAATCTCACACGCCCGCCCTACACATGGCATCTACTAATAAAAAAAAAGTACCATCCTCCACTAAAGGCCAATGACAAAACTCTACAGGCTTCCATTGTCTAATTAAAAGCATAAAGACTATAATAGGTGCTTCCATAACCCAATCAATCCCAAACACCCATAGTTTTATAAAGGAGGCAATCAATCACACTTTGTTTTGAAAATCAATTCTCACTATTCCAAATCACTAACGTACACAACACTTCCCAACATCCAATATCATTAATCAAAAACTCCCAGCTCGTAAGCCACTAAACACTCCTGGTTTCAACTGAACACCAAACATTTTCTTTAACATTCTAAAATTCACAAATTAAATACTAAGTCTTCCAACCCTACACCCGAACCATTTCCTACAACCCACAATCAACCACAAATCTAAATCACAAACCCACCAATTAAAGCCCAAACAAACCCATATGTGTTTAATAAAAATTAAACATGAAAACTATACTTTTAATGCAATAAAAAGTACAATAAATCTATCTATAGCGAGGTATTGAAAAGTAGCTCAAGAATTCCTACCTCTTGAAGCGAAGAGGAGACCACCCAAAACTCGATAGCGACGGAAATACGATCCGCTCAGATTAAAACGGTGCCCTTACGACCATGAACTAGGGGTAGGAAATCACTCAAAATAGATGAAAACTAGGGTAGAAGAGCTTGGGAGCTTGGTTATGGCAGACATGAGAGAAAAGATCTCAAAAAGTGACTTTTCTAACACACTGCAGACGTATATACATAAATCATCGCGGCCACAGTCTAAAACCTCGAGGGCGTGAACTTGCCACCTCAACAGGTTGCGGGCACAACCTTCTTTACTGCGAGTACGACTACCTAGCAATCTAGGTCGTGGGCACAGCCAGCTTCCTCGCTGTCGTGACTCCTCTATCTGCGGCTTGACACCGCGGCCCTTTGCAGGCAATACACTCTCTCCCCAACCAATAGAGCTGAAGCACTCATTTGGTCGCGGTCAATCGCGGCCCATTGTGGGCGCGACCTCCACACCAACCTATCACGGGAGCAACCATACCTAAGCAAAAGTCTGGGCTACTGTTCCACAGCTAAACCCAAGCATTCCAAGGCCCTAAACCACACCGACAAGGCCAAAGTCGACCGGGACATCCACGTGTCCGAACCCAAAAGAAGAAAACAGGTCAACTCCGGACCCAAGCCACTACATTATTTGCGGGGTGTGTTGGGTCGGGTAAAATAATACTCTTCTGCCCCTCGAGATCCAAACCCAATCAGGTCTTTCAAAAATTTTTCCAAATCCGACCTTATCTTATTTAACCATCCCCAAACCCACTCATTAGGGTCGGGAATAATTGAAAACTTGGTGGATCGGGATATTTTGCTATCTGTAGTTGTGTGAAAATGACATTTGCACAAGTTGAGCAACATTATTAAATAAGCCAACTTATTAGCTTATTTGGATCATATCAACTTTATATTTTTCTATACATTTTTTAATAATAAGCAAAAAAAATTAACTTATATAAGTCACAAACAACCCTAAATTTTGATATTTTGATACTATAGAATGTCAAATTGTAACAATGTCAAACTTTGTGTATTGTCAAATTCGCTACATCAACTCCTCACCTAACTACATTTCCTCTCTTTCATCATCTTCCAAGTAAAACATTTACCAAAAACCACATCCTGATGGAAAATACAGAAAACAAAGTATCTTCACAAATTCATAGACATTATCACAAGCAATTAAAAAAAAAAAAAAAAACAAAAATACCAACAAATAAAAAATGATCTGCTTATGCAATTAATATCCTTCAACTCAAAAAGCAAAACAAAAAAAAAACATGTTTATGACAAGCTCATATTCATTGTACTACTCCACAAAAAAAAAAAAAAAAAAAGAAAAAAAAAACAAAAGAAGTTGATGTTTCACATGGATCGAGATTGCCGTGGAAGATCGTAGAATGCTTCTATCAAGGGCTTCGTTCAAGAGTATCGATCAAGGGTTTCAAAGATCGTGGACTGCATTAATTGTGGATTGCGTCATTAAGTTCTTCAATCAAGGGCAGAGAGAGAACATTTCGGGATTTTTCAAAAGCTTCTATGGAAGTAAGAGTGTTTTCATTCCCTTTGATTTGATTTATTTTTAATAATTTTTTTGATATTTTAATTATTTTTTTTTATATTTTTTAAATCTACCTAATAAAGATGTATCTAAATAAAATAAATTGACTAAAAATATTTAAAAAATACTAAAAACAAATGAAAATTTGTTTGCATTTGTGTTCCGATTTTGTTTGTTTTTAGTAATTTTTTTTCACATTTTAGTTAAATTTTCTTATTTTTTTGATGCAACTAATTTTCTTATTTTTTAATTTTTTTTAAAAAAATGCTAAAATATGAAAACAAAAATTCAATAAAAATAAACAAAAATTCATATAAAAATATTTTTTAAAAACTTAAATAAAAAAAAAAATCAAACAAGAAAACATGAGTGACAGATGTGCCAAAATAGCATTTGCCCAACTATAGTAAATGGCTACAATAAAGAAATGAATATCATTAAAAAAATATTATTTTAAGATGTTAAAAAAACGTAGCCATTAATTTTTTATAATATAAATATTATTTAAATATATAATTACTAATATTTGATTATTTTAACTATTTTAATAAATATTTTACTTAATTACTATTAAAAAGTGAATGGTTCATATCATTGAGGTCGGTCTCAAAATGAACTTATTAAAATTCAAAAGCTCTCTCAAATTGAGATGATTAATTTGAAAAAATCTAAACCCTAAAATTAACCATTCAATTGATCTTTAATTAATTACATTAATGGATAAACTACTAATAGATCCTAATAGTCGAAATTAGTTCCTATCAAATCTTATTGAAAATAAGACCTATTACAATTGTTATTAAAAATAATTTTTTGTGATAATTTTTTATATATGTCGCTAAAAATTAACAATAAGTGACTTTTTTTTTGTCACGATTTTTATAAATTGTCGTTAAAACTTATAATTTGTGACTTTTTTTATGACGAATTTTTTAAATTGTCACTAAAAGTTGAAAACTAATGATCATTTGTGACGATTTTTTTAAACTGCTTCTAAAATTTATAATTAGTTACATTTTTTATGATAAAATTTTCAAATTATAACTGAAAATTAACAGGTAGTGATGTTTGCCATTCATTATTGTAAAAACTATTGAATAATATATAAATATACTTTATAGAACTTACACATAAGTCTCCATTAATTAATTACACGCTAACCAAGGTTTAAGTGGATTTCATCGAATGAGTTAGTTTACCAATGTCAAAAGAAACAACACTCATTCGCATTTATTTTAGCACAACGATTTTAATTAGAAAATATGATATATAAACTTATATTTTAGACCCAATAATTTGTAAAAAATGACGTGTATGAGAAGAGTTGATTTAGATATTTTAAATCAATTTTTTAGATCCAATTATGTGTAAGAGAAGAATTGATTTATATATTCTTAGGAGTGTTAAAAAAAAATTGGTGAAATTGATAAACTGATTCACTTCGGTTCAAACTACCAGTTTGGTCTAATTTTTTAGTTATGGTTCTAGTTTTCAAAATGGTGGAACTATTCAAATCGGTCCGGTTCTTGATTCGAAAGTTTTGATTACGGTTCTAAACCAAATTGGATCGTGAAATATTTGTTTATTATTTTTTATATTTTTAGATAAGAAATTAAAATATAAAATGTTTCTCATAAGATTGGAACACTAACCATCACTGTGAAATTTTAACAAACTTAACCAAACTAATTATTATTAATTTGTTTACTAAAATAAAATACATATGATATTTATTATTATATAAAAAATTTAGAACCATAAACCAGACCAACCCAAACCGGTTTCTAAGGTTTGTTCTAGTCTGGCTTCATAGGTTAACGGTTCTAATTTTTTGGAACCATAAAAACCGGTTCGTTTCCTAGTTTACTTTAAAACCAAACCAATTTGATCAATGCACGCCTCTAGATATTCTAATAGGTTTAAGTAGTGGCGAAGCCAGAAAATCAAATTAGAGGGGGCACTTATTAATTATAATATTGAAAATTTTTACAAAAATATTTAACGCAAGTTTTTACGATTGATTTTGAGAAACATACAAAAAAAATAAAAAAATAATGTAATTTATAACTAGTTTATCATGGACAATATAAAAAAATATGGATATAAGTCTTAAAATAAATTATATAATGATAAAAAAAAATTTATACAAAATTTGATTAAAAATTCAATATAATGGTAATACTACGTCATCATTAGTATGCGATATTACAAACTAATAGTAAATAAACACATAGAGAGTAAATCTCACATGTCAAATGTAGCTAACAATCCAATAAATTTCATATCTTTATAGTGAGATTACTTATACTTGCATGTCAATAATAATGACATTACCATTACATTCAAAAAATTTTATAAAATTTTCATAGATGATATAGCTTATAATAGTCTCTTTATTTTCATTCAAAACAATCATTATTGTTCTCATAATTTTTAAAATGTCATTGGCATTTCATTCTAATAATATTTTTGTAATTTTTTTTATTTAAAATATTTTCCTTATATTTGCATCAAAACAACAACAACAACGATGCCCAATTAGTACACATTAATGTGTATTTAGAAGGAGAAAGATTGAGTATACACCTAAACTTTGACATAATGCACAATCCCAAGACTTGAACCCATAGCCTTAAGGTTATTAGGTCAAGTCTTAACCATTGAACCAATAGTCACCCTCTTTTTTTATATTTGCCAAAAAAAATAAAATAAAATAAAATCCTCAAAATTCAGAAGGGGGGGGGGGAAGGGGGCACGTGACCCCCTTCATTCCTTGCTGCCTCCGCTATTGGGTTTAAGTTTCTCTCATGTTGAGATCTCAATATGAGAGAACTTAACTCACGAGTCCCGTTTTGATGATATGAACCATTCTTTTTGTAGAACTCTCAATGTATATTATCTATGAAAAAATTCAGGTCAATCCGATAATGATAAACTTTTCATTTTATCGCTTTTGTCTCTAAGAAAATAAATGGTATATTTCGAAATTATATTTGATGTTTATTTTTTTTAGAGACAAATATGATAAAATGAAAAACTTATGATTATTGGATCGAACTAAGTTTTTTTCATGGATACTATACATTGAAGGCTCTACAAAATGAACGGTTCGAATTATCGAAACAAGGCTTGCAGTGGACCTAATATACTCCTCAAATTCTCTCATATTGAGATACCAATATGGGAGAAACCCAACCCTTTTAATAGATTGCCACATCATTGAGTTTAAAAGAGGACAAATTATCCGCAAGTCCTCTTTGAAAGAGGTGTATTCTATTTAATCCCACAACCTTTTGTTTATACCTAAAAGACCTAGTTGCTTTTCTTATCTTTCTCTATGCCTTCTGTGAGAACCCAAATTTTTATATATTAATTTATATGGTAAATTATTTTTAGCTGCCTATTTTTGCAATATATTTCGGTAATAAATGTTCATGACGAATTTCTTTAATAGATTTCCCTTGTTGCTATTGGTATATTTAGTCCTACAACTCTTTAATTTCATTTGTAGAGGCCTTACATTCTAATAATTATTCTCTGAACTCTGAGATTTTGATTAGCCCACTTTAAGCCCTGAATTTTTATTCTAATGCATATTAAACCCTAGAAATATGATTACATATATTATATTTCTTCTTTAATTTACTAATTCCTTGTACCATGTGTATTAGTAAATATGTAGTTTGTATATTCTCTAGTACCATGTATATTAATGTGTATAAATACATGTATATATATATATATATATGTATTTGTTTTTGGTTTTGAAAAATCTTTAGGAGGACAAATCAATATTTATGACTTGTCCCCTCTTCTTTCCCCCATACACTTGTGTCTCCTCTTTGCTCTTCCCAAGCAAGAATTGTTTAGGCATGTTATTACATCCCACACTCCCAAGGAAGACAACCTAGGAAGACTTGAAAGCATGTAAGGTTGTCTCACATTCAAACCCCTAGAAGAGGCACATATACTTTTATATCTCCTCTTCATTTCCTATATAGCAATCCCTCAGCCCCTTCAACCCCCCCTCCTCCACACACACACGGCTAAAGAAGAGGTGAGGAAAGAAAAGAGAGCTAGAAAGGAGAAGTTGAAAGCAAGCAAGCAATGTGAGAACACCCGAACACCCTTGCCTTCTCCTCCCCTATATTTGATATTTGGTTGGTTTGATTGTGTATTCTTTTTTTATCATGTATGGGTATGGTGAAAATTGATTGAATAGGAGTAGAGCTTAACACTTGGTATGATTTTAGCCCTTGTCTGCTCTGATTTTGTTCATATGCATTAACTTTGTTGGAAAAAAAAAAAAATCATTTTGCTCTGAAATTTTGATATACCCTCTATCAATGAGTTATTGTATACTCGCATTTTTGTAAGATCATGGGATGCGTTTTGAGTTTCAAAAACCTCTGGTCATTACAGTTGGATCCTACAGATTTCTGGGAGTAATAGTTAACCCTCACTTTGTTTCTATGCCAATTTCTCTAAAAACATCATAATGGAGTGAAACCAGTGCTAAATGTTAGATATATGAAATACATTTTTATGTACACAAGAATCACTGAAAAATATTAATTATTGAGAGAGTTATAATCATTTTTCTAAAACGCAACAGGAACAAACCAGTATTGCTTGAACTTGTATTTTCAGCCCCTTGATGTGATTTTTAGACCTTTTATCCTTCTGATAAACTATCCGTAACTCAAATATATTTCCAATGGTTCTGGTATCACTTAGTTTGGACATCGTTTGATGCCTCTGCTCATTTTTCTAACTCAGCTTACCTGTGCTAAAGTTTGCTGAACTTATTGCATGAATATACCAGTTTTCTTCTAGAAATGAGTTCTCTATCATAAAGTGGTTTTTAGATCTAGAGTTCTTCTTGAAATATCTTCCTAACTTATTGAACTATCTCCAGTAAAAATATCATGATCATTTGACTTTATTTGGTATGAGCTCGTAATTTTTTTTAGAACCGTTCACTGTTGAAAATATGGGCAGAACATAGTAAATGACCTATAGATAAATCTCTGTTTATGTTATGCAACTTATAAAAGAAAATTGAAATGAAAGTGGACTTGTTCTATGTTGTGTTCAAATTTCAGAACCTAAAGAGATCCTAAATGGTTTACAAATCCATTCTTTTGGCCTGTTATTCTAAAAGAAAAACGCTGAAAATTACCTTTGTTTTAGCTGTTCTTAAGTGTTCAAAGGCATGATCAAGTGAATTGGTATGAAAAGCATGATTTAAATTATTTTATTTAAATCTATGAGATACATGTTGGTTTATGACACTTGAAACTAAATTTTTGTGATGCAATTGTAATTACATATTCTAGACTTTAAAAGTGTCCTACATTGATGGGTTTCATGACTTTGGGGTATATGAATGCCACATTTTAATTAATCCTATGAAACATTATTGAATAAATTGGAACTTGCTTAAATCTCGAGTAACGTTATTCTTGCATGTTATCATGATTTTAAGTGTGATGTTGTTATGTTCACTTGAGATCAAGAAAATGATTATTTAATAAATTTAGAGTTTCCATATCGAATATCAGAATGAGTAGATTATGACATAATGGAAGGATGTTGTAACCGTTGTTATGGTATTAAAACTTGGTTGATAATGGAAGGATGATGTAATTGTTGTTATGGTATTGAAATAATGGTGGGGCATGTTCCTTTTGGGTTAAGCCTTGCGCGAGTGATTTTCGAACTCTAACGTGGCATGGGAGGGTATTTTGGCTTTTATTGGTATAGCCGATATATAGTTGGTGGTGATGGTGTCACAACATAGACCGTTCCCATAGGGCAGACCATGATGTCACGACTCAGGTATGTAACCTGGTGCGTGGGCATCATTGGTAGTTACTGCGGTAACGTTTGAATATTTGATCAAGGGGGAGTCAGAATTGCCCGTGGCCATTGCTTAGTGGTTGTGGTTGAGTAGGTACAATGCTCTATGAAGAGTTGCCTAGAATTATGTAATTGATTATTAGCTAACACTCATAATTGTCATCAATTGTTTTCGCTTACAAAAATTGAAAATTATTACTTGCCTTTGCGTATTTAATGTTTCTTCTATATATTATTGTACGTTTTGCTGCACTACCTTGTGATCATGTATATCTTTATTTGTTATTGCCATATTGCTTTATTATTCGAAGTTGTAGAAGGTTAGGGTGTGTGTGTGTTTTTACTGAGTGTCATTGCTTATGGCTATTCATCCTACCGACATTTCATGCCGGATTTCAAAAGCAATTTTCGATGAGCAAGGTGCCGCGAAAAAGTTAGAGACACAATGGCAGGCATGGATCGACGTTGGAATTTTTTCATTTTGCTTTGCAAATTTTTATTTTTTTATGAAATTGTAAAATTTTAGGCAATGTTGTCCATTTCACATTTGAATCTGATGTATATATTTATATTTTGGGATCTTGTAACCATAGAAAAACCCTATAATTTTTCATTAATATATATTTTGATGGTCCCGAATTTTGGGGCGTCACAACATGGTATCAGAGACTAGGTTCGACCCTTATTCATGTTTTTTGACTTGCGGTTAGAAATGACCTAGGCGTAGCAATCATTATAACTTAACCTTTGTTTGGAATTCTTGAATTGATGACACCTATTCAAAGGAAACATCATCACCTTTTGTAGCATCCTTGAGCGTTTTCAATTCATTGAGATATATTGCCTTAAGATGATCGATTGACAACTTTTCAACCTCGATTGTTCTACCTTGACAACTGCATGTCCTTTTTTTTCCTGATGACGAATCTTGGATATTAAATTTGAAATGCGTATGGCCAACACAGTTTTAGGTTAGATATCTAGTTTGGTCATTATCTCAATAACTTATACTCCATGAAAGTCCAAAATCATCATGTCGTCTATTCCACTATGCCATCTGTTTAAGTTTCATTTAAAATTTTTGCTTAAATTGTGTTGCTGCTATAGTCACTTCAAACCTTTCCACTCTACCACCATTTTGTGTTAGAACAATTAAGAAGTAATCATAAGTATAGAACCATCTTCAGGAAGTCGGTCCAAGTAGATCCCATGTGTAAGTCCTACTGCTTAGAAGTCTTTGACTCACAACGTAAACATATGAATAAATTGTTTGGCGGTCAATCTAACTGCCATACATTGCTATTGTAGATTGGTGATGATTTTTTTTACTTGATGATATGAATTTTCAATTTAAGAGGGATAAATACAAGTCCCTGTCCCCTACTTATCAAAAGTCACAATGGCATGACCAACTAGCCAAATAATCGATGACCTTGATGCGTGAAAGAGTTGAAGGATATAGGACTTCCTCGTGTAGTGTGCAAATACACCAACATTTCCTTTCACTAGCTACCAAGATTACCTTCAAAACGGGAGCTAGACCCCACTTTTGAGTTGAAACTCAAAATGTCGCCAATATTTACGACAACACATTGCATGACACCAGCTAACTCAGAGATATGAAGACGAAGCTACAAGAGCTATGGAACAAAAGAAGTTATTTAGCCAAGTACATCTCCCTGCAGAGCATGGATATTGTTTCGCTAGGAGGGTAGATAGAACACATAGATTGAGTCTCAACTATCAACTAAGTCCCTACTAGGAATTGGTATCCCACTCCTTAGGATCAACCACATGATTGACTATTTGAGAGGTTCAAAATATTTATCTAAATCAACCTTGAGTTTAGTTCTCTGCCTTGTGGGTCCTCATGGTTATGGCTTTGACCTTTCTTTGAACTCGCCTCTTGGTCTTGCTCATTTTGTTCCCTTGTTAGCTGAAAATCCGAACCTTTTCATGACTCAATCACAAGGACTAGCTTATTAAATCCAATTACGATAGAGTCTACAACCACCATTTTTGGTAACTACATTTGATTGCTTTTGTACTTCTATAACGAAAATTATCTTTCTTGCTAGTCAACTTCAGTAACCATGATTATTGTAAGAGATATTTTAAAATCACTCTCCTCTTGGAAACTTGACCCTTTCTCCTACATACTTTGGTTCTACAAATATTTCGCAAGAAGTTTAGAAATCTCTCTTCTTCACTCTCATCTTGGTGACAAATTGATGACACTAATTTCACTCCAAATATCATTTTCTATAGCTGACATCATTTTCTTGCCAAATTGAAGCATTCTTCATTGTGTCATTCAAATTTTGTAAGTGTCAGATCCTCTTCATTGCTATAAGGTCAATTCCCCTTATTCGGTAACTTCTACCATATTGCAATTCTTTTTATTTTCTTCTTTCTTCGACTTTGATAAATTTGTCACTTTAATCTAACTTTTCCATTTGGATGAATAACACATTCTCCTCGCTCATTAAAGTGATGTCCACCATTGATTCAATAATCCTCGATTTTTTTAAACAAGTTGTGAAATCTTGTTGTATAATATTTACTTTGCGACAAGTGTCAATCATTTATCATGAACCCTTATTTCACTTCCAAGACCCCGATTTCTAGACAATTAATCTTCAAAAAAAATAAAATAAAAAATTGTGTCACTTATGTACTCCAATCTACTTTCGATAAGGTAGCCTCTTAATTAATTATTTAGGATTCATACAATTATGCGGAGTGTCGATTAATATTGCGACTATTGAATTACTTTCCAACTGTGGCAGATCTTGCAAGAAGACCACAGGAACAAAGCTATATTGCAGTACAACATTTCACCCTTAACTATCAAACAATCGGAAAGGATGATTTAGACTAGAATTTATATTGTGAGCTTGCATCAAAGAATTTAGAAGAGGTTGGAAAAAGCACGCTTGTTGTTTGAAGAGTTTGCATACAACAATTTGATTCCCAAGACAACATTAACATTGAACTTTGTGAAGCCCCATATGAATGAACTTGTCGAGTGTCAATCTGCTAGACAAAAGCAAAACGATTTGCTGGACAAAAGTAAGAAGGCAACCTATCAAAACCAGACTCATTACAAGAAAAAAATCGAGGCACGAAGGTGTCCAACACCAGCGTCATCTTGGACACAGGTTGATTGTCCATACACCATGTCGTGATCGATGGTTACCCGAAGACGGAAACGACTTATGCATTCGATGAGGCTTTTCAATTTGTTTAAGGGGGATAGGTCAACCTCCCTGATTACGACAACTTGATGAACGCAAGAACATCGGCAACCTACCAAATAGTCTGTGAGACTAATTATTGGCGAGAATGTGTATGTTTTTTCCAGCAATGACTTATACTACTACCACGCCATGAAGTTGTAACTGTGATTTTCAAATGGAAGTAGTAGCATCGTTACCTATACGGTGAAAAGTTTGAGAATTATACGGATCTCGAGAGCTTGACGTGCCCATCTTATGTTGAAGGACCAGTCACCTAGCGCTATCCTCGCATCAGGACTACAGAGACTCTTACGAAAGCCTATCTTAACCCTTCGAACCACTGAGAGACCTGGAAATTTTGAGGAAGAAATTTGTTTAAAGGGGATAAGTTGTGAGAACACGAACTTTTATATATTAATTTATATGGTAAATTATTTTTAGCTACCTATTTTTGCAATATATTTCGGTAATAAATTTTCATGACGATTTTCTTTAATAGATTTCCCTTGTTTTATTGGTATATTTAGTCCTACAACTATTTAATTTCATTTTTAGAGGCCTCAAATTCTAATAATTATTCTCTGAACCATGAGTTTTTGATTAGCCCACTTTAAGCCCTAAACTTTTGTTCTAATGCATATTAAACCCTATAATATAAGATTACATATGTTATATTTCTTCTTTAATTTATTAATTCCTTATACCATGTGCATTAGTATATATGTAGTTGGTATATTCTCTAGTACCATGTATATTAATGCGTATAAGTACATGTATTTATATATATATATATATGTATTTGTTTTTGGTCTTGAAGAATCTTTAGGAGGACAAATCAATATTTATGACTTGTCCCCTCTTCTTTCCCCCATTCACTTTTGTCTCTCCTTTGCTCTTCCCAATCAAGAATTGTTTAGGCATGCTATTACATCCCAAACTCCCAAGGAAGACAACCTAGGAATACTTGCAAGCATGCAAGGTTTTGTCTCACATTCAAACCCCTAGAAGAGACAAATATACTTTTATATCTCCTTCTCATTTCCGATATACTAATCCCTTCAGCCCCTTCAATACACAAACACACACACATGGCTAAAGAAGAGTAGAAGAAAGAAAAGAGAGCTAGAAAGGAGAAGTTGAAAGCTAGCAAGCAATGTAAGAACACCCAAACACCCTTGCCTTCTTCTCCCTTATATCTGATATTCGGTTGTTTTGATTGTGTATTTTTGTATAATGTGTGTGTATGGTGAAAATTGATTAAATAGGAGTAGAGCTTAACACTTGGTATGATTTTAGCCCATGTCTGCTCTGATTCTGTTCATATGCATTAACTTTGTTGTTTTTCTAAAATTCACAAAAAAAAAAAAAAAAAATCATTTTGCTTTGAAATTTAGATATACCCTCTATCAATGAGTTATTGGTATAGTCGCATTTTTGTAAAATCATGGGATGCGTTTTGAGTTTTGAAAACCTTTTGCCTTTACAGTTGGATCCTACAAATTTCTAGGAGTAGCAGTTAACCCTCACTTTGTTTCTATGCCATTTTCTCTAAAAAAAATCCTTATGAAGTGAAACCAGTGCCAAATGTTAGATATATGAGATAACTTTCTATGCATACAACAATTATTGAAAAATATTAATTATTGAGAGTTGTGATCATTTTTCTAAAACGCGATAGGAACAGACCAAAACTGCTTGAACTTGTATTTTTAGCCCCTTGATGTGATTTCTAGACTTTTCATCCTTCTGATAAAATATCCTTAACTCAAATACCTTTCCAATATCGTTTGATGCCTCTGTTCATTTTTGTTGAACTCTCTGTTTTAACATACCCGTTTTCTTTCAAAAATGAGTTCTCCATCATAAAGTGATTTTTAGCTCTAGAGTTCTTCTTAAAATATCTTCCTAACTTACTGAACTATCTCCAGTAAAAATATCATGATCATTTTATTTCATTTGGTATGAGCTCGTATTTTTCTTTAGAACTGTTCATTGTTGAGAATATGGACAAAACATAGTAAATGGCCTCTAGATAAATCTCTGGTTGTGTTGTGCAACTTATAAAAGAAAATTTGAAATGAAAGTGGACTTGTTCTATGTTGTGTTCAAATTTTAGAACCTCAAGGGATCCTAAATGGTTTACAAATCCATTCTTTTGGCCTATTATTCTAAAAGAATAACGCTAAAAATTACATTTGTTTTATTTGTTCTTAAGTGGTCAAAGGCATGATTAAGTGAATTGGTATGAAAAGCATGATTTAAATTATTTTATTTATATCTATGAGATACATGTTAGTTATGACACTTGAAACTAAACTTTTGTGTTGAAGTTGTATTTGTATATTCTAGACTTGAAAAGTGTCCTAAGTTGATGTGTTTTATGACTTTGGGGTATATGGTTGCCACATTATAATTAATCCTATAAAACATTATTGAAGGAATTGGAACTTGCTTAAATCTCGAGTAACATTATTCTTGCATGAAATCATGATTTTAAGCATGATGTGGTTATGTTCTCTTGAGATCAAGAAAATGATTATTTAATAAGTTTAGAGTTTCCATGTCGAATATCAGAATGAGTAGATTATGAAATAATGGAAGGGTTGTAACTGTTACGGTATTAAAACTTGGTTGATAATGGAAGGATGATGTAACTGTTGTTACGGTTTTGAAATAGTGGTGGGCCGTGTTCCGTTTGAATTAAACCTTGCGCGAGTGAGTTTTGAACCCTAAAGTGGCACGTGAGGGTATTTTGGCTCTTATCGGCATAGACGATATATGGTTGGTGGTGATGGTGTCACAACATAGACCGTTCCCATAGGGCAGACTGTGATGTTACGACTCGGGTATGTAACCTGGTGCGTGGGCATAATTGGTAGTTACTGCAGTAACGTTTGAATATTTGACCAAGGGGGAGTCAGAATTGCTCATGGCTATTGCTTAGTGGTTGTGGTTGAGTAGGTACGACACTCTGCGGAGAGTTGCATAAAATTATGTAATTGATTGTCAGCTAACACTCACAATTGGTATCAATTGTTTTCGCTTATAAAAATTGAAAATTATTAATTGCCTTTGCGTATTTAATGTTTTTTCTATATATTATTGTACGTTATGCTGCACTACGCTATACTGCTTTATTATTCGGAGTTGTAGAAAGTTAGGGTGTGTGTGTGTTTTTACTTAGCGTCATAGCTTATGGCTATTCATCTTGCCGGCATTTCATGCTAGATTTTGGAAGCAATCGCTGATGAGCAAGGTGCCGGGGAAATGTTAGAGATACAGCGGCATGCATGGATCAACGTCGGATTTTTTTCATTTTGCTTTGCAAATTTTATTTTTTTATTAAATTGTAAAATTTGAGGCAACGCTGTTCGTTTCACATTTGAATCGGATGTATATATATATTTTTGGGGTCTTGTAACCATTGAAAAACCCTATAATTTTTTGATAATATATATTTTGGTGGTTCCGAATTTTGGGGCGTTACACATTCCTTCTTTAATTTCTATTTTTATCTGTCGATCGATGATGACCACGCCTTTTTTATTCTCTTTCTCTTTCTAATTTACAATCACCGGTGACCACCATCGATTGGGTTTTACCAGTAACCACTGACCATCGACTCTTTACTTCCTCCTCACTGATAGCAAAGGAGATGAGTTTCTTGCAAAAGAGATGAGTAGATCTACTCGAATCTAATCATATTCGGTCAGATTTAAACTAAAATGATTGTCGGAGTACAATTCTCTTTGAGTTTGTTCCTCTCCTTCGATCTCTCACTTTTTCTTCTGTTTCTCTGCTACACACTTCTCTTTTCCTATTTCAATAGAGAAATTTTTAAGTTCTGAAGAAATTTTTTTTTTCTAGTTTTAGTTATAGGTGGTGAAAACTATAAAATTTTTCAGTTTCAATTTTTTAGGTTCTGAAATGAATTATACTTTAGAATTGCAAAATTTGTGTAGTTTTTATAAAATTTTACAGTTTCATATCATATTTTTCAGTTTGATTAATATAGAGAAATGCTTAACAAAAAACATGTTTTTTAGTTTGATCAATATAAGAGATTATTTGTTTAGACCTTACAAAAATTGAAAAATAACTTATATTTTTTTTCCTTTTAGTTTATCAATATTTAACACATTTTGCTTTTTTTTTTTTTGGCCCTAATTTCTCTATTTATTTTTTTTCGGCAATATTCTGGATATTCTGGTGAGTCTCCGGCGATGTTCTTGACATTGAGCGATGTTCTGGACATTTTGACAACTTCCGGTAATGTTTAGAACACTTCGATAACTTCCTAATGATGTTGACATTGTTGTGAGTCTCCTGTGACTGTTTGACGAAAGTTCAGTGGTGGTGGAATGTGACATGGTCTTTAAATTTAAGAAAAAAAAAAAAAGAAAATTTTTTTGTAACAATTAAAATTTTATAAGACTAATTAATGTTGGTATTTTATTTTCGGACTAATTAAATTTTAAAAATTGTATATGGGACCTACCAATCAATGTCCCTTTAAAAGATGAGTCTAATGTTGAGATTTGAATTCCATTACTCTTTAAAGATAGTTAGTGAGATACCAAGGAGTGGTTGGCCATGAATCTCATGGTGGTTTACTGATAAGTCCGATATGCGTTTAAAGGGAGAATCGCATATAATTGAGAAACTTGAAAATTTATTTATAAAAAAATAAAAAAATTAATAATTTTAATTTTTAATATTTATTACTTATATATATATATATTAATCCTACTAATATGTAATTTTCCTAAATTTAAATTTGTTAAGTAAAAATAAAAAATTAATAATTTTAATTTTTAATATTTATTACTTATATATATATATATTAAAAATAATAATAATAATAATAATATTTTAAGATTTAAAAATGGGCAAACTTCACTCTACCCTCTTGTAGTTCAGACCGGATGCGAATTACCCCATGACATTCGGAAATCACCACATAACCTCCATGTGGTTTATGGACCAAAGTGTATGTCTAACTTCTGTTAAAAGCAATGGTAAATTGACCTTTATACCGTTGTCTTCTTCATTCTTTCATCTAACTTATGTTCTTCTTGCATCTTCTCTCTTTTATGGCAGCAACCATGGCATCAATCATCGCTGCCAATCACTACCTTCATTCCTCTTTATTCTTCTTCTCTTCTCTTCCCACTCATCGCTTGTTGATTCACTAAACCCTTGTTGATTCACTAAGGTTTCCACAACTTACCAAGAGTCAATTAGAGCTTCCTCCACAAATGCAAAATTTATTTCAACAACCAAAGATGTAATCAGATGATCATCCTCTCCAAAATCTTCTCTCAAGGCCTCAACTTTGAAATCATGGTCTCCAATTCTAACCCATTTGCATTTTTTGAGTGCAGCCCTATCAATGATATTATCTAGGCCAAGTCATAAGTAGTAGCTTGATTTTTTCAAGTTGTTCTATATACAAGGTGGACATTCTTTTTTTTTTCATCATATACAAACCCAATTCACATATACAAATTCAAACCCAATTCACTTGGTTGGTTTATTCAAATCCAATTTTGAATCAGAAATTTAAAATTATATTCTTTGATTCACTATGCATATATATATATATATATATTCTTCACTATGTATATACATACATACATACATACATACATACATACATTTTTGATTGGGAAACATTATAAAAAAAAAAAATTATTCAAACCCAATTTTGAATCAGAAATTTAAAATTATATTCTTTGATTCGCTGTACATATATATATATATATTCTTCACTGTGTATATGCATACATACATACATACATACATACATTCATAAATATATATATACATATATATATATATATCTCTTTGATTGAGAAACATTAGAGAGAGAGAGAGAGAGAGAGAGAGAGAGAGAGATCAAGATGAGGGTGAAGGAAGAGAGAGTTCATTGTGTATACACACACACATATATATCTTTGATTGGGAAACATTATAAAAAAAAAAAAAAAAAAAAAAAAAAAGGAAAAAATAATGGCATTCTTTGGTAAATTTGAAGATGTATAAAGGGCATTTTCGTCTTAAAAGTAGACATACTCTCTATATAGGCATGCGACTATCATAGCTTGTTATCTTAGACAGAAAAACTAACGTTGCATTTTGGTCCATAAACCACGTGGGGATTATGTGTTGATTTCCGAATGTCAGAGGGTAATCCGTGCCCGACCCAAACCACAATAGGGTAAGTGAAGTTTGCCCTTTAAATTTTTTTGTAAAACTACATTTTGGCCATGTTTGTTTACCAGCATGTGAGGGGGATTGGATTGTTATGGCTATGGGTTCCACCCACAGCGTGTTTGATAATGATTTGGGACGGGGAATTGATAGTTCGAGGAGCTTAGTAATCCCCTTCAGTAAAGAGAATAGCTTGAGTTTTGAGTGAAATTAAAAAAATAGTGAGCAAATTGAGTTTATTTTATATAAAAATTTTATTTTTTTAACCAAGTGTACCTGTTTATTTTAATATTTGTTTTAGTTTTTTTTTAATATAGAAATAATATTTTATTTATTTATTTTATATAAAAATAATTTAACAATGTCATCACTAATCATTTCCTACATTATTATTGAAGTAAACACACTTTTATTTAATTCACTCACTAATAATTCTCACATTAATAATTTTTTACTAATTATTTTTTCCCTAATAATTTTATCCAATTTAATTAGTGAAATCAATGTTGTCTTGTGAATTATTGTCATCCGACTCATCTGGATTTATTGCCATCCGACTCATCTCGTAGCTGTTCTCGCTTTTCAACCAACCTATAGATTGGTGGCTAAAAGTTAAAAAATGAATAAGAAAAGAGATGTTCGATATACGAAGCATGATAGTGGTGTAGAATCACCACTTATTTTATTTTATTTTATTTTATTTTTATGTCATGTTTCTTTCTGATGGGAATAATGACATACCGAACTACCATTTTTACATAGTCAGAAGTACATACATATGAAATCAAAGTGAAGCCCGATAACGTGATCTAATTAAGATTCGTCATTCAGTTAGATCAGGATGATAAATAATTTTTTCTTATTTACGTTTGTTTTATAATAAATATAAAAATATGCAATTTTAATTATATATTTATTTTTCATTACTAGTTGTATAATTAAAAAATTTGTTAATTTTTTTTGAATAAAATATCTATTGAAACCTAATTCGGATAATAAAAATTGTAGTCAAATACTATAATTTGAGTTTTATGAATTAATAATTTTAATCTTATACCATAATTCGCCTAATCAAACAGGCTTTTAAGGTCAAACTTCTCTCCAATTCATTGAATGAATCGAATGGGTGTAGTTAAGGCTTATGAGTTTAGGACGAGCTTCGTTTTATAGACTATAATGCAGATTATTTATGAAAAAAAATTAGATTAATCAAATATTCATAATTATATGATTTTATTGCATTTATTTTCAAATGAAATGAATGATAAGCATAATTCAAAAAATAAATAAATATGATAAAATCATGTGGCTATGATTATCAAATCAATTCGTTTTTTTCATAGATAATCTATATACAAGGGTTTATATAAGGTACAGATAAAATCATCAAAGGTAAATTACACTGACCTCCCTAGAGGTTTGAATAAAATGTAGTAAGTCGCACAAGTTTGACATGATTACACTAAGCTTCCTTATGGTTTTAATTCATACAATGCTTGGCTCCATTTTCATAAAAAAAAATTTTTAGTTGTATGAATAAAAAAAATAAAAAATAAATAACATTGTCATCTTGTTGACATTGAAATGTATATTTTATTTTATGTATCTTTGTGTTCCATACCATATGCATTAATTTTGATCTCTTTAACCTTATTAAAAGGAAGGTCAGTGTAATTATGTTAAAAATGTAGAGTTTGCTATATTTTTTTACCAAACCTCAAGAGAGGTCAGTGTAATTTACCTAATCATTAAAGTAGGACTAGTCCACCGTGGTCATGTTTGCTTGGACCAACATGATCTTGAGATTAAACTATTAATCCTACAAAATATGTAATTCGATATTTGGTCAAAAAGGTTCCCAACTTATAGTCTATCCATACAAAGTGGGTGTTTTGGAAATTGTTATTTTAGTAGACTATTTTAATTTTTGACTATTTTAGTAGGCTAAAACTTTTTGTTTGGAAAGATAGTTGATTTTTTTGTAGTTGGATGTGATTTTTACAAGAGAAAAAATAAAATGATTATGGATTTGATGTGACATTTTATCTGATTGACTATTTTAGCCTATTTTGTCATTTTGCGAATTTTAGCCCAAAAAATTAAAAAAAGCCTTTGCTAAACACCCCCAAAGTATCCCCTATATGGGAGGACTATTAAGTTTCAAGAAGAGAGTGCAATATAAAATGAAAAAATTAAAGAGAAATTCAGACTAATTAGAGGTTAAAACTACGTCTATAAATTTTAGGGTAAATTACAAATGCACCCTTTGCTTAAAATATGGATCGTCTCCCGTGATTTAGAAAATTACAATTACTTTTTTGTCAGAATTTATTATTTAACAAAAATAATTGAAAAAATAAATGTTTTAGTGCTCTCATATACAGTGATAAAATTATATAAATTATTAATTGAAATAAAGTTGTGATATAATTAAAAATTGTTAATTGACTTGATAATTTATTAATAAGAAAAACTATTTGATATGAAATTAGAAACTTTAACGGGCAAGATATAATTTTCAGAACTACAAGGCAAAAATCGTATTTAAATAAATCTCAGGGGTGTAGTTGTAATTTATCCTAAATTTAATGATTGCTTATCCATAGACTATATCACTTATCATTTTATTGCACATTCACTAGAATCAGTCATTTAGGTAGTATTTGGTTCATTGAAATGAAATAGGATAAAATGATCATTTTATCAAAATTTTCATTGCTATGTGTACGAGCATGAATGTTACACAAAAGACAACCTAAAAGGGAGGTGAATTAGGTTTTTGTAAATAAAAATAATAATACCCCAATAAAAACTACAACTTGCACAACAAATAATTAATTTGAAATATTTAAATAATTGTTATTGACAATGCTTAATGAAGAAATTTAACAATGAGGTATGTAATCACAGATAATAGTTATAACAGTTAAGTAAAGAGATTAAGGAAGAAGAGGCAAACAGATTTATAGCGGTTCAGTTTCAACAAAGCCTACATTCACTCCTCTACCTTCACATGAGATTTTCCACTATCTTCTAACTTCATTGGGTGCTAGCAACCTCTTCACAAATGGAGCAATCCTCTACATATTTTACAAAGACTATACCAAGTCTAAAACCTTGCTCTCTTTAGCTGATTCTCAATCACACTTAAAGAGTCAAGAAACCTGAGTGTACCATACTCTTACAATATTTGAATGATAGGTTTTGCTTTCACAGAAAGCTTGAAATGAAACTTTCTCAAGAAATATTCAAAATATTGAAGCTCTGAGTTTATATCAGTAAGAATAAAACTCTCACAGGTATATATATGCTTAGCGCTAAAGCTCACTATAATTTCTGAAGGGAAAAAGAAAACCAGATGAAGAACAGTTCAGAGAATAGAGAAAGATGAGAGTGATGACTGATTAGAGAAAGTTTTCTGCTTGTTTTGTTTCTTGTTGTAATTTGTTCAACAGGAGCTCTACTTTTTTTTTATCAAGGAGAAGATCATTGACCGTTGTTTGTTGCGTGTGTTGAAAAGATTGAGTAAGATTTTGAATAAATCTACCCTACTCTAATTTATATTCCCCATAAATGATTAGATCTTGAAAGAGTTGAAGGATGGGTCTGATTGATGACAACTAAAATAGAAAAAGAGCCGTTGAAATACAGAGTGGTTGTCCACCTGGATGACCAAAATGAAATTTTGTTCTTGAGGGACGCCCACCCGGATGTCCTCCCAGATGTCCACTTGGATGTCTGGTGGGGTCCTGGTCATCAAGGATGGCTTTCGCGGTTGCCGAGGATACTGTTGTTTGATAGTCGATGAGAAGTAGAATTGAATTGGAGGAAAGGTGGGCCAAGAACTGTTGGCCGATCATCCGGCCAGATGACTAGCTTATGTCCACCTAGACATTCGATCTCTTTTGGGTTGGACTGTTTCATTTGCTGCTATGTTGGGCTGTTTTTGTATTGACTTGGACTCTGTTATGGACTGAAATTAACACCTGTTTAAGCACTACCATTACACTCCAAAAATATATTTAGGATAAGAAATTAGGTAAAAAATAATGAAATAAAATATAAGTTTTCAATCTATTCTTCTCTTCCAAATATAAAAATAAAAATAAAAAACAGAATCAAATAAATCATCAAAATAAATAAGTCTAACAATCTCCCTCTTTTTGATGATGGCACAACATGAAGTTTTGATTTGTTTGAAAGTACGAAAAGCTCCTTCTCAAGTCATGCTCCCCCTGAATGATTGCTCATGCTAGATACACAAGTTAGCACATTAGCAATAAATATGATTTTAATCAAAGGCATGATATAAGACTAAAATACCAAACAATAGATGTTCTTCTCAAACTAAGGTAACATAACAGTTTTCCAAAACAAACATCATCATTATGAAAACAAGTTTTTCTTCACCAGTTTGAAACAACAAGCTTTTCTTCACCAGTTTGAAACAAAACATCACAATTTCTCCCCCTGTGACATTATCAAAAAAGAAAAAGAAAAAAAAGAAGCAAACAAACTAGAAATCACTACTTAGAATCTGGAAGAGGAGGAGGGAAGTGATAGTGATAGATGGCATCAACGCAGGCCTCAATATGATCAACAAGGGTGTTGAGGGCGCCAAATTGCTGAATCATTTGTTGTTCCCATGTGAGGTGTTGATTGTAGTGATCTTGTTCCATAGCTAAAAAATCTGTCCAACAAGTAGGAGGAGGTTGGTGGGTTGGTGGCATGGCAACTGGAGGATGATCTTGAGGATCCTACATGGAAATGTCAGGAGCAGCCATACTTCCTAGTAAAAAATCTCTTCCTTCAGCATGGTTGATGGTGTATTCACTGATATCAGAGGCAATAGGTGATTCAGGCTCTTTGGAAAATTTGACTTTGAAGTGTTTGAAGAGATTTGTCAATAAGGCGCCAAAAGCTAAGGATTTGGTACACAAAAAAGAAAAAGGGTCATTTCTCGCATGAAGATGTAGCACAGATCCAGAGGGTACCCAATCTCAAAACAATAAAGTAGATAGGCATTATAAGTAGGAACAACATCATAATAACTGGCTTTAGGGGTGACATTTTCTAGTTAAAAGCGGTGGAGAATGCGAAAATGGGGTTTAAGGTGTTTGGCTTGAAGGTTGGATCCAGTGGTTTTGCTAAGACAAATGGTTGAATAGACTTCAGTTATATTACCCACAATATGAACCATTTGTGCCTCGGTTAGGAAATATACTTGGTGAGGACTAGTGTCAACATTAAGAATAGTGGCCAAAGTAGGAACATTAAACTTAATAAAAGTGCTCTTCATATAGGAGTTAATGGTATAATCTTCCGCGTCGACATTAGAAGAGTGAAGGTGCACATAAAATAAGGTGAGAAGACGAGGATATACTTTTTTCAGTAAATTTACCAAGTTTTGCCAGCCCATTGCTTCAAGTTTAGTCATTAAGAGAGCATCATATTGTAAGGCAAGATTAACTCGACGGCCTGTTATGATGGGGTGGGATGACATGGCGGCAAATGCTTGGCCCTGGATTGGTGTGAGGAAGTCAATAGTTGGATATTGACGTGCAGGTTATGAAGATTGACCTTCCTCTCTGGCTCGAGGCTTTTTAGTGTGAGGAACCATAACTGTGTGAAAATAAAACAAAATAATCATTTGACAAGGGTTGATAAGCAAGCCAAAAAAAAGAAAAAAAAGAAAAAAGAAATATCAGGTCTTTCAAATGAGGTTTAACAATGGTAGGTACACATGATGGATTGAAATGTAGTGACAAAAAAAAATTGAGATTGACAGAATTATTTCAAGTTATGGTTGACTAGGTACACAAAAAAAATACATGTTGCAAGAATCTGTGAGAGTTATATAATAAGTAAAACAAGGAGGTCTCATGTACTAATGGATACAAGTTGCATAGTCAACAGCAAAACAAATACAGGATATGGAAGTAATTTAGAATTGATTTTTATGCAAAATGAGTACTCATATGGTAAAGCCAAATAACCAATTTGATAAATATGACAAGGTCCTAAGCATAGAGGTGCAAAATAGAGGCACAATTGAAAGAAAAAAAAAAAAAAAAATGAAATCATGCTAAATTTTGACATATCAGGACAAATGTCTATATATATATGCATACACAATACACGGCTTTACCAAATTTCAGGACAAATTTTGATAGCAATACACGGCTAAACTAAATTTCAAGCACAGATTATAAAAAAATGGACTAAGTGCATCAATCTATGCTATTCTAAGCAAAATATTCAAGTGGTAAACATGGATGATGAAAAGATTTCACCATTTTTATTTGTGAACAAAACCCACCACAGATATATAACACAAGTAAAACCATGGAGTTTGACACAAAAATGATGAGGGAAAACAAGAAATATAGGAAAACTTACTTGGATTTGTGCAAAGAGTTGAGGAAATATGTGATTTTAGCGAGATTTATGAGAAGGAGATATGAGGGTTTAAGAGCTAGGGCACAGAGTGTCAAAGAAGAGGGGAAAAACTAGATAGAGCAGTTGGTTTGGGGTATTTAAAAATTGTTAAGGTGGGAGCCAGTCGACCACTCGGTCGACCTCCCGGTGGTCCACCCGGACGACCGGTCAGGCAAAAAAAATGTTTTTCTTTTCTGCTCCTTTAGTGTAGTTTTGTTGTGTTGCTGAGGTCCTTTGTTGGTTGTGGCTGGGGCTTAAGCAGATGTGGTTTTTGGATAGATAAAAGTAGAAACACAATAATAAAAACAAATTGCTTGGCATCAAAATAATGTTGAAGAAAAAATGAATGAGAAACTTTATAGCATTCAACTGATATAAATGTTTCCATATCAATGCGACAGTACACAAACATCATTTTAAGAAAAAGTTCGAGTTTCACATTCACACCAAAACCTTTTAAGTAGAATTTGACATTCTAATTTTTCCATGAATAAAATTGAAATGATCCTCGCTTAGGGGTTTTGTGAAAATATCCGCTAATTGATTGTCGGTGTTTATAAATTCAAGAACAATATCCCCTTTTTGAACATGACCTCTTAAAAAATGGTGTTGGATTTCAATATGTTTTGTTCGTGAGTGTTGAACCAGATTTTTGCTTAAGTTAATGGCACTAGTATTATCACATTTAATACGGATGTGATCATAATGCAAATCAAAGTCCTCAAATTGTTGTTTCATCCAAAGTACTTGGGCATAACAACTTTCAGAAGCTATATATTTAGCTTCGACCATTCATAAAGTAACAGAATTTTGCTTTTTGCTAAACCAAGATACTAATGAGTTACCAAGGAAGTGACAAGTGCCACTGGTTCTTCATGTAGAAGCCATGGATGTCGCTTTTCTTCCTGATCATATTCACAACTTTCCCTATTCTCCAATGGGGTGACAGACTAGGTTGGTTCAGGATCCAAAATTGAGGTGCACACATGCTATCTCAATCTACGGGGCTGCTATACAGATTTCAAGCCGAGAATACACCCCTGGGTATTTAAACCAGACTTTAGACTCGGAAATTCCAAACCTTTGTGTTCTAGGCATCGCCATTCGAACTCTAGTTTCCACCGTCGCAATTGGTCTCCTAGGAACTCATTGCAAGATACAGCCAAGACGCCTTTGGCAGGGAAATGGTGCTCAGGGAGAGCACTTCTGATCGCCATTCTGGCTTGAAGCAGGCTTGAGCTTGAGCTTGAGGTAGAGGTACACTCACACTTCGGAGCAAAGACAAGGCCTGAGAAGGTGCATATGGAATGCAATCTCGGAATTTTCTGAAGTTGAAACACACTAAGATACTCTAAATTTTCTCTCTTTTCTTTTGCTTTGCAGTTTGGAACCTATATAGCTTCAGATAGGTCCTTGTTCGGTTGCTCTCTCTCGATCGGGGTTGGACTCTGCAGTTTATGAAAGAAAGAATCCTGTTTCGTACAAATGTGGATAATGGCACAACACTCTGAGCACAAAACGATTTATTTTTGAAATTGAGAAATGAGTTCTTAACCGAGTATTGAGCTTATGACTGAGCATAGTCTAAACAACTCAACAAAGGAAAACAAAGTAAAATAACCTAAACACAGATATTTACACTCACAATGACTCAAAACATGAATTGAAACAAAAAATAAAAACACAACACTCGGATATGTTCCAATGGCGAGAGACCTCTCGGTTCATGAGGAGTCTGTTTCTTCAGGTGTTGTTTCCCACACTTTCTTATTTGTGATTCTCACATCACTTTGGCACTCAATCTCTATTTCTCTGACAAGCCCTTTTCCTTACTTTTCCTTTCAACGCATATCTCTCTATTCTTTAATCTCTCTTATTATTTTTTTTATCCCTCCCCTGGGTGGTTGACGGATAAGATTGAAGTTGTGGGCTCTTGTCCCTGGTATTCTACTAAATTCTCCTTCTTTCACTCACAACTAGTGAGTTTTCCCACAGAGGGGTCGTGGTGCGATTGGATGTGCAGCAGACCTGCAACTGACATCGGTTGACGATGCCCTTGGCCAGTTTGGATGTGATCAAACTTGTCCAAATGAGGGAGTGGAATATCTTGCTCGATTGTCCTTCAGCAAAACTTTTATTTTCTCCATTCGTGGGATTTTGGCTTTCTTGCCGATCTCTATTGGTTTGCGGAATGACCCATCTTTTGAATCTTTGAGCACGTCTGACATTTTGTTGCCTCTTGTTTAAGGGATGCTTCTCATCTAACTTTGCAAGCTTCATTTGATGACATCTGACCTTTTTGATCTGACTTTCTTGCCCCTAGTTCAAGTGTTGCTCCGATCTGGCCATATAAGCCTTATATCATGATTGATTATTTGAACATTTTGAGTCAAGGTTCAAGGTTTGAAAGCAAAAGGGGTTGGGTCTAGAGGCTAGGAGTGATCATATGCTGTACAATCTCGAGAGCGATTCCACGTATGCCTTCGTAGGACCACGCAAAACATTTTTTGAAATCTTTTAAGAAAGCGACTAGTCACTCGTGTCGAAGACAATGTAGAACCAATCTAGATCAAGCCAGGATCCTTCTCAATACTCACATTAACAAACATGATCTCATTCATTAAGGGCTTAGCATGCCTCTTTTTTCTCAGTTGATCAAATTTTTGCAAATCCTGAGGAATTCCTTCATCTTTGTTTTCATCATAGTGTTAGAAAAGTTTTGAAAAATTTAGATCAATGCAATGATTTCAACGCAGAGAAAAGTAGGTGAAAATCTCTGCCGTTTCATTCAAAACTTTTTGCTCAACTGGTTCCATGATAGAAACAGGCTTAAAAGAAAGAGCGAAAAGACAAACAAAACAAACAAGGAAGTGATGTTCGAGTTAACACCCCCGAAATCACCAACCTCCAACACAACAAGATTGACGCAATACCCAAGTCAGAAAGTAAAATAAACAGCATTCAAAATTGCTCAAAATAATGCGTGCCATCTGCTATATCTAGGATAAAATGAGCGCCATCGGCAGGTGGTTCATCCCCGATCACATAGTCACATTATCCTCCAAGTTCATCGATCTAGTATCGATAGACTTTGTAGGACTTGGTGCGGTGACGACCTCGTTGTCCATCAGATCTTGTATTTCATGGTGAAGATGAAAACAACTGTCAGTGTCATGGTCGTTTTATTGATAGAGGCACAGTACTTGGCAGCATTATGCCTGGCTGGAAGGGGATCTGGGAGAGGCCGAGGCTCAAGGAATTTGAGATGGCCTTATCCTATAAGGATTTGGAGAGCTTTGGATAAGGTAATGTAGAGGGGATTATAGATGCGGTGACCAGTCCTGGAGGGAATGACAGAGGGGTTGGCCGATGCTGACTAGGTTTGATGATCTCTTGCAAGTGTAGGATTGGAGGTGAAAGGGGTGTTTCTGGTACGACAGCCTTTTTCATGGCTTGCCCTTTGATTCCAAATGCCCCGAACTTGAGCGACAAAAGTATCATCTACAGTTTTTGCAACCACTGCAACCACTTGCGGTTTGTTCAATCCTTTATCTTTCAAGCCCTAACAGCTCACTGAAGATGTTCATAGGGACCAATGTCCGCCCCTATCTTGTTCTTGCCATTTGCCTCCACTTTGCCAACGGATTGGGTCATTATATCAGAGCGGAGCCCAATTATTGTTGACATGTCATTGCCCAGACCTGAGATAGCTTTAGGTTGGACATTTTCAATTGCAGCTCACCTCAAAGATTGGGAAGCCTTTTGGCTTGAAATTTTTGGCATGTGATGTGGTCGATGATGGAGCCAAAACCCAAAAGGCTAAATCTGCCATTGTTCTTTGAAGATCTTCAATCATGCTCATTAGCTCAAAAGTAGTGGGTTCATGGGTTTGAGATGATTGGGGTTCGAGTGCATCCATCATGCACAAGTCCGTGCTTTCTGGAATAAATACCTCAGGCTTGGGTAAATGGGCTGGGGTGATGTACATGCTGGGGTTGTAGGTGGATGGTAGTGTATCGATTAGGTTGAGGTGTGGAGGTAATGGGTTAGTGGTGGCCTGAGGTCCTTTTGGTGGAGCCATAATCACTTCGTCAATAAGATCCTAAATCATATGACGGAAGAGGATACAACAGTTTGTATCATGACCGTGCTGCTGATGATAGGCATAGTATTTAGCTGGGTCATATCTTGGTGGAAGAGGGTTTGGAAGGGGCCGGGGTCCTAGGAGTTCTAGGTACCCTTTTTTTCGCAGCATTTTCAAAGCTCGAGAGAGACTCATGTAAAGAGGATGGAAATTTCGGACTGGGGGCTGATTTAAAGTGGTTGGTTTTTGGCCATTGAGGGGAGTGGTGACCGTGTTTACTTCTGAGCATTTCACGGCTATGCTACGATTAGTAGTAGCACTGGAACTGCGAACAACATTCTTCTTCAAAGGCTCATTATCTTCCACAAAGATCCCTTGTTTGATGGCATCCTTGATTTGAACCCCTATTTCATGAAGCTCTGGAAAGGCAAGCACAGGTAGAATGATCATCTTCTGCAGCAACTTGCCATGCAGATTCTGAACAATCATCCTGATCTGATTTTTTTCGGAAGGCCTTGTAGTCATCAATGAGGCCTTCACTCTCCATTTTGTCACGAACTCTGAGAAACCCTCGCTTAGCTCTTGGCGGGTGGCTTCGAGATCACAAATTGTGACCTTGATCTGTGTGTTGTAAGAGTATTGAGCAATAAAGGCCTCAGCCATCTTTTTCCAGTTCTATTTCACAGGGTCCCCCAATTTCGCATACCAGATTGCGGCGATCCCAGACATTGTTCGGCTGAAGATAGATAACTTCTAGGCTGGGGTCAGACCCATTGGCCTCAGGATATCAGAAAACAGATGGAGGTGCACCATTGGGCCTTCAGAGCCGTCGAAGCGATCGATATGCAACATTTTAAACCACTCCGGTAAGGTAACTGCAGATTCAGTATACCCATCCTCCAAATCCGAGATGGAGTTCACTCCCTATGCTTGTTTGAATAACTTCTCCAATTTAATGACCTAAAGTGTAGTTGGGTCAACCTCAAATTCAAATGGAGCTTCGGTTTGATAAACAGGAGCTTTAGCGGCCTGTGCTGGGATTGGCTCTGCCGGTTTGCCCTGAGTCTCTTGGACATTAGCAGTATGGGCAGTGGCTTTTAGGTGTCGGGTTACTCGTGGGAGGTGCATGAGATGCAGAAGCCGCGACCGACTGTGGCTGTTGTTGTTGTAGTCGGGTCATTACTTCGGCCTGATGAGCCATGACTTTAGCCTGACGGACTGCGTCCTGCTTTAATGCCTTAACTATCTATTGCATGTGCTGTATCTGTTCTTCTACCCTGGCTGGGGGATAATGAGCCATTTAGAATCGGCATTTGAACTCGTGCTGAGCAAGAAGCAGATGACCATTCCTGGACCTGATTGGACACTGGTGAACTGAAGGGTGACTATTGTAGACACTGCACTGGTGAATCCTGCCTAAGTCTCCTCCGTCTTGTACTCGGGAGGAGTGAGGTAAACTCTAGTTGCCTCTGAACAAATTCCAACTAGACAAAGTCTATCGATACAAGTCCAGAGTACCCGAGAGATATCGGAGCCATTTGAAGCTATGGTTCTAGGACTATCTAGCAAAAGAGAAAATAGACAGCATCTCAACCCAATTTCAATGGAACGGATATGATCACAGCTAAATGACTGTGCTCTTTACTGAATTCTGCCGTAAAACAGATACCAACTTGGCAACTGATATGCACATCCTTGTACAGTTTCACTGAAAAGCACATACCAATTAAGTGAGAGTCAAAACACCCCTATGATGGGACAGGGTTACCCTGTCCTAGTTTCGTCAGGAGCTATGGCTTTCACTATGCGCAACAAGTGGTTTTACACAATCCTGTATTCGGGTAAGCAAGCTATCCTAATTTGGAACAGTCTTTATGGTTTCCGATATGCAACTAGGCCAAATGGTCAAAAGGGAACCTCAACAAGACTACCTAATATACCTCTCACACCTAACATCGAGTAGTGAAAGGAGAATCAAGCTGTACAGCGGTAGTTCAAATCTAAGGGTTGTGTTCCCATCGTGGCAGAGCCCGTGACCGGTCAGCCTTTTGGTAAGCTTTTCAAAGCGAGCCTCCAGCAAACTATCTAGGAATAGCAGATGGCAAACACAGTGATTTAGGCACACGAACGTAAATGCAAATGCAAAGAAAGAGATAAGTGTAAAAAAAATGTCATATCATCAGTTCGAGTCAAGTTCTCTAAGTCCCCAGCAGAGTTGCCAGAAACTGTGGCTCACCTTTTTCGCACCCTCATTCGGAAGGTTGAAAGAAAGCCCTACAGTTCGGACTCCCACGGTTCTGAATCTAATCTTACAAGTGCAATGTGAAACTGATAAACACCAAAGAGTCCAAATCTGGCAAATCTTTTTGGAAAATCGATTTTAAATCAAATAATGCCAAAATTGGACTGCTTTGCTAGATACAGAGTCCCTACCTAAATATTTTTTGTTTTGGAAAAATTTCGGAAACCCTGACTCGTGCCGAAGGCCACGTGTCCGTCATCATCAAAGTTGCCTCGGCTCGGGAATTTAGGTACGAGAGAGGAAGGTCAGGAATTGAGCACCCTCGCTCGCTTGATGAAAGTTTGGCCTCTACTAATCATGATATGATTTTTTATAAACATTATGTGTTCTTGTCCCGGTTATTAAACTAGCATTAGTATGTGATGCACACAAGCAAGTATAGACTAGTTTGCTCAATTTGGAACAATTCAACTCGTGTTTGTTTGCGAAAATGGTTTGAATTTGCCACCTCAAGTAAGCTTAAAGTTTGCGGATTTGCCACCAAACATGGTGGGCTTAAAACATGATTTGCCACACAACGAAGTGGACTTAAAACGCACATTTGTTGAATCATTCCAATTCAAACAAGCCATCATCCACAGGCATTCATGCAGTTTAGCATTTAAGCACATAGCCTCATGGCGAGCATGCTAATCATGGCGACATGGCAATCACACTCATGTAAGTATGCTAAAGCATAAAAACTCACCTATTACTCCAAGACAACAAAATGCGAGTTAGTGAAATACGCATGATTCCTAACTATATAAAGTGTCTAATGCAAAACATGCAATATGCAATTAATAGGCTCGGCTACTAATATGACATGTGGATCGATTTGAACAACATGCAATTAAACACGTATTCAAAGAAGTATTGAAACGACAATACAGTTTGAATGATATGCCAAGCCTCGGTGCATGCAATGCAATTGCATGGATGCAAGCATAAGGTATGCAAATTGAAACGTGACCCTAATCTAACCACCAAAAGTGGGTAAATAAAAGGGTGAAACACGCGGGGTTGGAAGACATACACACACGTATGCACACTTATTACAATATTATGCCCTCGCAAAGGACGATCCGAATGAATAAGCTAACCAACTAGCTACGCTAATTAAGCCAACTAATTATTACAAAACTCGAATGAATTAACTATTCTACTTAACTAATTACAAAACGAAATCAAATAACTAGTTAAACTAACTAATTATTTACAACTCTTAATTAGCTACAACTAATTAATTACAAGACATATTTGATTTATTGCTAATTAAACTAATTAGCTAATCTTGGGAAGCGAGGGAGGTCGATGCATGCTTGGTTTTCACCCCCATAAAGCCACCGTTTTGCTGCTGAACATCTCTATTTGCACATTGGAGCACTGACAATGTTGCCCACTTCCAGAACACCTCTGCTCCACCTTACCAATACACTGTGCAAATTTCATTGGTAGCCGATAGGGGGCCGGTTGGCTACCAATGGTGGCCTGTTGGCCACTGCTGGTTCGAACTTCCTTGCTGCAACAGAGAGCAAAATAGAGCAAAACAGTGTATTTCTCAAGGGTTGTTTGCACACTTTACCTCTCCTTTTCATGGGGAAGTCAAAGGAGGGACAAGCTTTGGTTCACAAACCATCAATCAAGAAAATTCATTGCATGATGGCTTGTGAAACCAATTGTGCAAGTTTAATTAATGCAAAATGAGATCAAAGAGACCATCATCCTATCATGCATGATGATGGGCAATGGAGACCAAGGAAAGTGGCACATTTCATCACTTTTGAATACTAAATGTCCCATTTTCCTTGTGTTCAAATTAACGTCTGATTTGAACACATGCAATGCAACACAAAGAGATGCTTATCTTGCCTCTTTTGCTTGCCAATTTTGTTTACTCATTTTAATTACCAAATCATCCTTTAATCAATTGAGTCCACGGGTGAGTGTATTCTAACGGAAAGAGGGCTCAAACCACAAATTGCTTTGGGCATGAAAAAGGCATTACACTGTTGGTAATGAACCCCTTAAGGGATTAAACCATTAGGTGTAGCACCTCCATTTCACACTTAGGCAAACAAGTGGTTTGAAACCACTTTCAAAGCAAATCAAAAGTGAAGAATTGAGGGGGATTGGGGAGATTGATTAAGTGCTGGAAATGCGTGATAAAAGCACTAAAACATGCAATCAAGTCAAACCAATAATGTTAAAGCCATAAAACACTATGCTAGTGAAGGAATTAACACTACAACCATGCCATCCAAGGCTCAAAAGGCACCAAACAGCCAAAACAGTGGCAAAACAGAGTGTAAAACATGCAGGACTTGAGCCACAAAAAGCTAAAACGATAAGCTAATACATGGGGCTAACTAGGCATGTAAACAAGACTCAAGGAGGGGAGGCTAACCCCTCCAATTTTGAACTTCAAAACATGATTTTAGCCACTAAAAATACTCTGAAATTCAGTATTTAAAAGCTCAAAAATAGATAACGTAAAGGTGGGAAACACAAGGGTAAAGGCCTTGAAAGCAAGGTGTAAAGAAGGGTGAGCCACTCCTCAACCCTTATTGGCCTTAAACCACAAGTTTCAACCCAAAAAGATAGAGTTTATATAGCCCAAAAATAGTACACAAAAAGTGCTAAAATGAAGACAAAAAGTACCTAACACAATAAGCTAAAACATGGCAATTTAAGCTAGTAAACAAGCCAAAGGACGGGTGGCTAACCCCTCCATTTTCGAGACATCAAAACCACTTTCTTAGCCTCTAAAAATCTCTAAAAATCAATGGTAAAAAGCTCAAAAGAAGTTGATGAAAGAATGGGAAATACAAGTGGAAAGGCTTAGAGAGCAAGGTAAAAAGAAGGGTGATTAACCCCTCTACCTTGAAGAGCCTTAAACCACAAGCTTTAGCTCGTAAAGCAGGTTTTAAGGAGCTTAAAAATAGCAAGAAAAGATGGAAAACAAATGGTGTAAAGATGGTACAAAGGCAAGAAAAGGTATAGCTTTTAGAGATGAGTGAACCCTTATGCCATAAACCACCAATTTCCACACTCTTAAGCGCTTCAAGAGCTCAAATCCAAGCTCAAATTAGCTCAGCAAGAAGCTCTCTAGGTTTGCTTTGGTTTGTTTGGGAATAGGCTATGCAATTTGCAAAAGAGAGAGAGAGGATTGTAGAGAGAGAGAGGATTTTTCCAAAAATATTTCACTCTTAAATGTTTTCTAACCTTCAAAGCAAGAAGAAAGGCCTTCTATATATAGAAAAACAACCTCCTTGGTCGAAAATATCAAGCATTAAATAGCTAGAGCTTTTTGGGGACAGCTGGCACAAAATATTTAGCTTTTTTCACCATCGGCCGACAAGCATTGCCGGCCATCAAAAATCTGCTTCCAAACCTGACTTCAAATGGGCATATCTCCATCATCTGGACTCCTTTGCTAGTCATTCTTGAGCCTAAATTGAAGCCCCGAAAGTCTAATTTCCAATGGACATAACCTCACATCAAAATTCTAAGTGTGCTAAGAGATATGCCTATTTTAGTGAAGGTCGCTCGGTTTTGGCTTAATCGGATGAATGCCTAACTTCAACCAGCCATATCTTCCTCATTCGGACTCGGCTTTAGGAGATTATTGAGTGTAAAATGAAGCCCCAGAAGTACACTTTCTAAGGGTGGTGGCCTCACAACTTAAGTCCAAGTGTACAAAAGGATAGACCTGATTTAGTGAAGGCTGCCTGATTCTTTCTTAACGGTTTATGCCCAACTTCTTCCCCAACTAGGTTTCTTCCCTCTCCTCCAATTTTCTTCTACTCCAAACCTCGAAATAAGTTTTTCTAAAGATTCTTTTTCAAAGTTTTCAGCTCTCTTCTATTTGTCCTTGCTCGGTTTTCCGAAAAGCGCAATTTTTAACGAAATACAAGCTTCGAAATATCGTAGAAACATTTTCAAAAATATTTTGAAAGAGATTTTTTTCAAGTCTAAAATAATTTTGGTCAAAATAGTTTTGGTCCAAAAATGGGGTGTAAGGTTAGGATTTAAAGTGCTTCTTGTTTTAGAAATCAAACACTTGTATAGCACAGCTTTCATCATCGAGTGATCAATTGGTGGTGCCTAAGTCTTAAGGGCGGTCAAAAATGGGTTGCCTACAGTTGTCCCTCTTTGACAGAGCTTGAAGTCATGAAATGATGTGAGTGAATGTCAAAGCCCAAAGACGTCCCATTTTGACAAGGTCGTAAGACTTGGGCAAACAAGCAAAATGCAGATGCAACTGGTTGAACCCGAAGGTTGCCTATGTATGCCATTGAAAGCAATCAAACTAGTGTAGTTCAGGGGCAGGATATAAATGATATACAATGCAATGCAGTTTGAAAAATTGACTCACACGCTACACGAAGCCGGTTGTTTTGAAAAACTTTATGATCATGCGAGATGATGCAATAAACAATAACAGATGTAATAAGCAAGATAGCCACATATGAATGAGTAGCTTCAAGCTTTCATGCAAAAAGCTGTAAAACAAATTCCAACCACGCAAAAACATAGGACAAGGAAGGAAAACACCGCTCAGGGTAAATCGAGAATCGAAAATCACTCGGGGTGGCGTTTCATGCATCCCATGATAAAACATGCCCATGCCTACGCATCGTGCATCCTAAGATACTCTAATCATGCTGAAATTATGAGAATAGGAGAAAAGCCACTTGGGTTCATGCTTCATGTGTGTTGAGATGAAACACATCTAGGGTCGCGCTTCACGCATCCTGAGATAAATTCCAAACATGCTGAAATCGTATGAGGAAAAGGACACTCTAACCATGCTGAAATCGTGAGAAGAGGTTTAAAGAAAAGCCATCAGGAGCGCGTTCCATGCATCTTGAGATAAATTCCAAATACACTGAAATCGTGTAAGGAAAGAAACAGTCTAACCACGCTGAAATCGTGAGAAGAGGTCCAAAGAAAAGTCGTCAGGAGCGCATTCCATGCATCCTGAGATAAATTCCAAACACGCTGAAATCGTGTGAGGAAAGGGACACTATAACAACGTTGAAATCGTGAGAAGTGGTCTCAAGAAAAGCTGTCAGGAGCTGCATCCTGAGATAAATTCCAAACACACTGAAATCGTGTGATGAAAGGGACACTCTAACCATACCGAAATCATGAGAAGAGGTCCTAAGAAAAGTCTCGGGGGACAACGATCCTAAATGTTGGTTAGCGTAAAAGGATAACTGGTACAAGATGCAAATAAATGCGATAAGTGCGATGATATGATACATGTTACAAGCAATGTAGTGCATGATGCTTAGGGAATGCAATAAACAAGCAAAGCGGTGCTTTAGAAAGCACCTCATTAGGCGAGTGGCGATGAGCCGCTCTACCTTGATAGGGATCTCCTCCTTGTGTTCTTCGAATTCTTACCTTTAACTCACAGTTCAAAAGGCCTCAAATGCTGACAAGGGTTCTTCATGTAAAAGCCATGGATGCCGCTTTTCTTCCTGATCATATTCATAACTTTCCCTATTCTCCAACGGGGTGACAGATTAGGCTGGTTCAGTATCCAGAATTGAGATGCACACATGCTATCTCAATCTATGTAGCTGCTATATAGATTTCAAGTCGAGGATACACCCTTGGATATTTAAACTAGACTTTGGTCTCAGAAATTCCAAACCTTTGTGTTCTAGGCATCGCCATTCAAACTCTAGTTTCCACCGTCGCAATTGGTCTCCTAGGAACTCATTGCAAAACACAGCCAGGATGCCTTTGGCGGGGAAATGGTGCTCAGGGAGAGCACTTTTGATCACCATTCTGGCTTGAAGCATGCTTGAGCTTGAGCTTGAGCTTGAGGTATACTCACACTTCAGAGTAAAGACAAGGCCTGACAAGGTGCATATGGAATGCAATCTCGAAATTGTTTGAAGTAGAGATACAGTAAGATGCTTCAAATTTTCTCTATTTTCTTTTGCTTTGCAGACTGGAACCTATATAGCCTTAGATAGGTCCTTGTTCGGTTACTCTCTCTTGATTGGGCTTGGACCCTGCAGTTTATGAAAGAAAGAATCCTGTTTTGTACAAATGTGGAAAATGGCATAGCACTCTGAGCACAAAACGATTTATTTTTGAAATTGGGAAATGGGTTCTTAACCGGGTATTGAGCCTACGACTGACCATAGTCTAAACAACTCAACAAAGGAGAACAAAGTAAAATAACTTAAACATAGATATTTACACTCACAACGACTCAAAATATGAATCGAAACAAACAAAAACAACAAACACGACACTCGAATATGTTCACATATGTTGCAATGGCGAGAGACCTCTCAGTTCATGAGGAGTCTGTTTCTCCAGGTGTTGTTTCCCACCCTTTCTTGTTTGTGATTGTCACATCACTTTGGCACTCAATCTCTATTTCTCTAACAAGCCCTTTTCCTCACTTTTCCTCTCAACGCACATCTCTCTATTCTTTAATCTCTCTTATTATTTTTTTTATCCCTCCCCTGGGTGGTTGATGGATGAGAAGGAAGTTGTGGGCTCTTGGCCCTGGTATTTTGCTAAATTTTCATTCTTTCGCTCACAACTAGTGAGTTTTCCCACAGAGGGGTCATGGCGTGATCGGATGTGTAGCAGACCTGCAACTGACATCGGTTGACGATGCCCTTGGCCTTGGATGTGATCAGACCTGTCCAAATGAGGGAGTGGAATATCTTGCTCAATTGTGCTTCAGCAAAACTTTTCTTTTCTTTATTCGTGGGATTTTGGCTTTCTTGCCGATTTCTATTGGTTTGCAGAATGATCCATCTTTTGAATCTTTAAGCACATCTAACATTTTGTTGCCTCTAGTTCGAGGGATGCTTCTCATCTAACTTTGCAAGGTTCCTTTGATGACATCTGACCTTCTTGCCCCTAGTTCAAGTTTTGCTTTCGATCTGGCCATACAATCCTTATATCGTGATTGATCATTTGAACATTCTGAGTCAAGGTTCAAGGCTTGAAAGCAAAAAGGGTCGAGTGTAGAGGCCGTGAGTGATCCTATGCAGTACAATCTCAAGAGCGATTCCACGCATGTCTTCGTAGGACCACACAAAACATTTTTTGAAATCTTTTCAGAAAGCGACTAGTCGATTGCGTCGAAGACAATGTAAAACCAATCTGGATCAAGCCCGAATCCTTCTTAGCACTCATATTAGCAAACTTGATCACATTCATTAAGGGCTTAGCATGTGTCTCTTTGTCTCAGTTGATTAAATTTTTGCAAATCCTGAGGAATTCCTTCTTCTTTGTTTTCATCATAGTGTTAGAAAAGTTTTGAAAAATTTAGGTCAATGCAATTATTTCATGGCATAGAAAAGTAGGTGAAAATCTCAGCCGTTTCATTCAAAACTTTTGGCTCAACTGGCTCTATGATAGAAACAGACTTAAAAGAAAGAGCGAAAAGACAAACAAAACAAACAGGGAAGTGATGTCCGAGTTAACACCCCCGAAATCACCAACCTCTGACACAACAAGACTGACTGGACTGACTCAGTACATACAAATTGACTCAATACAACATAACAAGACTAACCCAATACCCAAGTCAGAAAATAAAATAAACAGCATTCAAAAATTCCTGAAAATAGTACGTGCCATTCGCCATATCTAGGATAAAATGAGCGCCATCAGCAGGCGGTTCATCCCTGATCACATAGTCACATTATCCCCCAAGTTCATCGATCTAGTACCGATAGACTTTGTAGGACTTGGTGTGGTGATGACCTCATTGTCGATCAGATCTTGTATTTCATGGCGAAGACGAAAACAACTGTTAGTGTCATGGCCATTTTGTTGATGGAAGGTACAGTACTTGGAAGCATTATGCCTGCTTGGAAGGGGATCTGGGAGAGGCCGAGGCTCAAGGGGTTTGAGATGGCCTTGTCCTATAAGGATTTGAAGAGCTTTGGACAAGGTCATGTAGAGGGGATTATAGGTACAGTTACTAGTCTTGGAGGGAATGACAGAGGGGTTGGCAGGTGCTGACTAGGTTTGATGATCTTTTCCAAGTGTAGGATTGGAGCTGAAAGGGGTGTTTCTGGTACGACAACTTTTTTCATGGCTTGCCCCTTGATTCCAAATGCCCCAAACTTGAGCGACAAAAGTATCATCCACAGTTTTTGCAACCACTGCAAGCACTTGCTATTTTTTCAGTCCTTCGGCTTTCAAAGCCTCAATAGCCCACTGAAGATGTTCATAGGGACCAATGCCTGCCCCTACCTTGTTCTTGCCATTTGCCTCCACTTTGCCACGGGATTGGTTCGCTATATCAAAGAGGAGCCCAGTTGTTGTCAATATGTCATTGCCTAGACCTGAGATAGCTTTAGTTTGGACATTTTCAATTGCAGCTTACCTCAAAGATTGGGGAGCCTTTTGGTGTGAAATTTCTGGCATGTGATGTGGTCGATGATAGAGCCAAAACCCCAAAGGCTAAATCTACCACTATTCTCTGAAGATCTTCAATCATGCTCATCAGTTCAGAAGTAGTGGGTTCATGGGTTTGAGATGATTGGGGTTCGAGTGCAGCCATCATGCACAAGTCTGTGCTTTCTGGAATGAACACCTTAGGCTTGGGTAAATGGACCGGGGTGATGTACATGTTGGGGTTGTAGGTGGATGGTAGTGTGAGGATTAGGTTAATGTGTGGAGGTAATGGGTTAGTGGTGGCCTGAGGTCCATTTGGTGGAGCCATGATCTCTTCGTCAATAAGATCTTGAATCTTATGACGGAGGCAGATACAACAGTTTGTATCATGACCGTGCTCCTGATGATAGCCTAGTATTTAGTTGGGTCATATCTTGGTGGAAGAGGGTTTGGAAGGGGCCAGGGTTCTAGGAGTTCTAGGTACCTTTTTTCTCGTAGCATTTTCAAAGCTCGAGAGAGACTCATGTAAAGAGGAAGGAAATTTCGGGCTTGGAGCCGATTTAAAGTGGTTGGTTTTTGGCCATTGAGGGGAGTGGTGACCATGTTTACTTCTGAGCATTTCACGGCTGTGCTGCCATTAGTAGTAGCATTGGAACTGCGAACAACATTCTTCTTCAAAGGCTCATTATCTTCCACAAAGATCCCTTGTCTGATGCCATCCTCAATTTGAACCCCAATTTCATGAAGCTCTGGAAAAGCAAACAGAGGTAGAATGATCATCTTCTGTAGCAACTTGCCATGCAGATTCTGAACAATCATCTTGATTTGATTTTTTCAGAAGGCCTTGTAGTCATCATTGAGGACTTTGTTCTCTATCTCGTCACGAACTCTGAGAAACCCTCATTTAGCTCTTGGCGGGTGGCTTTGAGATCACGAATTTTGACCTCGATCTGTGTGTTGTAGGAGTATTGAACAGTAAAGGCGTCAGCCGTCTCTTCCTAGTTTTGTTTTATAGAGTCCTCCAATTTTGCATAACAGATTGTGCCTATCGCAGACATGGTTCGGCCGAAGAGAGACAACTTCTGGGCTGGAGTCAGACCCATTAGCCTAAGGATATCAGAAAATAGGTGGAGGTGCAGCGTTGGGTCTCCAGAGCTGTCGAAGCGGTCGATATGCGGCATTTTAAACTACTCCGGTAAGGTAACTGCAGATTCAGTATACCTGTCCTCCAAATATGGGATGAAGTTCACTCCTATTGCTTGTTTGAATAACTTCTCCAATATATTGACCTTAAGTGCAATTGGGTCAACCTTAAATTCAAACAGAGCTTCGGTTTGATAAACAAGAGCTTTTTGTTGGGATTGGCTTTGCCAGATGGCCCTGAGTCTCTTAGACATTAGCAGTATGGGCACTGGCTCTGGGTGTCGGGTTACCCGTGGGAGGTGCATGAGATACAGAAGCTGCGGCCGGCTGTGGCTGTTGTTGTTGTAGCCGGGTTATCACTTCGGCCTGATGATCCATGACTTCAGCCTGATGGACTGCGTCTTGCTGTAGTGCCTCGACTGTCTGTTGTAGATGCTGTATCAGTTCTTCCACCCTGGTTGGGGGATACTGAGCCATTCAGAATCAGTGTTTGAACTCGTGCTGAGCAAGAAGAAGATGACCATTCCCGGACCTGATTGGACACTGGTGAACCGAAAGGTGACTGTTGTAGACATTGCACTGGTGAATCCTACCTAACTCTCCTCCTTCTTGTACCTAGGGGGAAGTGAGGTAAACTCTAGTTGCCCCTGAACAAATTCCAACCTGACAAAGTCTATCGATACAAATCCAGAGTACCTGAGAGATATCGAAGCCTTCTGAAGCTATGGTTCTAGGACTATCTAGCAAAAGAGAAAACAGACACCATCTCAGCCCAATTTTAATGGAACGGATATGATCACAGCTGAATGACTGTGTTCTCTACTGAATTCTGCCCCAAAACAGATACCAACTTGGCAACTAATATGTACATCCGTGTACAGTTTCACTGTAAAGCACAAACCAGTTAAGTGAGAGGCAAAACACCCGTATAATGGGGTGGGGTTACCTTGTCCTAGTTTCGTCAGGAGCTACGGTTTTCACTATGCACAACAAGTGGCTTCACACAATCCTGCATTCGGGTAAGCAGCCTATCCCAGTTAGGAACAGTTTCTATGGTTTCAGGTATGCAACTAAGCTGAATGGTCAAAAGGGCACCTCAACAAGACTACCTAATATAACTCTCACACCTAACACCGAGAAGTGAAAGGAGGATGAAGCGATACAACGGTAGTCTAGATCTAAGGGTTGTGTTCAAATCATGGTAGAGCCCGTGACCGGTCAACCTTTTGGCAAGCTTTTCAAAGCGAGCCTCCATTAAACCATCCAGGAATAGCAGATGGTACACACAGTGACTTAGGCACACCAATGCAAATGCAAATGCAAAGAAACACATAAGTGTAAATAAAATGTCATATCATCAGCTCGAGTCAAGTTCTCTAAGCCCCAGCAGAGTCTCCAGAAACTGTGGCTCACTTTTTTCGCACTCCCTTTCGGAAGGTTGAAATAAAGCCCTACAGTTCGGACTCCCATGGTTCTGAATCTAATCTAACAAGTGCAATGTGAAACTGATAAACGCCAAAGAGTCCAAATCTGGCAAATCTTTTTGGAAAATCAATTTTAAATCAAATAGTGCCAAAATTAGACTGCTTTGCTAGATACAGAGTTGCCACCTAAATATTTTTTGTTTTGGGGAAATTTTAGAAACCCTCACTCGAGCCGAAGGCCACGTGTCTGTCATCACCAAAGTTGCCTCGGCTCGAAAAGTTAGGTACGAGAAAGGAAGGTTAGGAATTGAGCACCCCTGCTCCCTCGATAAAAGATTGGCTTATACAAATCATGTTATGATTTTTTATAAACATTATTTGTGTTCTTGTCCCAGTTATTAAACTAGCATTAGTATGTGATGCGCACAAGCAAGTATAGACTAGTTTGCTCAATTTGGAACAATTCAACTCATGTTTGTTTGCTAAAATGGTTTGAATTTGTCACCTCAAGTGGGCTTAAAGTTTGTGGATTTGCCACCAAACATAGTGGGCTTAAAACATGATTTGCCACTCAACAAAGTGGGCTTAAAACACACATTTGTTGAATCGTTCCAATTCAAACAAAAACTTTCATCCACAGGCATTCATGCAATTTAGCATTTAAGCACATAGCCTCATGGCGAGCATGCTAATCATGGCAACATGGCAATCACACTCATGCAAGTATGCTAAAGCGTAAAAACTCACCTATTACTCCAAGCCAAGAAAATGCGAGTTAGTGAAATATACATGATTCCTAACTATACAAAGCGTCTAATGCAAAACATGCAATATGCAATTAGTAGGCTCGGCTACTAATATGGTATATGGATCGATTTGAACAACATGTGATTAAACACGTATTCAAGGAAGTATTGAAATGACAATGCAGTTTGAATGATATGCCAAGCCTCGGTGCATGCAATGCAATTGCATGGATGTAAGCATAAGGTATGCTAATTGAAACGTGATCCTAATCTAACCACCAAAAGTGGGTAAATAAAAGGGTGAAAGACGCGGGGTTGGAAGACATACACACACGCATGCACACTTATTACAACATTACGCTCTCACAAAGGAGTGTTCGAATGAATAAGCTAACCAACTAGCTACGCTAATTAAGCCAACTAATTATTACAAAACTCGAATTAATTAACTATTCTAGTTAACTAATTACAAAACAAAATCAAATAACGAGTTAAACTAATTAATTATTTACAACTCTTAATTAGCTGCAACTAATTAATTACAACACATATTTGATCTATTGCTAATTAAACTAATTAGCTAATCCCGGGAAGCGAGGGAGGCACATTCCTGCTCGATTTTCACCCGAAAAGCCACCGTTTTGTTGCTGAACGCCTCTGTTTGCACATTTGAGCATTGACAATGCTATCCACTTCTAGAATACCTCTGCTCCACCTTACCAATACACTGTGCAAATTTCATTGGTGGCCGACAAGGGACCGGTCGGCTACCAATGGTGACCGGTTGGCCATTGTTAGTTCGAACTTCCTTGCCGCAACAGAGAGCAAAACAGAGTAAAACAGTGTATTTCTCAAGGGTTGTTTGCACACTTTACCTCTTCTTTTCATGGGGAAGTTAAAGAAGGGACAAGCTTTGGTTCACAAACCATCAATCAAGAAATTTCATTGCATGATGGCTTGTGAAACCAATTGTGCAAGTTCAATAAATACAAAATGAGACCAAAGAGACCATCATCTTATCATGCATGATCATGGGCAATGGAGACCAAGGAAAGTGGCACATTTCATCACTTTTAAGTACGAAATGTCCCATTTTCCTTGTGTTCAAATTAACGTCCGATTTGAACACATGTTGTCACACCCTCAAAATAAAGTATAAATCATTTATTTATAAGAACCAATAACTTAAAGGGAATACTATATTATCATTCATCAGAATCCATTTTACAAAAGATATTACAAGTTAACAACAAAATAGATGCCCTACGGGCTTACAGTTTTCCAAGTCATCACTTGGTTACAACAAAAGAAGAGTTCTAACGCTTTACATATAAAGCCCTTGGCTTGAATTTACATGTAATCAAATTCAAAAATAACAAAATGGAGCCTTCAACTCCTAAACCTCCCAAGCTAGGACCTTGGAGGTGGCATATCACTTGTACTTGAAAATGGTGTCCTAAGTAGGGTGAACCAATGCCCAGTAGAGATATACTAAACAGTATATGAGAATTAACTAAAACATTAGCATCCGATAAATGTTTAACACTTGAAAACCAACTTACACCTTTTTCATAACCAATCAACATTAACATCCATACTTCCATTCACTTACATTTACTTATCCAAATCAATTCATGGACATAGGTCATCATTATCTAAACAATTCAAAATTAGACTACAACTCATTTATCAACACATCAATCATAAACATTTATTCATGCACTTCCATTTCTTGCCATTTTACAGAACTACGTTCGAGGGAACCGACACCCAAATATATATAAGATTTCGGGACTTTCACCTTGGACACTTCGGCCAACTTAATTATCAATGGAGTCCATCCCCTATCTCCTCCCAAACAATGGAATACATCCCCTATCTCCTCCCAAACAAAGATATATATGCAATGTATTTAAGCGCGTTCTCATATACAATGACCAATTAAATCACATATTCAATGTTTTAATCAAACCGTCATATTCAATGACATAATCCAATTGATTAGTTTCAATTCACCTAATCATCATGCAATTTATATAACAATCATGGCTATGCTCCACCAATAGCCCAAGCAGATATTTCAAAATAGATAAATAAATCTATCAACAGATAATTTATCAACTTTTCCTACAGGCGAGTGATTTATTAATCCAACTACACCATTTAATCTCATGTTCCTTCAATTCCATAATTTCCAAGTCAATCTTTTTATTTATAGAAAATAACTCATTTAATTCAAATTAGGGCAAATCTTATCAAATATTATACCTAAGACCAAATTTCATCAATTCTTCTCAAGTCATAACATGTTCAAGACCTCTCATGCCCAAAGGGAACCCAAATAGAAAACCCCTCTTATATATATATATAGAAACCAACCAAAATTCACCAAAAACCTTCCCAAATCACACCATTTATACAAGATGACAATATCTATGTTAAAACCCATATAGAAGAGTAGAATATCCCTACTTCAAGCTTAGAAGAGGAAGAACGAAGAAAAAACAGAAAAGTCGACGGAGGAGAAACACTGTTTTGCTCCAATCAAAATGAAGCCCTCGACAAGCTCTACAATGTATCTCAAAGGAGCAAGGTGAGAAGATCACTCTAGGTGAGTAGATCTAGAGATTTAAGTGAGAAAGTTGAGTTTTAGAGAGAGAAGAGAAAGATCACGGTTTGAGAGGAAAAATGGAAAGAAAATCATGAGAGAAGGAATGGTTTGGGCCTATTCATAGTAGTGAGGAAAAGCTCTAAGGTCAAATAAAATAATAGGCCTAAAACCCCCTCTATTGGGCCCATTCGGACCTCAAAAATCTAAAAAAAAACACGCAGGGGTCAACCCTTAGACAGGAGGGGGTCGACCCTATCTTCCAGAACACACAGATATAAGAGGGTCGACCCTCTCCTAGTCTAGTGTCTACCCTATCTTCCAGCAACTAACACACAGACATAAAAGGGTCGGTCCTCTCCCAGTCTAGTGTCTACCCTATCTTCTAGCAACTAACACACAGATATAAGAGGGTCGACCCTCTCCTAGTCTGGTGTCTACCCTATCTTCTAGCAACACTTCCAGAACTTCACCAATAGGTAAGGGGCGACCCTTAGGAAGGATAGTGTTGACCCTAGAATGGGATTTCAAAGTCTCCAAGGAACTTTTGACAAGAATAAGTGCGAACAACCAAACCCAACAAGTTTAAATTAGATTGTACTCTTCCAAAACCAACCCATAACAACACCAAATATTCCCAAAATAGAATAAAGGGTTCAAATACACTTACCAAAAGCTTTAAAGGACACAAGTGCTACACATGCAATGCAACACAAAGAGATGCTTATCTTGACTCTGTTGCTTGCCAATTTTGTTTATTCATTTTAATTACCAAATTTTCCTTTAATCAATAGAGTCTGTGAGTGAGTGTCCTCTAACGGAAAGAGGGCTCAAACCACAAGTTGCTTTGGGCATGAAAGAGGCATTACACTGTTGGTAATGAACCCCTAAGGGATTAAACTATTAGGTGTAGCACCTTCATTTCACACTTCGGCAAACAAGTGGTTTGAAACCACTTTCAAAGAAAATCAAAAGTGAAGAATTGAGGGGGATTGCAGAGATTGATTAAGTGCTGGAAATGAGTGATAAAAGCACTAAAACATGCAACCAACTCAAACCAATGATGGTTAAAGCCTTAAAACACTAAACTAGTGAATGAATTAACACTACAACCATGCCATACAAGGCTCAAAAGGCACCAAACAGCCAAAAAAGTGGCAAAACAGTTCCAAACAGAGTGTAAAACATGCAGGACTTGAGCCACAAAAAGCTAAAATGATAAGCTAATACATGGGGCTAATTAGGCATGCAAACAAGACTCAAGGAGGGGAGGCTAACCCCTCTAATTTTGAACTTCAAAACATGATTTTAGCCACTAAAAATACTTTGAAATTTAGTATTTTAGAGCTCAAAAACAGATAGTGTAAAGGTAGGAAACACAAGGGTAAAGGCCTTGAAAGCAAAGTGTAAAGAAGGGTGAACCACTCCTTAACCCTTATTGGCCTTAAACCACAAGTTTCATCCCAAAAAGATAGAGTTTATACATCCCAAAAACAGTACAAAAAAAGTGCTAAAATAAAAACAAAAAGTACCTATCACAATAAACTAAAACATGGCAATTTAAGCTAGTAAACAAGCCAAAGAAGGGGTGGCTAACCCCACCATTTTTGGGACTTCAAAACCACTTTCTTAGCCTCTGAAAACCACTGAAAATTAGTGGCAAAAAGCTAAAAAAAAGTTGATGAAAGAATGGGAAATACAAGGGGAAATGCTTAGAGAGCAAGGTTTAAAGAAGGGTGATTAACCCCTCTACCTTTAAGAGCCTTAACCCACAAGTTTCAGCCTATAAAAACAGTTGTTAAGTAGCTTAAAAATAGCAAGAAAAGATGGAAAACAAATGGTGTAAAGATGGTACAAAGGCAAGAGAAAGTATACCTCTTAGAGATGAGTGAACCCTTAAGCCATAAACCACCAATTTCCACACTCTTAAGTGCTTCAAGAGCTCAAATCCAAGCTCAAATCACCTCAGCAAAAAGCTCTCTAGGTTTGCTTCGGTGTAATTGGGAATAGGCTATGCAATTTGCAAAAGAGAGAGAGAGAGAGAGAGAGAGAGAATTGTAGAGAGAGGATTTTTCCAAAAATATTTCACTCCTAAATGTTTTTTAACCTTCAAAGCAAGAAGAGAGGCCTTTTATATATAGAAAAACAACCTCTTAGGTCGAAAATATCAAGCCTTGAATAGCTAGAGCTTTTGGGGGACAGCTGGCACAAAATATCTAGCTTTTTTCACCGTTGGCCGACAAGCATTATCGGCCATCAAAAATCTGCTTCCAGCCTGACTTCAAATGGGCATATGTCCATCATCCGGACTCCTTTGAAAGTCATTCGTAATCCTAAATTGATGCCCCAGAAGTCTAATTTCAAATGGAAGTAACCTTACATCAAAATTCTAAGCGTGCTAAGAGATATGCTTATTTTAGTGAAGGTTGTTTAGTTTTGGGTTAATTGAATGGATGCCTAACTTCAACCAGCCATATCTCCCTCATCTGGACATGGCTTTAGGAGATTCTTGAGTGTAAAATGAAGCCCCGGAAGTCCACTTTCTAATGGGGGTAGCATCACAACTTAAGTCCAAGTGTACAAAAGGATAGACCTAATTTAGTGAAGGCTGCCCGGTTCTCACTTAATGGTTTATGCCCAACTTCTTCCCCAACTAGGTTTCTACCCTCTCCTCCAATTTTCATCGACTCCAAGCCTCTGAATAATCTTTTGTAAAGATTTTTTTGAAAGAGTTCACCTCTCTTCCATTTGTCCTTGCTCGGTGTATCAAAAAGCACAATTTTTAACGAAATGTGAGCTTCGGAACATCGTAGAAACATTTTGGAAAATATTTTGAAAGAGAGGGTTTTCAAGTCTAAAATAATTTTGATCAAAATAGTTTTGTTCCAAAAATGGGGTGTAAGGTTGGGATTTAGAGCTCTTCTTGTTTAAGAAATCGAATATTTGCATAGCATAATTTTCATCATCAAGTGATCAATCGGTGGCGCCTAAGCCTTAAGGGTGGCCAAAAAAGGGGTGTCTATAGTTGCCCCTCTTTGACAGAGCTTGAAGTCATGAAATAACATGAGTGAATGTCAAAGCCCGAAGACGACCCATTTTGACAAGGCCATAAGACTTGGGCAAACAAGCAAAATGCATATGCAATTGGTTGAACCCAAAGGTTGCCTACATATCCCGTTGAAAGGAATCAAATCAGCGTAGTTCAGGGGCAGGATATAAATGATACACAATGCAATGAAGTTTGAAAAATTGGCTCACATGCTATGCGAAGCCGGTTGTTTTGAAAAACCTTATGATCATGCGAGATGATGTAATAAACAATAACAAATGTAATAAGCAAGATAAGCACATATGAATGAGCAACTTCAAGCTTCCATGCATAAAGCTATAAAACAAAGTCGAACCACGCAAAAACACAAGACGAGGAAGGAAAACACCGCTCAGGGTAAATCAAGAATCGAAAATCGCTCGGGGTGGCATTTCACACATCCCGAGATAAAACTTGCCCATACTTATGCACCACGCATCCTGAGATACTCTAATCACGCTGAAATCATGAGAAGAGGAGAAAATTCGCTTGGGTTCACGCTTCACGTGTCCTGAGATGAAACATGTCTAGGGTCGCACTTCACGCATCCTGAGATAAATTCCAAACACGCTGAAATCGTGTGAGGAAAAGGACACTCTAACCACGTTGAAATCGTGAGAAGAGGTCCAAAGAAAAGCCATCAGGAGTGCGTTCCACGCATCCTGAGATAAATTCCAAACACGCTGAAATCGTGTGAGGAAAAAAACAGTCTAACCATGCTGAAATTGTGAGAAGAGGTCCAAAGAAAAGTCGTCAGGAGTGCGTTCCACATATCCTAAGATAAATTCCAAACATGTTGAAATTGTGTGAGGAAAGGAACACTCTAACCACATTGAAATTGTGAGAATCGGTCCAAAGAAAAGCTATCTAGAGCGCGTTCCATGCATTCTGAGATAAATTCCAAACACGCTGAAATCGTGTGATGAAAGGGACACTCTAACCATGCTGAAATCGTGAGAAGTGGTCCTAAGAAAAGTCCCGAGGGACAACAATCCTAAATGCTGCTTAGCGTAAAAGGATAACTGATACAAGATAACACATGATGCAAATAAATGCAATAAGTGCAATGATATGATACATGTTACAAGCAATGTAGTGCATGATGCTTAAGGAATGCAATAAACAAGCGAAGCGGCGCTTTAGAAAGCACCGCATGGGGTGAGTAGCGATGAACTGCTCTACTCTGACAGGGATCTCCCCCTTGTGTTCTTCGAATTCTTACCTTCAACCACAGTGCAAAGGCCCTCAAATGCTGACAAGGGTTCTTCATGTAGAAGCTATGGATGCCACTTTTCTTCCTGATCATATTCATAAGTTTCCTTATTCTCCAACGGGGTGACAGACTAGGTTGGTTCCGTATGTAGAATTGAGGCGCACACATGCTATCTCAATCTGTGGGGCTGCCATACAGATTTCAAGCCGAGGATACACCCCTAGGTATTTAAACCAGACTTTAGTCTCAAAAATTTAAAACCTTTATGTTCTAGGCATCGCCATTTGAACTCTAGTTTCCACCGTTGCAATTGGTCTCCTAGGAACTCATTGCAAAACACAGCCAAAATGCCTTTGGTAGGGAAATGGCGGCTAGGGAGAGCACTTCTGATCGCCATTCTGGCTTGAAGCAGGTTTGAGTTTGAGCTTGAGCTTGAGGTAGAGGTAGAGGTACACTCACACTTCGGAGCAAAGACAAGCCTTGAGAAGGTGCATATAGAATGCAATCTCAAAATTTTCTGAAGTTGAAACACACTAAGATGCTCCAAATTTTCTCTCTTTTCTTTTGCTTTGCAGTCTGGAACCTATATAGCTTCAGATAGGTTCTTGTTCGGTTACACTATCTCCATCGGGATTGAACCTTCCAGTTTATGAAAGAAATAATCTTGTTTTGTACAAATGTGGAGAATGACACAGCACTGTGAGCACAAAACGATTTATTTTTGAAATTGAGAAATGATTTCTTATTCAGGTATTGAGCCTACGACTGACCACAGTTTAAACAACTCAACAAAGAAAAACAAAGTAAAATAACCTAAACACAAATATTTACACTTGCAACGACTCAAAACATGAATCGAAACAAACAAAAACAACAAACACTACACTCAGATATGTTCCAATGGCGAGAGACCTCTCGGTTCATGGGGAGTCTGTTTCTCGAGGTGTTGTTCCCCACCTTTTCTTATTTGCGATTCTCATATCACTTTGGCACTCAATCTCTATTTCTCTAACAAGCCCTTTTCCTCACTTTTCCTCTCAATGCACATCTCTCTATTCTTTAATCTCTCTTATTATTTTTTTTGTCCCTCCCCTGGGTGGTTGATGGATAAGAAGGAAGTTGTGGGCTCTTGGCTCTGGTATTCTGCTGAATTCTCTTTCTTTCGCTCACAACTAGTCAGTTTTCCCACAGAAAAGTGGTGGCGCGATTGGATGTGCAGCAGACCTGCAACTGACATCGGTTGACGATGCCCTTGGCTGGTTTGGATGTGATCAGACCTGTCCAAATTAGGGAGTGGAATATCTTGCTCGATTGTCCTTCAGCAAAACTTTTCTTTTCAACATTCGTGGGATTTTGGCTTTCTTGCCGATCTCCATTGGTTTGCGGAATGGCCCATCTTTTGAATCTTTGAGCACATCTAACATTTTGTTGTCCTTAGTTCAAGGGATGCTTCTCATCTAACTTTGCAAGCTTCCTTTGATGACATCTGACCTTCTTGATCTAACCTTCTTGCCCCTAGTTCAAGTGTTGCTTCCGATCCGGCCATACAAGCCTTATATCGTGATTGATCGTTTGAACATTCTGAGTCAATGTTCAAGGTTTGAAAACAAAAGGGGTTGAGTCTTGAGGCCAGAAGTGATTCTATGCTGTGCAATCTCGAGAGTGATTCCATGCATGTCTTCGTAGGACCACACAAAACATTTTTTGAAATCTTTTAAGAAAGCGACTAGTCGCTCGCGTCGAAGACAATGTAGAACCAATTTGGATGAAGCCAAATCCATCTCAGTACTCACATTAACAAACATGATCTCATTCATTAAGGGCTTAGCATGCCTCTCTTTCTCTCAGTTGATCAAATTTTTGCAAATCCCGATGAATTCCATCCTCTTTATTTTCATTATAGTGTTAGAAAAGTTTTGAAAAATTCAGGTCAATGCAATTATTTCAACGCACAGAAAAGTAGGTGAAAATCTTAGCCGTTTCAATCAAAACTTTTGGTTCAACTGGCTCCATGATAGAAACAGACTTAAAAAAAGGAGCGAAAAGACAAACAAAACAAACAGGGAAGTGATGTTCGACTTAACACTCTTGAAATCACTAACCTTTGACACAACAAGACTGACTGGACTGACTCAGTACAAAAAGACCGACTCAATACGACACAACAAGACTGACCCAATACCCAAGCCAGAAAGTAAAATAAACAACATTCAAAAATAGCTCAAAACAGTGTGTGCCATCCGCCATATCTAGGATAAAATGAGCTCCATCGGCAGGTGGTTCATCCCTGATCACGTATTTCATGGCGAAGACAAAAACAACTGTCAGCGTCATGGCCGTTTTGTTGATGGAAGGCACAGTACTTGGCAGCATTATGCCTGGTTGGAAGAGGATCTAGGAAAGGCCGAGGCTCAAGGGGTTTGAGATGGCATTGTCTTATAAGGATTTGGAGAGCTTTGGACAAGGACATGTAGAGGGCATTATAGGTGCGATTACCAGTCCTGGAGGGAATGACAGAGGGGTTGGCAAGTGCTGACTGGGTTTGATGATCTCTTCCGAGTGTAGGATTGGAGATGAAAGGGGTGTTTCTAGTACGATTGCCTTTTTCATTGCTTGTCCCTTGATTCCAAATGCCCCGAACTTGAGCGACAAAAGTATTATCCATAGTTTTTGCAACCACTGCAAGCACTTGCTGTTTGTTCAGTCCTTCGGCTTTCAAGGCCTCAACAGCCCACTGAAAATGTTTATAGGAACCAATGCCTGCCCCTACCTTGTTCTTGCCATTTGCCTCCACTTTGCCAAGGGATTGGGTCGCTATATTAGAGCGGAGCCCAGTTGTTGTCGACATATCATTGCCCAGAGCTGAGATAGCTTTAGGTTGGACATTTTCAATTGCAACTCACCCCAAAGATTGGGGAGCCTTTTGGCATGAAATTTCTGGCATGTGATGTGGTCGATGATTAAGCCAAAACCCCAAAGGCTAAAACTGTCACTGTTCTCTGAAGATTTTCAATCATGCTCATCAGCTCAGAAGTGGTGGGTTCATGGGTTTGAGATGATTGGGGTTCGAGTGCATCCATCATGCACAAGTCCGTGCTTTTTGGAATGAACACCTCAGGCTTGGGTAAATGAGCCGGGGTGATGTACATGCTGGGGTTGTAGGTGGATGGTAGTGTATGGATTAGGTTGAGGTGTGGAGCTAATGGGTTAGTGGTGGCCTGAGGTCCTTTTGGTGGAGCCATGATTTCTTCATCAATAAGATCCTGAATCTTATAACGGAGGTGGATAAAACAGTTTGTATCATGACCGTGCTGCTGATGATAGGCACAGTATTTAGCTGGGTCATATCTTGATAGAAGGGGTTTGGAAAGGGCCGGGGTTCTAGGAGTTCTAGGTACCATTTTTCTTACAGCATTTTCAAAGCTCGAGAGAGACTCATGTAAATAAGATAGAAATTGCGGGCTTGGGGCTAATTTGAAGTGGTTAGTTTTTGGCCATTGAGGGGAGTGGTGACCGCGTTTACTTCTGAGCATTTCACAGCTATGCTACCATTAGTAGTAGCATTGGAACTACGAACAACATTGTTCTTCAAAGGCTCTTTATCTTCCACAATGATCCCACGTCTGAGGGCATCCTCAATTTGAACCCCCATTTCATGAGGCTCTGGAAAGGCAAACAGAGGTAGAACTATCATCTTCTTCAGCAACTTGCCATGCAGATTCTGAACAATCATCGTGATATGATCTTTTTCGGAATACCTTGTAGTCATCATCGAGGACTTTGCTCTCCATCTCGTCACGAACTCTAAGAAACCCTCGTTTAGCTCTTGGCAGGTGGCTTCGAGATCACGAATTGTGACCTCAATCTGTGTGTTGTAGGAGTATTGAGCAATAAAGGCCTCAGCCATCTCTTCCCAGTTCTGTTTGACAGAGTACTCCAATTTCGCATACCAGATTGCGGCTATTCCAGACATGGTTCGGCTGAAGAGAGACAACTTCTGGGCCAGGGTCAGACCGATTGGCCTCAAGATATCAAAAAACAAGTTGAGGTGCACCATTGGGTGTCCAGAGCCGTCGAAGCGGTCGATATGCGGCATTTTAAACTGCTTCGATATGGTAACTGTAGATTTAGGATACCTGTCCTCAAAATCCGGGATGGAGTTCACTCCCTATGCTTGTTTGAGTAACTTTTTCAATTTATTGACCTTAAGTGCAGTTGGATCAACCTCAAATTCAAATGGAGCTTCGGTTTGATAAGCTGGAGCTTTAGCGGCCTGTGCTGGGATTGGCTCTGCCGAATTGCCCTGAGTCTCTTGGACATTTGCAGTATGGGCAGTCACTCTAGGTGTCGGGTTACTCGTGGGAGGTGCATGAGTTGCAGAAGCCATGGCTGGCTGTGGCTGTTGTTGTTTTTGCTGGGTTATCATTTCGACTTAATGAGTCGTGACTTCAGGTTGATGGACTGCGTCCTACTGTAGTGCCTCGATTGTCTGTTGCCGGTGCTGTATCAGTTCTTCCACCCTAGTTGGGGGATAATGAGCCACTTAGAATCGGCGTTTGAACTCATGCTGAGCTAGAAGCAGATGACCATTCTTGGACCTGATTGGACACTGGTGAACTGAAGGGTGACTGCTGTAGACACTGCACTGGTGAATCCTACCTAAGTCTCCTCCGTCTTGTACCCGAGGGGGAGTGAGGTAAACTCTGTTTGCCTCTGAACAAATTCCAATCTGACAAATTCTATCGATACAAGTCCAGAGTACCTGGGAGATATCGAAGCCTTTTGAAGCTATGGTTCTAGGAGCATCTAGCAAAAGAGAAACCAGACAGCATCTCAGCCCAATTTCAATGGAACGAATATAATCATAGCTAAATGACTATGCTCTCTACTAAATTCTGCTCCAAAACAGATACCAACTTGGCAACTGAAATACACATCGCTGTACAGTTTCACTGTAAAGTACACACCAGTTAAGTGAGAGTCAAAACACTCCAATGATGGGGTAGGGTTACCCCATCCTAGTTCCGTCAGGAGCTATGGTTTTCACTATGCACAACTAGTGGCTTCACACAATCCTGCATTCGGGTAAGCAACCTATCCTAGTTTGGAACAGTTTCTATGGTTTTCGATATGCAACTAGGTCGAATGGTCAAAAGGGTGCCTCAACAAGACTACCTAATATACCTCTCACACCTAACACCGAGAAGTGAAAGGAGGATCAAGCGGTACTGTGGTAGTCCAGATCCAAGGGTTGTGTTTCCATCATGGCAGAGCCCACGACCTGTCAGCCTATTTGGCAAACTTTTCAAAGTAAGCCTCCAGCAAATCGTCCAGGAATAGCAGATGGCAAACACAGTGACTTAGGCGCACCAATGCAAATGCAAATGCAAATGCAAATGCAAAGAAACACATAAGTGTAAATAAAATGTCATATCATCAGTTCGAGTCAAGTTCTCTAAGTCCCCCAACAGAGTTGCTAGAAACTGTGGGTCACCTTTTTCGCACCCCCTTTCGGAAAGTTGAAAGAAAGCCCTACAGTTCGGACTTTCACGGTTCTGAATCTAATCTCACAAGTGCAATGTGAAACTGATAAACACCAAAGAGTCCAAATCTGGCAAATCTTTTTAGAAAATCGATTTTAAATCAAATAATGCCAAAATTGGGCTACTTTGCCAAATACAGAGTCGCCACCTAAATATTTTTTGTTTTGGAGAAATTTAGAAAACCCTGACTCGTGCCAAAGGCCACGTGTCCATCATCTCCAAAGTTGCCTCAGCTCGAGAACTTAGGTACGAGACGGGAAGGTCAGGAATTGAGCACCCCCACTCGCTCGATCAAAGACCGGCATATACTAATCATGATATGAATTTTTATAAACAATATGTGTTCTTGTCCTAGTTATTAAACTAGTATTACTATGTGATGTGCACAAGCAAGTATATGCTAATTTGCTCAATTTGGAACAATTCAACTCATGTTTGTTTGTGAAAATGGTTTGAATTTGCCACCTCAAGTGAGCTTAAAGTTTGTGGATTTGCCACTCAACAAAGTGGGCTTAACATGCACATTTGTTGAATCGTTCCAATTCAACCAACACGCCTTCATCCATAGGCATTCGTGCAGTTTAGCATTTAAGCACATAGCCTCATGGTGAGCATGCTAATCATGGAAACATGGCAATCACACTCATGCAAGTATGCTAAAGCACAAAAACTCACCTAGTACTCCAAGCCAAGAAAATGCGAGTTAGTGAAATATGCATGATTCCTAACTATACAAAGCGTCTAATGCAACACATGCAATATGCAATTAATAGGCTCGGCTACTAATATGGCATATGGATCGATTTGAACAACATGCGATTAAACACATATTCAAAGAAGTATTGAAATGACAATGCAGTTCGAATGATGCGCCGAGCCTCGGTGCATGTAATGCAAATGAATGAATGCGAGCATAAGGTATGCTAATTGAAACGTGACCCTAATCTAACCATCAAAAGCGGAAAAATAAAAGGGGGAAAGGCGCGGGGTTGGAAAACATACACACACGCACGCACACTTATTACAACATTATGCCCTGGCAACGGAGGGTTCGAATGAATAAGCTAACCAACTAGTTATGCTAATTAAGCCAACTAATTATTACAAAACTCGAATTAATTAACTATTCTAGTTAACCAATTACAAAACAAAATCAAATAACTAGTTAAATTAACTAATTATTTACAACTCTTAATTAGCTGCAACTAATTAATTACAACACATATTTGATCTATTGCTAATTAAACTAAATAGCTAATCCCGGGAAGCGAGGGAGGCCCATGCATGCTCGATTTTCACCCAAAAAGCCACCGTTTTGCTGCTGAACGCCTCTGTTTGCACATTTAATCACTGACAATGCTGCCTACTTCCAGAACACCTCTGCTCCACCTTACCAATACACTGTGCAAATTTTGTTGGTGGCCGACAAGGGGGCCGGTCGGCTACTGTGGTGGGTGTCTCGGCTACGGGTGTGGCTGGGTCGAAAATCGCCGGGTTTGAACTTCTCTTTTATCGCACAATTTTGTTTACTCATTTTAATTACGGGGGGGCGAATATAAATCTACCCTATCCCGCCAAAAACACCGTTGGGTAAGAGGCCGAGAACTTAAAATACAAGTAATCCAAAGAGAGTGATCGACTGTGTCCTGAGAGAGTGTATTCCAACACCTCGACCGTGAAATCATCTTCAAATCAATTGAGTCTGGGGTAAGGATTAGGTGCTAGAAATGAGTGATAAAAGCACTAAAACATGTAACAAACTCAAACCAATAATGGTTAAAGCCGTAAAACATTAAGCTAGTGAATGAATTAACACTACAACCATGTCTGAACCACCCCTACCCTTATTGGCCTTAAACCACAAGTTTCAACCCCAAAAGATAGAGTTTATACAGCCCAAAAATAGTACAAAAAAAGTGCTAAAATGAAGACAAAAAGTACCAACACAATAAGCTAAAACATGGCATTTTAAGCTAGTAAACAAGCAAAAGGAGGGATGGTTAATGCCTCCATTTTTGGGACTTGAAAACCACTTTCTTGGCCTCAGAAAACCTTCGAAAACCAGTGGTAAAAAGCTAAAAAAACATTGGTGAAAGAATAGGAAACACAAGTGGAAAGGCTTAGAAAGCAAGGTTTAAAGAAGGGTGATTAACCCCCTACCTTTAAGAGCCGTAAACCATAAGCTTCAACCCATAAAAATAGGTTTGAAAGAGCTTAAAAATAGCAAGAAAAGATGGAAAACAAATGGTGTAAAGATGGTATAGAGGCAAGAGAAAGTATACCTCTTAGAGAGGAGTGAACCCTTAAGCCATAAACTACCAATTTCCACACTCTTAATTACTTCAAGAGCTTAAATCCAAGCTCAAATCACCGCAGCAAGAAGCTCTCTAGGTTTGCTTTGGTGTGTTTAGGAATAAGCTATGCAATTTGCAAAAGAGAGAGAGAATCGTAGAGAGAGTGGATTTTTCCAAAAATATTTTAGTCCTGAATGTTTTCTAACCTTCAAAGCAAGAAGAGAGGCCTTCTATATATAGAAAAACAACCTCTTAGGTCGAAAATATCAAGCCTTGAACAGCTGGAGCTTTTGGGGGATAGCTGGCACAAAATATCTAAACTTTTTCACCATTGGCTGACAAGCATTGTCGGCCATCAATGGTGGCCGGTCGGCCACCAAAAATCAGCTTCCGGCCCTGACTTCAAATGAGCATATCTCCTTCATTTGGACTCCTTTGCAGGTCATTCTTGAGCGTAAATTGAATCTCCGGAAGTCTAACTTCCAATGGAAGTAACCTCATATCAAAATTCTAAGTGTGCTAAGAGATATGCCTATTTTAGTGAAGCTCGCTCAGTTTTGGCTTAATCGGATGGCTGCCTAACTTCAACCAGCCATATCTCCCTCATCTAAACTCGACTTTAGAAGATTCTTGTAAAATAAAGCCCCAGAAGTCCACTTTCTAATGGTGGTGGCCTTATAACTTAAGTTTAAGTGTATAAAAGGATAGACCTAATTTAGTGAAGGCTGCCTGGTTCTCTCCTAACGGTTTATACCCTACTTCTTCCCCAACTAGGTTTCTTCCCTCTCCTCCAATTTTCTTCAACTCCAAACCTCTAAATAAGATTTTTTAAAGATATTTTCAAAGAGTTTACCTTTCTTCCATTTGTCCTTGCTCGGTTTACCGAAAAACGCAATTTTTAATACGAGCTTCGGAACATCGTAGAAACATTTTCAAAAATATTTTGAAAGACAGGGTTTTCAAGTATAAAATAATTTTGGTCAAAATAGTTTTGGTCCAAAAATGGGGTGTAAGGTTGGGATTTAGAGCTCTTCCTGTTTAAGAAATCGAACATTTGCATAGCACAACTTTCATCATCGAGTGATCAATTGGTGGATCCTAAGTCTTAAGAGCGGTCAAAAATGGGGTGTCTACAGTTGCCCCTCTTTGACAGAGCTTGAAGTAATAAAATGACGTGAGTGAATGTCAAAGCTCAAAGACGACCCATTTTGACAAGGCCGTAAGACTTGGGCAAACAAGCAACATGCAGATGCAATTGGTTGAACCCAAAGGTTGCCTACGTATCCCGTTGAAAGAAATCAAACCAGCATAGTTCAGGGGCAGGATATAAATGATACACAATGCAATGTAGTTTGAAAAATGGACTCACACACTACACGAAGCCGGCTATTTTGGAAAACCTTATGATCATGTGAGATGATGCAATAAACAATAACAGATGTAATAAGAAAGATAACAACATATGAATGAGCAACTTCAAGCTTTCATGCATAAAGCTGTAAAACAAACTCCAACCACACCAAAACACAGGACGGGGAAGGAAAACACTGCTCTGGGTAAATCAAGAATTGAAAATTGCTCGGGGTCACGTTTCACGCGTCCCGAGATAAACATGCCCAGGCTCGCGCATCACGCATCCGAAGATACTCTAATCACGCTAAAATCGTGAGAAGAGGAGAAAAGCCACTTGGGTTTGCGGTTCACGTGTCCTGAGATGAAACATGTCTAGGGTCGCACTTCACGTGTCCTGAGGAAAATGACACTCTAACCACGCTAAAATCGTGAGAAGAGGTCCAAAGAAAAACCGTCAGGAGTGCGTTCTATGCATCTTGAGACAAATTCCAAACACACTGAAATCATATGAGGAAATGAATAGTCTAGCCACGCTGAAATCGTGAGAAGAGGTCCGAAGAAAAGTCGTTAGGAGTGCGTTCCACGCGTCTTGAGATAAATTCCAAACACGCTGAAATCGTGTGAGGAAAGGAACACTCTAACCACGTTGAAATCGTGAGAAGAGGTCCAAAGAAAAGCCGTCAGAAGCGCATTCCATGCATCCTGAGATAAATTCCAAACATGTTGAAATCATGTGATGAAAGGGACACTCTAACCACGATGAAATCATGAGAAGAGGGCCTAAGAAAAGTCCCGGGGGACAACGATCCTAAATGCTGCTCAGTGTAAAAGGACAACTAATACAAGATAACACAATATGCAAATAAATGCAATAAGTGCGATGATATGATACATGTTACAAGCAATTTAGTGCATGATGCTTAGGGAATGCAATAAACAAGCAAAGCGGCACTTTAGAAAGCACCTCATGGGGTGAGTGGTGATGAACCACTCTACTCTAACAAGGATCTCCTCCTTGTGTTCTTCGAATTCTTACCTTCAACTCACAGTTCAAAGGCCTTCAAATGCTGACTAGGGTTCTTCATGTAGAAGCCATGGATGTCGCTTTTCTTCCTAATCATATTCATAACTTTCCCTATTCTCCAACGGTGTGACAGACTAGGTTGGTTCAGTAAGGCACACACATGCTATCTCAATCTATGGGGCTGCCATACAGATTTCAAGTCGAGGATACACCCCTGGGTATTTAAACCAGACTTTAGTCTTGGAAATTCCAAACCTTTGTGTTCTATGCATCGCCATTCGAACTCTAGTTTCCACCGTCGTAATTGGTCCCCTAGCAACTCATTACAAAACACAGCCAAGACGCGTTTGGCAGGGAAATGGTGCTCAGGGAGAGCACTTCTGATTGCCATTCTGGCTTGAAGCAGGCTTGAGCTTGATCTTGAGATAGAGGTACACTCACACTTCGAAGCAAAGACAAGGCCTGAGAAGGTGCTTACGGAATACAATGTTGGAATTTTCTGAAGTTGAAACACACTAAGATGCTCCAAATTTTCTCTCTTTTCTTTTTCTTTGCAGTCTGGAACCTATATAGCTTCAGATAGGTCTTTGTTCGGTTGCTCTCTCTCGATAGGGGTTGGACCCTACAGTTTATGAGCGAAGGAATCCTGTTTTGTACAAATGTGGGGAATGGCATAACACTCTGAGCACAAAACGATTTATTTTTGAAATTGAGAAATGAGTTCTTAACCGGGTATTGAGCCTACGACTGACCACAGTCTAAACAACTCAACAAATGAAAACAAAGTAAAATAAACTAACACAGATATTTACACTCACAACGACTCAAAATATGAATCGAAACAAACAAAAAGAACAAACATAACACTCGGATATGTTCCAATGGCGAGAGACCTCTTAGTTCATGACGAGTCTATTTCTCCAGGTGCTGTTTCCCATCCTTTCTTATTTGTGATTCTCACATCACTTTGCCGCTCAATCTCTATTTCTCTAAGATTGTGCTTCAGTAAAACTTTTCTTTTCTCCATTCGTGGGATTTTGGCTTTCTTGCCGATCTCCATTGGTTTGGGGAATGACCCATCTTTTGAATCTTTGAGCACATTTGACATTTTGTTGCCCCTAGTTCAAGGGATGCTTCTCATCTAGCTTTGCAAGCTTCCTTTGATAACATCTGACCTACTTGATCTGACTTTCTTGCCCCTAGTTCAAGTGTTGCTTCTGATCCGGCCATACATGCCTTATATCGTGATTGATCATTTGAACATTCTGAGTCAAGGTTCATAGTTTGAAAGCAAAAAGGGGTGAAGTCTCAAGTCCGGGAGTGATCATATGATGTACAATCTCAAGAGTGATTGCAATCATGTCTTTGTAGGACCACACAAAACATTTTTTGAAATCTTTTAAGAAAGCAACTAGTCGCCCGCGTCGAAGATACTGTAGAACCAATCTGGATCAAGCCAGGATCCTTCTCAGCACTCACATTAACAAACATGATCTCATTTATTAAGGGCTTAGCATGCCTCTTTTTCTCCTAGTTGATCAAATTTTTGCAAATCCCGAGGAATTCCTTCATCTTTGTTTTCATCATAGTGTTAGAAAAGTTTTGAAAAATTTAGGTCAATGCAATTATTTCAAGGCACAGAAAAGTAGGTGAAAATCTCAGCCGTTTCATTCAAAACTTTTGGCTCAACTGGCTCCATGATAGAAACGGACTTAAAAGAAAGAGCGAAAAGACAAACAAAACAAACATGGAAGTGATGTCCGAGTTAACACCCCCGAAATCACCAACCTCCGACACAACAAGATTGACACAACTGACTTAGTACAAAAAGACTGATTCAATACAACACAACAAGATTGACCCAATACCTAAGCCAGAAAGTAAAATAAACATTATTTAAAAATTGCTCAAAACAGTGTGTGCCATCCACCATATCTAGGATAAAATGAGCACCATCAGCAGGTGGTTCATCCCTGATCACATAGTCACATTATCGCCCAAGTTCATTGATCCAGTACCGATAGACTTTGTAGGACTTGTTGCGGTGATGACCTCGTTGTCAATCAGATCTTGTATTTCATGGTGAAGACGAAAACAACTATCAGTGTCATGGCCATTTTGTTGATGGAAGGCACAGTACTTGGTAGCATTATGCCTAGCTAGAAGGGGATCTAAGAGAGACCGAGGCTCAAGGGGTTTGAGATGGCCTTGTCTTATAAGGATTTTGAGAGCTTTGGACAAGGTCATGTAGAAGGGATTGTAGGTGCGGTTACCAGTCATGGAGGGAATGACAGATGGGTTGGTAGGTGCTAACTGGGTTTGATGATCTCTTCCGAGTGTAGGATTGGAGCTAAAAGGGCTGTTTCTAGTATGACAACCTTTTTCATGGCTTGCTTCTTGATTCCAAATGCCTCGAACTTGGGCAACAAAAGTAACATCCATAGTTTTTGCAATCACTGCAAGCACTTGCTATTTGTTCAGTCCTTCGGCTTTCAAAGCCTCAACAGCCCACTGAAGATGTTCATAGAGACCAATGCCTACCCCTACCTTGTTCTTGCCAATTGCTTCCACTTTGCCAAGGGATTGGATCGCTATATCAGAACGGAGCCTAGTTATTGTCAACATGTCATTGCCCAGACTTGAGAGAGCTTTAGGTTTGACATTTTCAATTGCAGCTCACCCCAAAGATTGGGGAGCCTTTTGGTGTGAAATTTCTGGCATGTGATGTGGTCGATAATGGAGCCAAAACCCCAAAGGCTAAATCTACCAATGTTCTCTAAAGATCTTCAATCATGCTCATCAGCTCAGAAATAGTGGGTTCATGGGTTTGAGATGATTGGGGTTCGAGTGCATCCATCATGCACAGGTTCGTGCTTTCTAAAATGAACACCTCAGGCTTGGGTAAATGGGCTGGGGTGATGTACATGCTGGGGTTATAGGTGGATGGTAGTGTATGGATTAGGTTGAGGTGTGGAGGTAATAGGTTAGTGGTGGCCTGAGGTCCTTTTGGTGGAGCCATGATCTCTTCGTCAATAAGATCTTGAATCTTATGACAGAGGCGGATACAACGGTTTGTATCATGACCGTGTTGCCGATGATAGGGACAGTATTTAGCTGGGTCATATCTTGGTGAAAGATGGTTTGGAAGGGGCTGGGGTTCTAGGAGTTCTAGGTACCCTTTTTCTCGCAGCATTTTTAATGCTCGAGAGAGACTGGTGTAAAGAGGATGGAAATTTCAGGCTTGGGGCCAATTTGTAGTGGTTGGTTTTTGGCCATTGAGGAGAGTGGTGATCGTGTTTACTTTTAAACATTTTCGCAGCTGTGCTACCATTAGTAGTAGCATTGGAATTGCGAACAACGTTCTTCTTCAAAGGCTCATTATCTTCTACAAAGATCCCTTGTCTGATGGCATCCTCGATTTGAACCCCCATTTCATAAAGCTCTAGAAAGGCAAACAGAGGTAGAACGATCATCTTTTACAAGAACTTGCCATGTAGATTCCGAACAATCATCCTAATTTGATCTTTTTCGGAAGGCCTTGTAGTCATCATTGAGGACTTTTCTCTCCATCTCGTCACGAACTCTGAGAAATCCTCCTTTACCTCTTGGCGGGTTTCTTCGAGATCACGAATTGTGACCTCGATCTGTGTGTTGTTAGAGTATTGAGCAATAAAGGCCACAACCATCTCTTCCTTGTTCTGTTTCACAGAGTCCTCTAATTCGCGTACTAGATTACGGCTAACCCAGACATGGTTCGGCCGAAGAGACACAACTTCCGGGCTGGGGTCAGACCCATTGGCCTCAGGATGTCAGAAAATAGGCGGAGGTGCACCATTGGGTTTCCAGAGCCATTGAAGTGGTCAATAATGCACATTTTAAACCGTTCTGGTAAGGTAACTGCAGATTCAGTAGACCTGTCCTCCAAATCCGAGATGGAGTTCACTCCCTGTGCATGTTTGAATAACTTCTCCAATTTATTGACCTTAAGTGCAATTGGGTTAACCTCAAATTCAAATGGAGCTTCGGTTTGATAAACAGGACCTTTAGAGGCTTGGGTTGGGATGGGCTCTGCCGGATTGCCCTGAGTCCCTTGGACATTAGCAGTATGGATAGTGGCTCCAAGTGTCGGGTTACCCGTGGGAGGTGCATGAGATGCAGAAGCTGTGGCTAGCTATGGCTGTTGTTGTTGTAGTTGGGTTGTCACTTCGGCCTAACGAGCCGTGACTTCAGCCTAATGGACTGTGTCCTGCTGCAGTGCCCTGATTGTCTATTGCAGGTGCTGTATCAGTTCTTCCACACTAGCTGGGGGATATTGAGCGATTTAGAATTGGCGTTTGAACTCGTGTTGAGTAAGTAGCAGATGACCGTTCCCAGACCTGACTAGACACTGGTGAACCGAAGGGTGACTACTGTAGACACTGCATTGGTGAATCTTGCCTAACTCTCTTCCGTCTTGTACCCTGGGGGGAGTGAAGTAAACTTTGGTTGCCTTTGAACAAATTCCAATCTGACAAAGTCTATCGATACAAGTCCAGAGTACCTGGGAGATATTGAAGCCTTTGGAAGCTATGGTTCTAGAACTATCTAGCAAAAGAGAAAACATAGAGCATCTCAGCCCAATTTCATTAGAATGGATATGATCACAGCTGAATGACTGTGCTCTCTACTGAATTCTATCCCAAAATAGATACCAACTTGGCAACTGATATGCACATCTCAGTACATTTTCACTGTAAAGCACATACCAGTTAAGTGAGAGTCAAAACACCCCTATGATGGGGTAGGGTTACCTTGTCCTAGTTTTGTCAGGAGCTAGGGTTTTCACTATACACAACAAGTGGCTTCACACAATCCCTCATTTGGGTAAGCAACCTATCCTAGTTTGGAACAGGTTCTATGGTTTCCGATATGCAACTAGGTCGAATGGTCAAAAGGGTGCCTCAGCAAGACTGTCTAATATACGTCTGACACCTAACACCGAGAAGTGAAAGGAGGATCAAGCGGTACTGTGGTAGTCTAGATCCAAGGGTTGTGTTCCCATCGTGGCAGAGCCCACGATCGGTCAGCCTATTTGGCAAACTTTTCAAAGCGAGCCTCCAACAAATCGTCCAGGAATAGCAGATGGCAAACACAGTGACTTAGGTGCACCAATGCAGATGCAAATGCAAAAAAACACATAAGTGTAAATATAATGTCATATCATTAGTTCGAGTCATGTTCTCTAAGTCCCCAACAGAGTCGCCAGAAACTGTGGCTCGCTTTTTCGCGTACCCTTTCAGAAAGTTGAAAGAAAGCCCTACAGTTCAAACTCCCATGGTTCTAAATCTAATCTCACAAGTGCAATGTGAAACTGATAAACACCAAAGAGTCCAAATCTGGGAAATCTTTTTGAAAAATCGATTTTGAATCAAATAATGCCAAAATTGGACTACTTTGCCACATATAGAGTCGACACCTAAATATATTTTGTTTTGGGAATTTTAAGAAACCCTGAATCGTGCCGAAGGCGACGTGCACCTCGGCTCAAGAACATCGATACGAGAGGGAAAGGTCATGAATTGGGCACCCCCGCTTGCCCGATCAAAGATCGACCTCTACTAATTATGATATGATTTTTTATAAACATTCTGTGTTCTTCTTCCGGTTATTAAACTAGCATTACTATGTGATGCGCACAAGCAAGTATAGACTAGTTTGCTTAATTTAGAACAATTCAACTCATGTTTGTTTACGAAAATGGTTTGAATTTACCATCTCAAGTGGGCTTAAAGTTTAAGGATTTTCTACCAAACATAATGGGCTTAACATGATTTGCCACTCAACAAAGTGGGCTTAAAACACATATTTGTTGAATCGTTCCAATTCAAACAACAAGCCTTCATTTACTAGCATTCATGCAATTTAGCATTTAAGCACATAGCCTCATGGCGAGCCTGTTAATCATGGCAACATGGCAATCACACTTATGCAAGTATGCTAAAGTATTAAAACTCACCTAGTACTCCAAGCCAAGAAAATGCAAGTTAGTGAAATATGCATGATTCCTAACTATACAAAGCGTCTAACGAAACACATGAAATATGCAATTAATAGGCTCGACTACTAATATGACATATGAATCGATTTGAACAACATGCGATTAAACACATATTCAAAGAAGTATTGAAATGACAATGCAGTTCGAATGATGCGCCGAACCTTGGTGCATGCAATGCAAATGAATGGATGCAAGCATAAGGTATGCTAATTGAAACGTAACCCTAATCTAACCATCAAAAACGGGTAAATAAAAGGGGAAAAGGCGCGGAGTTAGAAGACATACACACACATGCACACTTATTACAACATTATGCCCTCGCAAAGGAGGGTTCGAATGAATAAGCAAACCAACTAGCTACACTAAGTAAGCCAACTAATTATTACAAAACTCAAATTAATTAACTATTCTAGTTAACTAATTACAAAATGAAATCAAATAACTAGTTAAACTAACTAATTATTTACAACTCTTAATTAGCTACAACTAATTAATTACAACATATATTTGATCTATTGCTAATTAAACTAATTAGCTAATCTCGGGAAGTGAGGGAGGCTCATGCATGCTCAGTTTCCACTTGAAAAGCCACCGTTTTGCTGCTAAACACCTCTGTTTGCACATTTGAGCACTGATAATGTTGCCCACTTCCAGAACACCTCTGCTCCACCTTACTTGGGGGGATATTGTGTACATTCCACATGCAAGTGTGGGCAGTTGTTTTGACATGAATAGTGAGGCCGTTTTTTTTGACATGAAATGGGCCAAGAGGGCCGTTTGACAATGAACAAGTGAAAAGCGTTTTTTTTTTTAAAAAGAAAAAGAAATAATGGGCCAAAGGCCGTTTATTTCAAACAGTAGTTGGTTTGTTATGATGTGCCGCACATATCATTCATGGATAAAAGTTTAAATTTGCTGCTTGGCCCCCCCATTAACTTTGTTAAAATCGTTTGGTTCGGTTTGTTATTGGTGGTTATGTCCTAACCCCTTGGGGGCGTTTTGGTCAAATACATCAGGCAAATTTCATTGGTGGCCAACAGGGGGCCGGTCGGCTACCAATGGTGGTCGATTGGCCATTGCTAGTTTGAACTTCCTTGCTGCAATAGAGAGAAAAATAAAGCAAAACAGTGTATTTCTCAAGGGTTGTTGCACACTTTGCCTGTCCTTTTCATGGGGAAATCAAAGGAGAGGTAAGCTCTGGTTCATAAACCATCAATCAAGCAATTTCATTGCATGATGGCTTGTGCAACCAATTTTGCAAGTTCAATAAATGCAAAATGAGACCAAAGAGACCATCACCCTATCATGCACAATCAAGGGCAATGGAGACTAAGGAAAGTAGCATATTTCATTACTTTTGAGTATGAAATGTCATTTTAATTACCAAATTATCCTTTAATCAATTGAGTCCATGGGTGAGTGTCCTCTAACGGAAAGAGGGCTCAAACCACAAGTTGCTTTGGGCATGAAAGAGACATTACACCGTTGGTAATGAACCCCCTAGGGGATTAAACCATTAGGTGTCGCACCTCCATTTCACACTTAGGCAAACAAGGGGTTTGAAACCACTTTCAAAGCAAATCAAAACTGATGAATTGAGGGGGATTGCAGAGATTGATTAAGTACTGGAAATGAGTGATAAATGCACTAAAACATGCAACCGACTCAAACCAATGATGATTAAAGCCTTAAACAACTAAACTAGTGAGTGAATTAACACTACAACCATGCCATACAAGGCTCAAAAGGCACCAAACAACCAAAGCAGTGGCAAAATAGTTCAAAACAGAGTGTAAAACATGTAGGACTTGAGCCACAAAAAGCTAAAACGATAAGCTAATACATGGGGCTAACTAGGCATGCAAACAAGACTCAAGGAGGGGAGGCTAACCCCTCCAATTTTGAACTTCAAAACATGATTTTAGCCCCTGAAAATACTCTGAAATTCAGTATTTAAAAGCTCAAAAACAGATAGTGTAAAGGTGGGAAACACAAGGGTAAAGGCCTTAAAAGCAAGGTGTAAAGAAGGGTGAACCACCCCTACCCTTATTGGCCTTAAACCACAAGTTTCAACCCAAAAAGATAGAGTTTATACAGCACAGGAATAGTACAAAAAAAAGTGCTAAAATGAAGACAAAAAGTACCTAACACAATAAGTTAAAACATGGCAATTTAAGCTAGTAAACAAGCCAAAGGAGGGATGGCTAACCCCTCCATTTTTGGGACTTCAAAACCACTTTTCTTAGCCTCAGAAAACCTTTGAAAATCAGTGGTAGAAAGCTCAAAAAAAGTTGATGAAAGAATGGGAAACACAAGTAGAAAGGCTTAGAGAGCAAGGTTTAAAGAAGGGTGATTAATCCCTCTACCTTTAAGAGCCTTAAACCACAAGCTTTAGCCCATAAAAATAGGTTTTAAAGAGCTTAAAAATAGCAAGAAAAGATTGAAAACAAATGGCGTAAAGATGGTACAAAGGCAAGAGAAAGTATACCTCTTGGAGAGGAGGGAACCCTTAAGCCATAAACGACCAATTTCCACACTTTTAAGTGCTTCAAGTGCTCAAATCCAAGCTCAAATCACCTCAGCAAGAAGCTCTCTAGGTTTGCTTTGATTTGTTTGGGAATAGGCTATGCAACTCATAAAAGAGAGAGAGAGAATTGTAGAGAGAGGGAGAAGATTGTAGATAGAGAGGATCTTTCCAAAAATATTTCACTCCTAAATGTTTTCTAACCTTCAAAGCATGAAGAGAGGCCTTCTATATATAGAAAAATAGCCTCTTAGGTTGAAAATATCTAGCCTTGAATAGTTGGAGCTTTGAGGGCACAGCTGGGACAAAATATCTAGTTTTTTTCACCATTGGCTGACAAGCTTTGTCGGCCATCTAAAATCTACTTCCAAGCCCAATTTCAAATGGGTATATCTCCTTCATTTGGACTCCTTTGCTAGTCATTCTTGAGCCTAAATTAAAGCCTCAGAAATCTACTTTAAAATGGAATAGTCTCACATCAAAATTCTAATTGTGCTATGAGATAGGCCTATTTTAGTGAAGGTCGCTCAGTTTTGGCTTAATCGGATGGATGCCTAACTTCAACCAGCCATATCTCCCTCATTCGGATCGGCTTTAGGAGATTCTTGAGTGTAAAATGAAGCCCCGGAAGTCCAATTTCCAATGGTGGTGGTCTCACAACTTAAGTCCAAGTGTACAAAAGGATAGACCTGATTTAGTGAAGGCTGCCTAATTCTCTCTTAACGGTTTATGCCCAACTTCTTCCCCAACTACGTTTCTTCCCTCTGCTCCAATTTTCTTCAACTCCAAATCTCTAAATAAGATTTTTTAAAAGATTTTATCAAAGAGTTCTCCTCTCTTCCATTTATTTCCACTTTGTCCTTGCGCGGTTTACCAAAAAGCGCATTTTTTAACGAAATGCGAGCTTCGAAACATCGTAGAAACATTTTCAAAAATATTTTGAAAGAGAGGGTTTTCAAGTCTAAAATGATTTTGGTCAAAATAGTTTTGGTCCAAAAATGAAGTGTAAGGTTGAGATTTAGAGCTCTTCTTGTTGAAGAAATTGAACCTTTGCATAGCACAACTTTCATTATCAAGTGATCAATCAATGGCGCTCAAGTCTTAAGGGCAGTCAAAAATGGTGTGTCTACACCAGCCAACCTACTTTGCCGAGCTAACCAGCCAGGCATAGGTTTTCCGAAGTTGGTCAATCCTACCAACGTACTTTGCCGAGCTAACCAATCGGGTAAAGATTTTTCCAAAGTTGGACAATCCAACCAATCTACTTTGCCAAGCTAACCAATTGGGCAAAAATTCTTCCAAAGTTAGTCAAACCTACCAACGTACTTTTTCAGGCTAACCAGTCGAGCAAAGATTTTTCCAAAGTTGGACAATCCAGCCAACCTACTTCGCTGAGCTAATCAGCCAGGCAAAGGTTTTTCGAAAGTTGGACAATTTAGCCAACCTACTTTGCCGAGTTAACCAATCGGAGAAAGATTTTTCAAAGTTAGGCAGACCTACCAACCTACTTTCCTGGGCTAACTTGCCAGGCAAAGATTTTTTCAAAGTTGGACAATCTAGCTAACCTACTTTGCTGAGCTAATCAGTCGGGCAAAGATTTTTCCAGAATTGGTCAAACCTACCAACCTACTTTGCCGGGCTAACTATCCGCGCAAAGATTTTTTCAAAGTTGGACAATCCAGCCAACCTACTTTGCCGAGCTAATCAGCTGGGCAAAGGTTATTCCAAAGTTGGACAATCTAGCCAACCAACTTTATCGAGCTAACAAGTTGGGCAAAGATTTTTCAAAGTTGGGCAAACCTGCCAACCTACTTTGCCGTGCTAACTAGCTGGGAGAAGATTTTTCAAAGTTGGGCAAAATTGCCAATCGAGTTTGCTGAGCTAACCGACCAGGCAAAGATGTTCCAAAGTTCAGATATAAGTGGTTGCCCTTGAGACATTCTACCGCTGCTCATTTAACCTCTTGGGAAATTTTGTTATGTATTAAAATCACATAGTAAAACTACAACAAAGCAAAGTCTGAAAAGGAAACCTATTTACTTCTTTTATTAATGCCAAACTAAAAGAAAGAAAATATTACATGTATTAAAGGGCTAAAAATAAAACAACTTGTGATTGGTTGTATTCCACAGTCTTGGCACATCTCGGTTGTCCACATCTTCTAAGTGGTAAGCTCTATATCTTGCCAACCCCACAACTTTGTATAGACTTTCCTAATTAGGCCCCAATTTGACATCACTAGGCACCAAGGTGCTTCTTATGACTTTGCGTAAGACCCAATCTCCCACCTTGAATTACATTGGATGCACTACATTGTTATGTTTTCTAGATAGCTTTTGCTGATAGGATATAATGTGGATCAGAGCTCTCTCTCTCCGTTCTTTTACAAGATCGAGCTCCAAGGTTATTGTTTCCTCATTCAAGGAAAATGGCATTTCCCTGGTTGAGTGCCTTAGGGTTGTTCAATAAGCCCATAAAATGTGGAGGAGTTCTTCTACCCATTTTCCTTTTGATTTCTCTAGTCATTTCTTCAAGTCATCCAAGATCACCTTGTTTGAAGCTTTGGCTTGACCATTGGCTTGAGGATATGCCGATGTGGAGTTGTAGAACTCTATTTTGTGCTATTCACAAAAGTCTCTAAAAATCCTCCCATCAAATTGAGTGTTGTTGTCTATTATCAAAGCATTTGGAATTCCAAATCGAGTGATAATGTTTTGTCAAACAATTTTTTTTCAAGTCATTCTCTTTGATGGATGCTAGTTCTTCTACTTCATCCTACTTAGTGGAGTAGTTCGTCGCCGCAATGAAGAACTTCTTATTTCCTAGTACAATTGGAAGTGGTCCCACTATGTTTACACCCCACATTGCAAAGGGCCAATGGCTGGTCAAAGATAAAAGCTCTTTGACCAATTGGTGAATCTGATGTGTGAACTTTTGGCACTTTCAGACATACTTCTCTGCATCTGCCTGCATTAATGGCCACAAATATCCTTGCAAAATAGCTCGATAAGCCAAAGATCTTCCCTCTTGATGACTTCTATATATTCCCTAATGAATTTCAAAGAGAAAGGCTTTCACTTTGCTAGGGTGGACACACTTCAAATATGGCCCTATGAAAAACATTTATACAATGCTAGAGATGGAAAAGCCAGAACCGTTGAGACTTTGCCCGAATTTTGTTCGCCTCTTTCTTGTCGTCTCACAAAATCGTGTCTTTCAAAAAGGTGATAATGGGGTCCATCCAAGAAGGTCATAGCTCGGTGCATAATATCTCTGCCACTTTAGGTTCTTCAATGCTTAGCCTTGGCAGAAAGATAATCAACAAAGGGTTTGGAATTGAGGTGTGTGACATTGATGCAAAACCGACCAACTCATTCGACTTGCTGTTTTCATCTCAATTGATTTGTTTTATCCTGATGACTTCAAACTTCTTGATCTTGGTTCTAACCAACTCCTGATATTTGGCCATCTTGTCGTTTTTCGCCGCATACTCACCAGATATTTGGTTAATCACCAATTGAGAGTCGTTGTAGACCATTAGCTCAGTAGCCTTCATTCGAAAGGAGGATTCCAGATTGGCTGAGAGCTCTTCTTACTCCGCTTCATTATTGGCCGTTGGGAAACCAGGTCTAATCACCTACTCAATAGTTAGGCCATCTGGCGAGATGAGCACAATTCCCAGTCTAGCTCCATGCCTATTAGAAGCTTCATCCACAAAAAGCTTCCATATCTCTAATATAAATAACTTCCAACAAGTAGATTGGTCTGAAAATGTTTTGGGATTCGGGAGTTCAATTACTTCTTCTGCCATGTTGTCTATTGTTTGTTTGCTAACCTCTTTGCTTGGTTACCCTACCATTTCCCTTTTAGGCACATCATCGCAAATTGCGCTCGCCGTTGCGCAGCTTACCTCATCACTCCCTAACAATGTATCATTGACCTTGGTGTTGCAACCATTGCTAGGCTCAATGGCCTATTGCATGGTTCTTTCACTTGAGGTGGTAATTTGATTTGTTGTTGGGCAATGGAGGGTTGCACTATTTCCGCGACACTTGCCCCCAATGTTTAGTTTCTCCGGTTAGGTCAATGGGCAAATATAATGACTTTCTAGAGCAAACTCTGCCATAAAGTCTGCTAGCACCTGGGCTTTTATTACCGTTCAAGGTTGGAACTTGATGTTGAACTATCCAAACTCCACGACCCACTTCAATATCCTTTCAGGGAAGTCTACCTTTTCAAACAGGGCCTTTAAAGAAAATGCAATCAATACTAGAATCATGTGCACATGGAAGTAGTGCGGCAACTTCCTGGATTCTATCATTAAAGCTATAGCTAGCTTCTCTAATGACAAGTATCTCGTCTCGGTACCCAGCATTATCGTACTCATATAAAAGATGGCCAAGTGTTGTATTCCTTCTGCGTACACCAATATTGCACTTATGACGTGCTAAGAGACTGCTAAGTATAAATACAACTCTACTCCAAGTAAAGGGGTCACCAACAATGGAGTTGAAGAGAGGTAGTCCTTTCAGCTTTCTAGAACTCAGTCACACTTAGTTGCTCCCCTTAGTGTCAGACCTCGCCCTCTCAAATTAGAAGTAACGAGTTTTGGAAGTTCTAGATTGGGAGTCACCTCACCTGAGGCTTTTACTACTAAATATGTCGGCGTGGCATATCCATCATGATCTCCGAAACAATGAGATCACGTTTTTCCTTCACGGATTTCGATCCCCATAACGCCCTTGCCTTTCATTTGGCACTTCAAAGTCTCCATATTTGTCGCCATTCTCTTTATCAATTCGTCTTGCTTCCTCACACGATCTTCTAGAATCTGTGTATCCATCCGACATTGCTGCCCATCTGGGCTCTGGGAGCGGCGAGGGCTCAAGCCCCACTTTTCTGGCACGCCCTGTGAGGGTTTCGTTATTGATGTTCCAAATCCGCCATAGGTGGAGCATGAGGCAAATCTTCACGTCTTTTTCTAGCTTCTGGCGTTTGGCTATCAATGGTAGAAAGCGATAAATCTTCATTGTGCACCATTAAAGCTTGTTGAAGGAAAACTTTATCAAAAAGTTTGTTATAGGAAAATTTCTCACAGATGGCGCCAATTGTAGGAGCGTGAAATAATCGTCACTCGTATAATCCTATTGATCAAGCTTCTGTCCCTCCAAACATTGTCATAACACTTGAAATCACATACGCCAGTTGGCCCATGAGTGTGTACCAGAAACTCCTCCGATACCTAAGTCAGCAAATAGATTCAAAGGATAAAAGCTATGCGAATTCGAGAATAGTAATTGCAATATCTGTGATTAGAGTTTGGTTTGAGTTTTTGTTAGTTCCGGGTCGCACAATCTTAGTAGAACTCTAATTCCGTTTTGTAGAGTCCTCATAAGAATCTTATTCCTAAAGGATAATAATGCTTATCCTTTAACACTATCGGAGCAGTCGATCTGCCATTGTTGTCCGCCTCTATACTAACCGTGCAACGTGTAGTGCTGCACAAACAGTGGCGTGCAAACCTTGCATAGCGTACCATCATGTTGATGTTGCGTGGCTCCTTTCCTAGTTCGGTCAAACCCTTGACTTCCGTAACAAGGTAGCTCAGTCCCAAAACATTGGCATTCTCTAGTCCGCTCAAACTTCTTTGAGAAGTTGGACCGCTGTTTAGCCCAAACTTGGCTATCTTCAAAACATAGCTTGGTCCACTAGCACGACCCAAATCTTAAGTCAACTTCCACCTAGCTCGGCCCAATTTGGCTGTACAAATTACCCTCTCACTATGCTTGATTAGACTAGAAAAATAATAACAAACGTATTACAAATACAAAAAAACTTTAAAAATCACTATTCCATTTCATATCATTCCAATAAATTAAATACAACATTAGAGCATCCACAATGGAGACTCTTCAATGAATTTAGTGTCAGATTTTATCAGTAAACTAAGTGATTCTTATTTTTCATGCTCTAGTGGAGATGTTAGATTTCAAGTTTGGAGTTATTTTAGTTGTGAGATGTTAAACTTCTTGTTAACTGTAAAGTCTGAGTTAACAAGTGATTGTGCATCCCATTGTGACAAAATAATATGGGCATCAAGTGGAAATAAGGGAGAGAACACACTAACAGTGCATTGAGGTGGGGCGCACGGCATATTCTGTATTATTTATTTATTTTATCTATTATTTATCTATATTTATATATTTTTGACATACACTTTTAAGATATCTATTGCACCATCATTTACTATTATATTAACAAACTCTTAACACATATTTTTAAATTATACTTTTATCACTTTTTATCCTGTCACACTTTAACATAATTTTAACTATTTCATTGAAGATTTTCTAAGCTACTCTTGTTCTTTGTACTTTTAGCCATAAGTTAGATATGAATCATGTATTGCAGTACTAGGGAAATTTTTTTTTTTTAAAAATGAGAGGGGGCTTGTTGGTGTGAGGGTTTGATTTTATTTGTTGGCTTTAGATACCCCTGATTGGGGAAGGAGCTAGTTGTTTGTACTTTGGCTTCGGCCTCCATAATACCCATTAAAACAAAAAAAAACTCGCGAGCTGGCATCCAAAAACCCTGCTACCACGGGCCAACCCACGTGCTGTAAACCCATTTTTCAACCCAAAAAAAAGAAAAGAAAAGAAAAAAGGATTTCCATAAATTTCGGAGAGATCGAGTCAATAACGTTACAGTTAAAACAGAAGGAAATATATTATTTCTTACACATTTTTTTATATGTATTATATATTTTTATAATAAATATTAATTTTTTTTATAATAAAATTACATAATACTTATTAAAAAATAGATAAAAAAAAAAGTAAGATCTAATTATTATTATAATTCTTCTTTATTACATATTGCTTTGTCATGCTTGATTTACGTTGCACCTAATTCAGTGCACGTGTATTATTATTAAAAAAAAAATAATTGGCTTCTTTTCAGTTTGTGATTGAATTGAAAGGTATTTTTAGATCCGTAAAAATTTATCATGAATCCCATTTTAATAATCTGAATTATTCAATGTGTAAAAATTGTAGTACTATATATCGGTAAAAAAATACATTAATTGGATATCGATAATTATGTGATCAAATCAGTTTTGTATAATAAAAAAACAAATAGACTGCGAAAAAATAAACGATTGTCAAAACTTTTTCAATCAATGTGATTTTTTACAGGTATATAGTACTTAACGAGTTTCACATATTGAACGATTCAAATTGTTAAAACGTGACCTGTGGTGAGCCCCTCAAGCCTAACAGTATCCTCTAGTCCGATCACGGACCGGAGGGAAGTCCAACCCTTAAACAAAAAGATATAAAAGTAAGATCTAACTATAATTTTTCACAATTTTAAAATTAAACTGAACGGTGTTGTTGAATCGTAGTATGCTCGATTTCGAACCCCTTTTGATGATTCAAATAATTCAATGTATATAATTCGTCGAGGACATTATTTTTGTAAAAAATTATGTTGGTTGGATATCGATAATCATTTAATTAGTTTACATTTATTTCAACGGCAATTATGATTTTTAAAATAATTGTAAATACAAATGCAAGTTGATCAAGTGGTATTGATATCCGATTAACGTGATTTTTTATAAAGATCATGTACTCGACGAACTCTACACATTGAATGATTTGCATCATCAAGATGGATCCAGAATCAGACCTACAATAGTCTAACAATACCATCCAATTCGTTTCTAGATTAGAGAGGAGCTAGGCCTTCCAATTAGTGTTATTATTAAATGTACAATTTTAATTTAATATAAAGTGTAAAAAACAAGTTTCCTTTGCCCATTTGTTGAAACGAATCGGTGCAGGTATGAGAAATTGGTCGGTGTATATAAATATAATTTTTTTTTTTTGGCTTACATTTGAGTTTGGATCTCACTCAAAAAGGTTTTTTTTTAATAATTATTTTTTATTTTATTACTGTTGTTGTAAAACATGTGGATGGCCACATAAATAAGACATGTAGGTAGTAATATTTTATTTGTAATACATTTTCTATATTGTTTATGGTGGCAAATAATTACTGTAAATAAAGACGGTGAACAGCCGTACTGTGCACATGGTGACTTTATTGTCCATGGTTGATTGTGTAAAGTTGGGCTACAAAAGCAAGGTTATCTTACTGTACAGAATATACATCAGAAAGGAACTCATATACAAATAAAGTTAGTATAATCTTTTTAGAGAATAATTATGGTAAGTATGAATAAATTCTTAATATATATTTTATTTTTATACAGGTAGTTTTTAGTAAGACTAATTCTATACTTTTCTTAATATATTCATGTGACACTAAATATTTATTCTTGTTGTGTAGTGCATAGACACGGTTAAAGATTCACTTATTTTGTGGAATAGTTTGAAGGAGAGATATGAGCACAAGAAATCGTAATCCTTCCAAAAGCTCGTTATGATTGATTGCACTTGAGGTTGCAATATTATAAATCGGTTAATGAGTATAATTTTGTTTTATTTAAAATTATTTCTCAATCAAAATTATGTGAAGAAAAAATTACTGAAGAAGATTTGCTAGAAAAATATTACCAACATTTTACGCTAATAATGTGTTCCTGTAGTAGCAATATAGAGAACGTCAATTTTCAAAGTATTCTGAATTAATTTCATGTCTTCTTGTGGCTAAACAAACTAATAACTTTTAATGAAAAATCATCAATCCTGCCTAAGTAGATCTGCTACATTCTTTGAAGTGAATGGGGTTACATTTCATGGCTATGTGCGAGGGAGAGGTCATGATTTTGGACGTGGCCAAGGTAAAAATAATTATAGAATCCGTAGGGACATGTTCAAAAATCTTCTAACAAAAATACCATGACATTCTATCAAAAATGGAATAAGTCTGGGACATCATAAGAAAATAGAAAAAGTTTACAGAATAAACCTTTCAAGAATTACGAAGATACTTGTTATAGATGTGGCATGAAAGGATATTGGTCATGTACCTGTGGTACGCTCAAACATTTGGTGGATCTTTATGAAGCCTCAATGAAAGAAAATAAAAAGAGAATTGAAATGTAATGTAATGTCCTGAAATAATAACAATAACCCACGCCAAAATATCATAGAATGTGTCAGTAACATTATATTTAACATTTCATTGATACTCCTTTATTATAAAAAAGATGACATATGCGTGTACACATCTATAAATTATAAATCTTAAATCTATAGCATATGACATGTGTACATGAATAAAAATAAAAGGGGATACAGATCAACTTATGCTGTAATGGCTACATATTTCTAAGTCAATACCTGGTAACAACACAAGTGAGATCAACTCAATACAGTTAAAGCTCATGACTTGCACAAAAATAATTACATCAAAGAAAACAAAAGAAGCTTTTGGCTCCAAGTCCCCCCAAGCTATGACCTTAGTGGAGGCATATCATCAACACCTGACAGTTGTTGTTTACGTAGGGTGAGCTAAAGCCTAGTAGAGATACTCAAACACAATATATCAAGCTTAATGAAGTCGTAAGGTAAATGCATATATATGCCATTTGTCAAACATTTTTCATTTTCATCTCAAAACAATGCAATCCCAGGATTATATATCAATTTATGAAAAATATCATTTCATATAAAAAAACAGGATAGTGGATATAAAACGCTGGGAGTCTCTAGGTACGTGTCAGCTAGTAGGCAATACAAGCACTACCAAAGCCATTTTACTTGTAACGCCTCAACTTCTAGGTCGTTAATAAATCAAATCAACCTCAAATTTAAAATTTTAACTAATGAATAGCCTCAAAATACAAATTGACTCCAAAATAATTACACAAATGTCTCCAAAATATAACTTATGCAAATCTCCAAAAATAATATATAGTGGTGACCCCCAAATCTCTAACTTAATAAGTTCTTTAATTTCCTCAAATCCAACCGCTACTAAATTTGCTTCACACCTGAAAAATAAATTAATTCGAGAAGTATACAATATAACAGGAATAACAAGGCTCGGACAAAAAATAAATTCATAGGGATCTAATAATTACACAAACGATTAGATTTGATAATCAAGCAGTTTACCCAATTGCACAAACAAACTAACTCAACATATGATAACTTACCCATTACCAAATAATATCCGGTCCTACTCAGTACATGACCAGTGACCGGCTTCACCCACCTTACCCAACCACAACGGCTTATCCAAGCATATTGGTGCAAGCTATTGGCAAGGTTAACTCGATCTATGTACAGAGTATTTCCATGTCATTTAGTCAGATAAATCAACATTTCTAACACTGAATAACTTCACAGATTTATCAAATGACCAAAGTAATTAAGCATGTCAACACAGAATGATTTCACAGAATTTATCAAATGATTAGTATAAACAAACGGAGTACAAATTGGAAGTAATTAAAATAAGACTCTTTGCAAAGTGATTTAAAGAAAGCATATTGTATACCACCCGAATTAGCTTAAATCAATCTCCTCCGTCGCCAACACTCGAATCTTGATATTTCTCCATGGATCTCCAAAAATGATAGATCATAATTCTAAGGCAAAAGGTATGTAAGGTTTGACAAAATGTACTACTCTTTTTCTGAATAAAAATGCTAACTCTCACTCTAAATACTCCCAATCGAAACTTAATATTTCTATAATTTGAGAGAGAGAGAGAGAGAGAGAGAGAGAGAGAGAGAGAGAGGGAGAGAGAGATAGGAAAAGGGTTTCAAATTGCAACTTAAATAATAGGAGGCTACTTAGCCTCTAAGAAAACTTGGAGCCAAAGAAAAGGAAAAAAATATAAAATGAAAGGAAGAAGTAAGGACAAAGAAATGATGGCAAATAAAATAAGAAAAGATAATTTACTTGGAGGCAAATAAAAATTGCTTGGAGGAAAAGAAAAAAACATTTGCTTAGAGGGCAAGAGAAAAAAAAAAAAGGGAAAAAAAAAAAGACAATGGCATGGCACCCATGTGAATTTTGTTTGGAGTACAGGCAAAATAAATTAGAATAGAAAACCTAAGAGATGAATAAAATGAAGAGGTAGAGATAAAAAGAGTTAAAACAAGTTAAGTTTTTATCTAAAAATGTCACCACCAAACTACTATAATAAATCACTAATTCCTCTCATTAAAATATTAAAACTTCAAAAATATGGGATTTCATATTACCGGTACTAACCGGAAGGATCAGCATCTAACCACACAGGTTTTGGACTTTCACCCAGGACACACATGCGAACAATATAAACCACAACCACATCCGCGAACCAAATTCACCTAGGTATGCACCTTTTTTTTTCTCTAAAAAACAATACAATTTCAATGTTCAAGTATGAAAGAATGCTCGATGCAAATCTATGAGAAATTAGTTTCAATTTAACCTAATCCTCATGCAATTTCTACAACAATGAAAGCTATCCTCCACCAATAGTCCAAAACGGATATTTCTATTCAACAAATAAAATCCCATAAATTCCAAGATGGGAGCGATAATAAATATCCAACTCCACTCTTATCAACAATAGATACATTTTCCATATTTTTTCAAAACCCAACATCCTTCCTTTTTCTTTTATAAAATCATACGTCAATGATTTCTCAAACAAAACCTCTCTTATTTTCAAAATCACATTTAAGGGAAGAGTTTTCAACACAATCCAAGAATATATACATTTCCACAATCATTCTCAAGAATTCATTTAAAAACCCCTCTTTTACCTTTTTAACATTAGATTTAATCCAAAACCCCTAAATTGCTAAACCTTTTCAAAGAGCAAATAACTAAGCTAAGAATCATACTAAAGGTTGAAGAAATCCCTACCTCAAGTTTAGTAGATGAAGAAAATAGGAGTTGAAGTTTGATGAAGCCAAAAACAAGATCCTTTCTGATTAGAATGAAGCTTTTGACAAGCTCTATCTTTTTCTCCAAAGAGCTATGGTAGAAAAAATCAAAGGTGTATTTGAGGTTGTAAGTAAGAACTAGAAAGAGAGAAAGAGAGAGAGTGAAGAAATTACGATTAGAGCTATTTTAGAGAAAGAGAGAAATGAAAAAGTGATGGAAAAACTCATTTCCCCGAGCTGATATACGTGTAGACTGCTCGAGTGACCAAAACACTGCTTGAGCGCACAATGACCCCTTCAGAAATTTTGCAGACTTGCAAAGGATTGCATAAGCGCAAGAATGACTGCTCGAGTGAAGATAACCTACTCTTAGAAGTTTTCCAGACTTACAAAAATACTAGGAGATCGCAAAGACTGCTCGAGTGACCAAAACACCGCTCGAGCGAACAAGAAGAAAACTGAACAGCAACTCTTTTGAAAAATTAACTCCCAACCTGTTCCAAACACGACTAACAACTTAACACAACTACAAACAAGGTGAATAAGGACATAAACAACAATCAAAGGTACGAAATCCTAGATCTAAGAGTATGAAATGGTTTGGGTCTAAACCAGAACTGGTACAATCTTCTCTCGTTAAGAAATTTCATTTCCAAAATTTAAATCAACCCAATAACCACCAGATTTTACTTCTATTGACCGACCACACAAGCAATAATGATAAAACAAAATCCTCCAATGTCAATTATTACAATTTGAATTCCCAAAACATTTAGAATATTTACATATTACAACATAATGAAAGTTTCAATACAAGTCTCAAATATTAACAAATAGTTTGGATACTTTTCACGGACCTCCGCCTCATGCTCCCAAGTTGCCTTCTCAACCCCATGATGTCGCCACAACACCATAACCAATGGGATAGTCTTGCCCTCTCAAGACTTGATCCCAAGCATCTATCACACGAACAAGTCTCTCATCATATAAGGCACTCTCATCTACCTCTAACTCGATCAAATCCAGCACGTGTGAAGGATTGGGGCACATATTTTTTGAGCATACAAATGTGAAACACGTCATGAATCCTGAACCCTAAAAAGTTGGGCAGTAAGGCCAAACGAAAAGCTACCTCTCCAATCTGCTCTGGAATCTCAAAATGCCCAATAAATCTAGGAGATAACTTTTCACTCTTCCCAAATCTCATCAAACCCCATCTCGGTGATATTTTCAGAAACATATGATCTCCTATCTCAAAAGATAAAGGCCTCCTCCTATGGTCGACATAGCTCTTTTGGCAACTTTGAGCCGAAACCAATCTCTTACGAATAAGTGCAATCTTCTCCGTTGTTTCCAAAACTAATTTAGGACCTAGCATTGGTGCATCACCCACCTCGGCCTAACACACAGGAGATCTACATGGCCAGCCATACAAGGCCTCAAAAAGTGTCATACCAGTACTCGCTTGAAAACTATTATTGTAGGCAAATTCCACTAAAGGCAAGTGCCTCTCCCATGATCCTTTAAAATCGAGAATGCAAGATCGAAGCGTGTCCTCTAAATTTTGAATGGTGTGCTCGGACTGCCTATTAGTTTGAGGACGATAGGCGGTACTAGATATTAACTTAGTGCCTAAGGCACCCAATAGGCTTTGCCACAACTGAGTCATAAAACGTGGATCATTATCCCAAACAATAGTCACTAGGACCTCGTGAAGTGGCACTATATCTCTAACATAGATGTCGGCAAGGTAGTCTACTGAGTCACTCGTGCACATAGGTATGAAGTGTGCAGATTTGGTTAACCAGTCGACTAATACCCATACGACATCATTACCCCGTCGAGTCCTCAGAAGACCCACAACAAAATCCATCATAACAAGCTCTCACTTTCTCTCGGCTATTGGTAAAGGTTACAACAAACTTCCCAGTCATTGATGCTCGACCTTCACTTATTGACAAGTAAGGCATGTCGAAACAAGCAAGGCCGCATCTCTCTTCATCCCCCTCCACTAAAACTGATGACTAAAGTCGTGGTACATCTTTGTGGCTCCCGGGTGTACCACAAGGCGTGAATGATGGAACTCTCAGAGTACCTCTTCTCTACAAGATTCTGGCACAAAAAGGCAATCTAGATACCTTACACTCAAGTCAGAATACACATTGAAGCCCTTCTCTACCTTTCCATTAAATATCTTTCCTCGGATAGTCTCTACTTTGTGATCACACTGTTATGCCTCTATAACTCGGCTAACTAAGGTAGGTTGTGCAACTACAGTAAATAAGGTGGCTAACTCAACGGATATGCCTAGGTGCAAGTTAAATTAGCCAATAGCGCCCAACATCTCCTACTTCCAAATAGCAATGCTAGCTGTACTACTTATGGATTTCCTACTCAATGATAGTGTAACTCAAAATCATAATCCTCCACAAACTCCATCCACCTCCTCTATGTCAAATTCAAATCTTTATGTGAAAACAGCTATTTCAAACTCAAGTGATTGGAAAACACTTTAAATCTCTCTCCGTATAGGTACTACCTCTAGATTTTTAAGGCGAATATCACCACCGCTAGCTCTAGGTCGTGAGTAGGATAGTTTCTCTCATTTGTTTTCAACTGTTGTGAACCATACGATACCACCTTGCCCTCTTGCATCAATGCACAACCCAAACCTTCCTGAGATGCACCACAATAAACTAAATAACCCAAACCCCTCTCCAGAATAATCAAAACTGCAGCAGTGGTGAGTCTAACTTTAAGTTCTTGAAACGAATTTTCATAAGTCTCACTCCACACGAATTTAATTCCCTTCCTTGTCAATCTAGTCAATGGTGAGGCTAGTCTAAAGAAATCTTTCACAAAGCATTGGTAATACCCGGCTAAACCCAAGAAACTCTGAATCTCAAAGGTATTCTTAGGTTGCTCCCAATCTTGCACTCATTTATCTTGGATGAATCTATAATCACCCCTTCCCCGGATACCTCATAGCTTAGAACTTAACATCACTAAGCCAAAACTCACACTTCCCACACTTAGCATATAAAAGGTGTGCTCTAAGAAACTTAAGTACAACCCGCAAGTGTTCCTCGTGTTCCTTTTTGAAGGGTGAGTAGACTAAGATCTCATCGACGAAGACAACCACAAATCGATCTAAGAACTCATGAAAGACTCGATTCATCAAGTCTATAAATGAAGATGATGTGTTGGTCAACCCAAAAGGAATCACTAAGAACTGGTAATGGCCATACCACTTATGGAAAGCCATTTTCTAAATATCCTCCTCTTTCACTCTCAACTAGTGATACCTCGATCTTAAATTAATCTTAGAGAAACAATGAGGTCCCTTCAACTGGTCAAACAAATCATCTATTCAGGGTACTGGGCAGTTGTTCTTAATAGTTACCTGGTTCAACTTCTGATAATTGATGCATAGTTGCAATGTGCCATCTTTCTTCTTAGCGAAGAGAGCCAATGTTCCCCATGGTGAAGTACTAGGGTGGATGAAGCCCTTATCTAACAGTTCTTGAGTTGAATCTTTAATTTGTGCAAGTCGGTAGGTGCAAATCTATACGGTGCCATAGAAATTGGTGTTGTATAGGGCACTAAGTCAATTGAGAACTCAATCTCTCTATGTGGTGGAAACTCTGTGAGATCCTCTAGAAAAACATCAGAATATACTCGAACTACTCTCGATAATTTGTCTCAAACTATACTACCCTAATTAGCTACTGCAATGGCCAAAAAAAGAAAAAAAGAAAAAAAAACTCAACTCTCCTTGACCCTTAAGGTCATATAATGGAGGAGTAGGACTATCACTCCGGTCACACATAAAATAGAAGTACTCTCCTGATGGTGTACATACCGATACCCTCCTACGATGGCAATCTATTGAAACTAGGCAATGAGTCAACCAATCTATACCTAGGATTACATCAAAGGCATGCATATCAAGAACAATAAAATTAAAGGAGAGACGACAATATGTGACCTCAGTCTCACAAGAGCGGCATACTCGACCTAATGCCACTTTACCCCCAATGAGTGTCTCAAATAATAAAAGACACTCTAATTGTTCAAACTCCAGACCCAAAATAGATGCAAAAGAGGACGATATGAATAAATGAGATGCACCAGTATCAATCAACACATTGGCAATAGAGTTGAACAATGAAAGTTACCTCTTGCTACAAAAGGTGCTGGCAGCTGATTCAACGTGCCAACAACATACACACGCCCTGAAGGCCTCTGCTTTACCTGCTCAACCCTCAGAGCATAGGCCTGATACATGGATTGAGCTGATGTGGCTCCCTGATTAGGCCTTAAGGCCTACGTTGATTGTGCTGGTTAATGGCTCTATGTTTGTCTTGAACTAGATGCACTAGATGTGCCACCAGACTGAGGGCAAAACCTCCTCAAATGCCTTAACTACCCACATTGATAACAGATAGGCGGCTGACCCCTCTCTTGACTTTGGTTCTGAGGACCATCCGAAGACATTGCAGACTGTTGCCTTCCTCCCCTCTACGGGCAAACTGAAGACTTGTGGCCCAATTGACTACATTTGAAGGAAGTGAACCCACCCTGATTACCTTTCTTCAAACCTAAACTCGCTATGCGAAAGGTGGATCTGAACTATGTAGTTTGGGACTGCTGTGGGGTGGAACTACCTTGCGGTTTGTTGTCCTTAATGTCACCCGAACATCTTGACTCTTTTGCCTAGAGCCCCTCATCCACTATTTCTCTATTTGGATCATGGTCTCTAAGTGGGTCACCAACTGTACGAGGTGACCACAATCCCTAATCATTGACCCAGGCACCTTGAAAAGAAGCTTACTTCTTAACCTCTTCTCAAACTCAATGCAACAACATTGTTCCGTCACCACAAGTTCCGGTGCAAACCTCGATAAACTAGTAAAGGCAGCCTTAAACTCGGCTACTAGTGTGTTCAACTATTTGAGCTTCAAAAATTGCTCCTTTAATTTCTCTCTTGCCTTGGGTAGAAAAAACTTATCCTAAAAGGCATTGACAAGAGCCTCCTAAGTCACCCTTAAACCATCATCCTCGATGCTAAGCATCTCGAATGTCTTCACCATTTGCTCAAGCCACTCATCGACATTCAGTGGCTCTTTTAGATCCCCTAAAAACTTATCTGGATTCGACTAGAAGAACTTCCACTTCAAGAAGGATGGCCTTGTTTCTGTAACATGGGTTTGGACTTGATTCTCAGCCTTGAGAATGTCCATGGATTCTTGCAACGCTCCTTCCATTTCATGGGCTAAGGAGCTTATGGCTTGCTGACCTGCTAGCCTATTTCGCTTGATCAACTCCCTCCTCTTGTGTTGAAATTTCTTTCGATATCAGCACTTGTTGCCACCTAGGCCTGCCACATCTACCACCGCCACGTCTAGGTCCTAACATCTTAACAAAGGTAACACAATAAATTAGAACATTTACAAATGTGTCAAAGGTAATCCACTCATGTTCTAATACAGTGGACAACAAGTAATTCACTCCACATAAGCACCGAATCACATAATCACAAACAAATTTCCTTTCTATATAATGACTGCCCTGTGACATTGCCAGAGTTCCAGTTAGAAACATTAGTGATCGAGTGCTTTTCTAACAGGACTTCTAGAAACTTGTAGATCCAATCAATATCTTAGAATAAAAATTTCATACCTATTTAGTCACATAAACATGTTATCACATATCATACTAGGTCTACTTTTAATATCATCTAGCAAGATAAACCCGTTGTGGTAAAAAAATAAAATAAAACATCCCACGATGTTAAAATATTCAAACTCGGCAGCTCTGGTACCAAGTTGTAACGTCCCGAAATAATAGTAACAACCCATGCAAAAATATTGTAGAATGTGTCACTAGCATTATATTTAACATTTTATTAATACTCCTTGATCTTACAAAATATGACATATGCTTGTATAGATTCATAAATCCTAAATCTTGAATCCATAGCATATGACATGTGTACATGAATAAAAGTAAAAGGGGATACAGATAAGCTTATGCCCTAATGATTACATGTTTCTAAGTCAATACTTAGGAACAACAAAAGTGAGATCTACTCAATACAGTTAAAGCTCATGGCTTGTACAAAAATAATTACATAAAAGAAAACAAAAGAAGCTTCTGGTTCTAATTCTTCCCTAGCTATATCCTTGGTGGAGGCATGTCAACAACACTTGAAAGTTGTTTTCCACGTAGGTGCGCTAAAGCCCAGTAGAGATACTCAAACATAATGTATAAAGCTTAACAAAGTCATAAGGTGAATGGATAAGCGTGCCATTTGTCAAACGTTTTTCATTTCCGTCTCAAAAACAATGTAATGCCAGTATTATATATCAATTCATGAAAAATATCTTTTTATATCAGAAAATAGGACAATGGATGCAAAACACTAGGAATTTCTAGGTATGTGTCTGGTAGTAGGCTATGCAAGCACTACCAAAGCCATTTTATCGGTACTAACTTGAAGGATCGACACCTAACTGCGCTGGTTTTTGGACTTTCACTAAGACACATAGAATAGCAATATAAATCACAACCACACCCCCTAACCAAATTCACCAAGGTATGCACATTTTTTTTTCTAAAAAATAATATGATTTCAATGTTCAAGTATGAAACAATTCTTAATGCAAATGTATGAGAAATTGGTTTCAATTTAACTTGATCCTCATGCAATTTCTACAACAATCAAAACTATCCTCCACCGATAGCACAAAACAAATATTTCTATTCAACAATTAAAATCTTATAAATTCCAAGATGGAAGTGATAATAAATATCTAACTCCACTGTCATCAATAACAAATACATTTTCCATATCTTTTCGAAACCTGACATCATTTCCTTTTCTTTTATAAAATCAAACATCAATGATTTCTTAAACAAAATCTCTTTTATTTTCAAAATCACATTTAAGGGAAGAGATTTCAACACAATCCAACCCCTCTTTTACCTTTTCAACATAAAACCCTAAATTTAACCCAAAACCCCTAAATTACTAAACCTTTTCAAAGAGCAAATAACTAAGCTAAGAATCATACTAAAGGTTAAAGAAATCCCTACCTCAAGTTTTGTAGATGAAGAAAATAGTAGCTGAAGTTCGATAGAGCCAAAAGTAAGATCCTCTCTGATTAGAATAAAGTTTTTAACGACCTTTACCTTTTTCTTCAAAGAGCTATAGTGGAGAAATCAATGGGTGAAGGTGTACTTGATATTTAAAGCAAGAACTAGAGAGAGAGGGAGAGTGAAGAAATTAGGGTTAGACATGTTTTAGAGAGAGAGAGAAATGAAAAAGTAATGAAAAATCCTTTTTTCCTGAACTGACATATGCGCAGACTGCTCGAGCAACCAATACACAGCTTGAGCATCAAACACAATAAGTGACACTGCTCGAGCAACCAAAACACCACTCAAGCGCTCAATGACACCCTTATAGAAGTTTTGCAGACCTTCAGAAGATCGCTCGAGTACAAGAAGGACCGCTCGAGCGAAGACACCCAACTTCTAGGAGTTTTGCTAACATGCAAAAATACTATTAGATCGCAAAGATTGCTTGAGGGACCAAAACATCACTCAAGTGAACAAGAAGAAAACTGAATGGAAACTCTTTTGAAAAACTAACTCCCAACTTGTTCCAAACACGAGCAATAGCTCAACACAACCACCAACAAGGTGAATAAGGACATAAAACAACAATCAAAGGTATAGAAACTTGGATCTAAGTGCATGAAATGGTTTGGGTCTAAACCGGAACCGTTATATAAAATGCACTTCACAAATCATTATTAACGAATTGATACTACTGTGATGCCCCATAAATCGGGAACGTCAATCAATATATTAACAAATAAATGCACGATTTATCTTAGGTTACAAGAGTAGAAAACGTCACTAATGAGTCATTTGGTTAATAACCAAGTAAGATCTTAGGAAGGTCGGAGGAGCCAATATAGCCACCTTTCAAAGTCCAACCACCTTAGATAGCAAAGATATCCTTTTGACAGATCTTAATAAGGTATTATCACAAGGACTACATGAGTCAACGAGAAAATAAGGAATAGGTAATGTAAACGATATGTTTAGATATATAATAATTACAAAATTATGTCTTAAATACAAAAATGGATTTTCACTTACAATCTCAAAATACGTTGACGAAACTAGTTTCTAATTCGCCTAGGGTAGCCATACATCCTCAAATGCTTCAACTTTGCCTTCGACTGGTCTAATAGTCTTCAATACGTGACATGAAATGCTATTAACTTTGAATGCCCAATAAATGCATACACATCTCGTCCTTTTTTCCCAATCCAATATACCATCACAATTATAACAGGTACGTAATGAAGCTTGATGTTCAAGTCAATAACAAAGGATTACAAGGTTATATGTCAGTAATTTGGAAATCTCCCAAAGAGATTTCATCCTCCCAACCACAAGAATTGGACACCGGATTATTCGGAACTCCCTCTTTTGCTAATTTGTAGACCTTACTATGGATAGCTGTAACGATTATATATTGCCTTAATTAAGTTACTAATTTGAAAATCCCCCAAAGAGATTTCATCTTTTCATTATTCAAGTGATTGAAAACCCAATACCACCTTAATTAAGTTTTTCGTTGAGTTAGATATTTTAAATTATAGTTAGCACAACTTATCAAGACAATACTGTCCACTTAAGCATGAGCATCATCAAATCACTATGGTAAGAAACATCACTATAATAAAAAGAAATATCAAAACAAGTCATGAACAAGTGATAATAAGAATTTCCATGAATTCAAGAACACAACTTCGTCAACAAACTAAATTTCTAGTTTCGGTGCACTTTAAAGATTGCAATTAAAGAGACACTTTTAAATTTTTCCTAACTTGGCCTTCCTATAGTTTGTAGAGAATTTTATCTAGTTTTCAGAACATCTTTTAGAAGTTTCATAGCATTCCTAGATTTTTAGTTATTCAATAAATACTCCAGCACTGTCCAAATTCGTCGACTGTTATGAAAATCGGAGTTTCTCTCAAACCACTCATTCTTTTTCAATAAATTTTTTCCCCATGAAATCTAACACTTAACGGAAGCTTTTTGGCATAAAAAATGAAGTTAAGAATATTTTTTTTACATTTTTCTAGAATTTCGTCAAGTGGGTTGAAAAACTGGTTCTTTGAGCACAAAGCTTAAAATAAGAGGAAAAAAAAGTAAGAAAATGGGGTAACCATGGATAGTTTCTCACTTCTATGGTGATGAAAACATTCTACATGATATATATGTAACTCTGAAATTTGGATTGAATGTGTGCCTTTGGAAATTATGAGAGATAGGTGTAGAAAAAGATAGTTTTGTACCAATTAAAAGAAAACACAAATAAGGGTGGAACAAGGTTCAATTCTTTTCATTTTCAAATTCAGAGGCTTATTTTGGGCCAACTTTGAGCCCAATTTTGAGTGGGGCCCATACGTTATTTGAGGTGGGTCTAAAGAGATGAAGTATTTCTTGCCGCATGACAAGTCACATAGTGAAGATGGTTTGTTAAAACCATTTATGAGTGAATGGGAAGTTGACTTCATTTTTGGGTTCGTGAAATGGGAATTTGAAGAGTCAGATGTGCGTTTCCTTAAATTGGTTGTCCTACATTGAAACTTTAAGAGAGCTAGTGTGAGTATATAAGCTCTAGGTAGAAATACTTGGGTTGGGCCCCAAGGGGCACCCCAAGTTTTGTAAGGAGGGGAGTTATGGAACGAGTGGGCTTGGCCCAAAACCACCACACACTCGGGTGCGCCCCATCGCCGCTGTCCATCCGACCGGCCGTGCCGGGCATTGGTGCGGGTTGTGGGTTGATTATGTCCTAACTTTAATTTTCTAGACAAAATATGTTTTTTTTTTTCCTCAAATTCTTGCGGGAAAATTTGAAATGCTATCAAAAAATTCAAATGTTTGCACCAATTTCAAATTCAAACCCGAACAGTGGCGTTCCTTCCTTTTCTGGTCACTTCTCTTCACTCCAGTGGTTTTCAAGTTTGCACTTGTTCGGAGGGCTTCCAAACCAATCTGAACAGTCACCATCTTGCCTATAAATTTAGACCTTCTCCAATCAATTCTCTCATTTGTTTTTCCTCAATTTCTCTGTATTACTCTTCTGTATATTGTTATTATATTTTTTATAAGAGAGAAATACAACTCAGTCTTTTCGCTAGACCCAAATTATAGTGCGGCAATTTTGGGATATAGTTATTGCATCATGTGAGGTCGGCATCATCTATTTTGGAGCATCGTAGCGAGGATGCAACAATCTTAAGGAAGTGTGTCCAACACATGCCTGAACTATCTTTCATTTCTACATTTATATACAATAATAATAATCTATAAGTGTTTTTTTAAAATTTTATTTTAATTAATTCAGTATAAAGTAAGTGTGTGTGTGTGTGTTCTTGTTCTAGTTTTATACTTGAACAAGAAATTTGTTTCCTTTCTTCGTTTTCAGAATAATTCTTTTCTAGGTTTTGGGAAATAAAGTTTACATTATGAAATTTATTTTAGAATTTTATTTCGAGTCATGTTTTTAATACACATAGTTTGCTATTTTGTTTAAATAGTTCTCCTAGAACCATTACGACACATCTAAAAATATTATTTTAACCACTAAGAACAAGTATTTGAAAAATAAATTAGGAGGAGAGATGGTGATGTGGCATAATTGTTGCCTAGATAGAATTCTTGCACAACTCTTCTTTCGCCTTTGTGTTTTTCTACCACCAATCTCTCCCTTTCTCTTTTTTTCTCTCTCTCTCTCTGCTATAGGGTTAGGTGTGAGTGTGTTTGTGTATTCAAAAAATGAGGAGGGATAGTACATTTATAGAGAATTTGGTGCGAAAAGTCCAAAATGCCCTTTGGTTCCAATTCAATTTAATAGTGCCCAAATTTAGTTTGAATTTAATGGAATGAGGAATGATTAAGGCCTTAATCATATACTTAATTAAAATATAGTTAGGTTTATGGCTAATTAAACACTTTTAGTTACAAGCGAGCGAGCGAGCACGCCCACACACATAGACACATATATAGATATAGTAAATCTATATAGGTACTAAATTCATCATCATGGTTCCATGATTCAAGGGATTTTGTGCCAAGTGTATGTATAAAAAATCCTAAGGTGGGGGTGGCCGACCATCATGGAGATTTTGAGGGACAACATTGACTTTTATTTTATTTTATTTATTTATACAATTGTATATTTTATAAAGATCTCATATACAGCATATTTATTTAAGAAAATTTGGTGCTAGTGTATATATAATGGTTACTAATTTGGGGTCAATTTGTGAGTAAAGAAAAGTATGAGGGCTAAAACCTTAATTTATGAATTGGAATATTTAATTAAGTGCATCATTTAATTAAATTAGTATTTGGGAATTCAATTCGGTTAAAGTTTCTTTATTTTGAATTAAACGGTGAATCATAATAAGAACTGGAAACCTAGGGTTTGTGAGTTTTCAGTGGGCATGCGTTTTGAACTCTATAGCTAAAATTGAAAACAAATAAGGAATCAAGGTCTTTACTGAAATAATTCAAAAGTAAGGGTCTAAATAAAAATTACAAAGATTAGGGGCATCAAAGTTAAATAATTAATATTAGAGTGTATGAATGATTACTAAACAATTGGGGTTGATTAGGGTTTGTACGGGTTCGTTTGAGATGAATCTTTGATTCTAGTGTTAAATTTGCAAATAAACGAGGAACTAAGGGCTCAAAAGTCAGGGAATTAATAAGGTCTACAAATGTTAGAGGCCCCACAACCTATCCCCCTTAAATAAATTTTGTCCTTGAAATTTTAGTCATTTTTCACATCTCGAAATGTTGTGGGTAGTTTGTCCGCATTGCATCCTTGTGCTCCCGGATAGATTCTACCAACATTTTTTTTTAATCATCCGGATCATCTTCTTCTCTTAAGTTCTTCTTCCTTCTATCCAGAGCCATCATTGCTCTTGTTCTAATAATAGCGTTTTGAATCGAATTTCTTCCTAATTAATGACCCAAGGAGTGCGTTAATCTATTGCACTCTTTAAAAATTTTGAACTGTTCGTCGCATAGGTAATGACGCTGGTACTTCATTGTGAGGGCTTGTATTGCCAAATTCCTGATGTGGTGATCTATACTCTTGTTAAGAATTGATTCTTTAGTAATTTACTAATGATATTGCATTTGTCGATTTGTTGTATCATGGAAGCTAATTTATCGTACTTAAATAATAAAAAAACATCCCATCCAATACATAAGTCATGTAACACCCCGAAATAAATATAATAACCCTACTACAATATTAATGAATGACAACGATAAGAAGGTAACTATATTGCATCAAGTTCCAATTAAGTTTATAACAAAGTAACATATGCATATATACATTCATAAGCCTATCCCTAAATCTATAGCACATTTTACATAATAGGATGAACATGAAGCAAAAGAAATGCCCTAAATGCTTACAATTTTTCCAAGACAGTGCTTGGTTACAACAAAATGGATGGAAAATCTAATATAGTTAAAGCCCTAGGCTTGTAACAATAAATACAACAAAAATACACAAAATGAAGCTCTTGCTTCCAAGTCCTCGCAAACTATTTCCTTAGCGGAGACATATCATTAGCACCTGAAAATTGGTTTTCCACATACAGTGAGCCAAAGCCCAGTAGAAATAATCTAACACAGTATATGAATCTTAACAAATATATAAGGGTGAGATGCATATGTAATGCTAGAGACAAAACATTTTATATCTCTTTCAAACCATGCAATGCTAGGTTTATATCACCATTCATGAAACATTTTCCTTTTGATCGAAAAACGGACTATGGGTACAGCCCTGTGAATATCTAGGTACGTGTCTGCAAGTAGACTATACAAGCAGCTACCAATTTTTCATTTTTACAAGTATTAACCGGAAGGCCCGACACCTATCTGGACGGGTTTCTGGTCTTTCACCAAAGATTCACAGACTAACTTAACATTGTAACCACGCCCCCTACCCAGATTCACCAAGTATTTACCATTTTTCTCAAAACAATATGCATTTTCAACGTGATAATATACAACAATGCCCAATGCAAACGGATGAGAAAATAGTTCCAATGCATTTAGTTCCCATGCAATTTCTATAACAATCATAGTTATCCTCCACCGATAGCCCAAAACAGATATCTCTAGGCATTAATAAATTTTCATAAAGATAAGCTTTCCAAATTCCAGGATGCGAGTGATAATACATACCTAACTTCACCATCTTCACCAACACCAACCCAATTTCACAATGTTAGCATCTTTTCTATTTATCAATACAAAATCAACATTGGAGATTTCTAACGCAAAACCCTCTTTTCATTATAAACCATTTTTCTATATAAAACCCATCATTTCATCATATCTCACTTGTATACCCAATAAACCATTTGAAAACCCCTCCTTTTTATTTCGAACCAAAACCCAAGATTGTTCAAAAATCCATTTCTTTCACAAAGTGATTTTATAAAAAACAAATAGCTAAGTTAAAACTCATAAGAAAGTTCAAAGACTCTATTTGTTTTTTATGAGTTTTAACTCATAAGAACTCGAGGTGTCGACCCTATATTTCAATATGAAATCCAGGACAAAGTAGTGATTTAAGGGTCGACCCCACCAAGATTGTTGTCGACCCCAAAGGCCAATAATGGGTTTGGTGTTGACACCTCCAAGACTGGTGTCAACCCCAAATTTCAGTAGCTACACTAAGAGCATAGCAACAAAGTGGTGTCAACACCACCAAGGCTAGTGTCGACATGTGGAGCAGAACAAAATAAGAAAGAGAAGGCAATGTCGACACCACCAAGGATGGTGTTGACCCTTGAGCCATAACCCAACAAGAGAAAAGGGAAGGACGACCGCGATGGATATGGTTTCCTGGGTTCGAAGGCAATAAATGGGTCGGGTCTAAGCCTGGATCGCTATAATTTCCCCCCATAGGGAATTTTGTCCCCGAAATTCTAAATCAACAACAAAACCATGTTTAAACCAATTACAACAACGATTTCAATTCAATTTCATCACCATGACCCATATGCAGGTCATTCATTCTCACCATCATGATAAACACGTTCCCATTTCTAAATGTACAATTCACATTTCCAAAACATATACCATGTTTATATTACATTGGCATGACAAGATTTTCAATACAAGTTCAAACATTAACAAATAGGTCTAGATATTTCTCACGGACTTTCGCCCCATGCTCCCAAGTTGCTTCATTAACCCTGTGATGTTTCCACAACACCTTCACCAAAGGAATTGTCTTGTCATGCAAGACTTGGTCTCGACTATCTAAAACTCTAACTGGTCTCTCCTCATACAAGGCATCTGTGTCTGTCTCTAGCCCAGTCCAATCCAGCACTTGTGATGTATCTGGCTCATACTTCTTGAGCATATAGATATGAAACATGTTGTGAACCCTAGAAAGCTATGGCGGCAAGGCCAAACGGTAAGCTACATCCCTGATCTGCTCTATGATTTCAAAAGGTCCAATAAACCTAGGAGACAACTTTCCACTTTTCCCAAATCTCATCAAATCTCGTCTAGGTGATATTTTCAAGAAGACGTGATCTCCTACCTCAAAGGATAACGGTCTCCTTCTATGGTTGGCATAGCTCTTTTGACGACTCGAGGCCATGCCTAGCCTCTTACGAATAAGCGCAACCTTCTCCATTGTTTCCTGGACTAACTTAGGACCTAACATAGGTGCATCACCCACCTTGGCGTAACACACAGGAGATCTACACGGTCGGTTGTACAAGGCCTCAAACGGTGCCATGTCAATACTCGATTGGAAGCTATTATTATAGGAAACTCCATTAAAGGCTAGTTCACGACCCCTTAAAGTCAAGGATACAACCCCAAAACATATCCTCAAGGATTTGAATGGTGCGCTCTGACTGCCAGTCAGTCTGAGGATGATAAGCGGTGCTAAAAGTCAACTTTGTACCCAAGGCGTTCTATAGGCTTTGCCACAACAGAGTTGTGAAACACAAATCTCTATCCGAAACAATAATGATTGGGACCCCATGAAGTCAAACAATGTCTCTAATATAAAGGTCGACGAGATAATCTACTGAGTCACTCGTGCTCATAGATACAAAGTGTGTCTAAATCTTGAAAAAGGGTCCAACTCGCAAAATCGTTTTAGAAAAGAGATTTTTGAAAAGTAGTGCCAAACAGATGCCAAAGGCCACGGTGTCCGTCATCACCAAAGTTGACTTATTATGTTTTATTTACGTTAAAGATACGTAAATGTCTTTAAAGTATAGACCAAACATAGAACAAAGTAACATGTTGTTTTAGTTTTAAGACCTTTCGCTTGTAGTTAAAAGGCTTTTTTAACACCGGTTTTGTGGGCTTTAAAAACGGGCTTTTGATTTTTTTACCTAGTAGACTTAAAACTGCTAGATTTTTGCACCACTAACTAGTGGGCTTAAAAGGTAATTTTTTAATGCATACAGCCGTTATATTATTGTAACATCCTCAGCAGCATGGTAATAATGTATATAATATAGCTACATGGCACATCACTATCGTAATGCTATAGCTAAAATCTAAAAGCTACTATAGTACTCCAAGCCAAAGTAGTAGCTAATCCTATCATATGCATAAACTATGTGTGTCATATATAGCATGCAATGCAATACATTAAGTATGTAAACACACACAATAAAACTACACTAAACATGGCATATGAAATGCTACAAGTAAATAGAATTCAAGTTAGATTTGAAACACAATGCTGTGTGATTGATGGAATGATGCATGATGCATGATGCATGATGCATGATGCAACGCATGCATTGCATAAATGCAAAATAAATATGCCTAATCTAATGCAATGTCTAGTAAATAAAAAAAAAAAAAGAAAGGGGGGGGGAAGAAAACATACACACACTTTACACACACTCATACAACACAATTACACTGAGAGAGCACATAATGACCGAAGAAATATAACTAAATAAAATAAATAAAAAATTAACTTAAAAGAAAAACTTAACTGCATTAAAATAAATAAATGCGATGGCGTGAAAGCATGTGACTTGATGGATTACGAAATCGGCGATGCATGCTTACGTCATGCTTCACAGCATGCCTTCCACTGGCTCACCTTTCCTCGCTTCTCTCTCAAAAGACTAAAGATGTTCAACATGTTGTATGTATGAGTCTTGTATCTACCGAAAAATAGAAAATAATGGCCCAATATCCACCGCTAATATCTTTTTGTTGGAGTTAAATATAAAAGGCTTGCCTAAGGGGCCTATACCCTTGCCCACACAATTCAAATAAGAAAGTGGGTGAAAGAACAAAGCAGACTAAGAAGCAGTGTGGCATGGAATTTCAAGGCAAATGTATGCATGGACACACTCCTATCATGCAATGGACTCAAGGAAGCCAAAAAATTTTTTCAATGTCAAATGCAAAAACACAAAAACATACAAGGAGTCATGGTTGATCAAGCAATGCATAAGCATATGCACATATGCAAGCTAGCTATGCACAACATGAGCATGAGGCATGCAGCAACATGCACACATGCTAGGCACACACAAGCTAGCTAACAAACATGCAAGGCATGGAATAAAATGAGGCAAAACACACAACAACACAACTGCACACACAAAGGTCCAACATAGGCACCAGAGCAACTTTTTTAAGCACTTAAAAGAGGATAATAATGGATACATGGCATGCTTAGAAAGCTCTGAAACAAGCCCAAGTATGCAATGATCAAAAAAACAAAGCAAGCCAAGGGGCAAATAGTGCAAGTAAAGCATGCTAGAGGGGTCAAACACTCAAGGCATGAGGTATACAAGAGAGGACAAAGTGTGTAAAAAAAAAAAAAAAAAAAAAAAAACAACAACAAACAAACTGAGAAAAAAAAAAAATATGGCTACTCACAGTAGATAACAACCCCCAAATAAATACAGTTCTGATCAGGTGGAAGATAGAAGCTCAATGTGCTAACAAGTCATGTAAAAATGGGGACCAAGGGGTAATGAAGAAAGTCATACATTGCTCCTAAGCTCTGCAAATGACCTCCGACAAATGGAAGGCTTAAGGCTTAGAAGAGCTAAGGCAAGGCTTATCAAAAAAAAAAAGAATCAAAGGGCTTTCTTGGAAGAAGAAAACAAAGGGTCAAGCTCACTTCTCAAAAAGAGCTGAGCAAAGGTGGCAAAAAAGGCCAAAAGTGGTGCAAATGGTTGAAGCCGGAAGAAAGCTTTCCAATGGCGCAAACCTTGCATCAAATTTTCCTCTATGCAAAAGTTAAATTTTTTTGGTGAAAGCGCGCAGACTCGATCCAACCGGATGAGTGAAGCCCGAAAGTCTCTTTCCAACGATGGGTGGCCTCATAGCTTAACTCCAAGTATGCAATTGAATAAGCGGATTGATGAGAGCGCCGCCGACTTCTTCTTTCCCGGATTCATGGCGAACTTCTTCTTCCAACCTTTTTTCTCTCTCCTCTCTTTTTCTTCAACTCCAAACCCCTAAACAAAATGTTTACATCTCTCAAAAGCAAACCCATCGCGAATGCCAGTCTTGAGGGTGGTCAAAAATGGGGTGTCTACAAAGTGCGCTGACTTAGTCAACTGACCAACTATCACCCAAATGACATCATTACCCCGTTGAGTCCTCGGAAGACTCATAACAAAATCCATCGTAACACGCTCCTATTTCCACTTAGCTATAGGCAAGGGTTTTAACAAATCCACTGACCTCTGATGCTCAGCCTTCACTTGTTGACAAGTAAGGCACCTCAACATAAACACAGATACATCCTTCTTCATTCCCCTCTACCAGAAATGGAAGCTAAGGTCAGGGTACATTTTTGTGCCTCCCAGATGTATTGTAAGGTGTGAATGGTGAAACTCTCAGAGTACCTCCTCTCGACAAGACTTTGGCACGAAAAGACGATCGATATATCTAACACTCGAGTCAGAATGCACGTTCAAGCCTTTCTCTACCTTCCCGCTAGATATCTTCTCTCGGAGGGTTTCTACTTCAAGGTTGCCTCTTTGTGCTTCTATAACTCAGCTCACAAGTGTAGGTTGTGCAACTACTGAAAACAAAGTTGTCGACTAATCGGACTTTCCAAGATATAAGTCAAACTCGTCAATCGCACCCAACATCTCCCATGCCTGGATGGCAATACTCGCTACACTGCTAATGGTTTTTCTACTCTGGGCATCATCCACTACATTGGCTTTTCCTAGATGATAGTGCAACTCAAAATCATAATCGTCCGCAAACTTCATCCACCTCCTTTGCTTCAGATTCAAATCTTTTTGTGAAAACAAATACTTCAAACTCTTATGATAAAAAAAGACCTCAAATCTCTCACCATACAAGTATTCTCTAAAAATCTTCAAAGCAAAGATCACAGTTGCTAGTTCTAAGTCGTGCATGAGATAGTTTCTCTTGTGTGTTTTCAATTGCCATCAAGATACTACCTAAACCTTTCCGAGATGCATCACAATATACAGAATAGTCCAAACCCCTCTCTGGGATGATCAACACTGGAGCAGTGGTAAGTCTAATCTTAAGCTCTTGGAATGACTTCTCACAAGTCTCATTCCACACAAATTTGATTTTCTTCCTCGTTAGCCTAGTGAATGGTGAGGCTAATTGAGAGAAATCCTTCACAAATCGATAATAATAACCAGCCAATCCCAAGAAACTACGAATTTCAAAGGCGTTCTTAGATTGTTCCCAATCTTGTACTGCTTCTATCTTGGAGGAATCTATACTCACCCCTTCCCCAGACACCACATAGCCTAAGAACTTGATTTCTTTCAACTAGAATTCACACTTCTCGAACTTAGCATATAATTTGTAGGCTCTAAGAAACTCAAGCACAACCCACAAGTGTTCCTCATGTTCCTCCTCAGAGGGTGAGTAAATCAAAATGTTGTCAACGAAGAGAACTACAAAACAATCTAGTAACACACGAAAGATCCAATTAATAAAATCCATAAACATGGCAGGTGTGTTGGTTAACCCAAAGGGTATCACTAGGAATTCGTAATGGCCATACCGCATACGGAATGCCGTTTTTTGGATATCCTCCTCTTTTACTCTCAATTGATGATAACCTGATCTCAATTCTATCTTAGAAAAGCATCAGGACCCCTTTAACTGATCAAACAAATCATCTATATGAGGCATTGGGTATTTGTTCTTAACAGTTACTCGGTTCAATTTCCGATAGTCAATACAAAGTGGAAATGTGCCATCCTTATTCTTGGGAATAAAAGCCGGTGCTCCCTGAGGCGATGTGCTAGGGTGGATAAAGCCCTTATCTAACAATTCCTGTAGTTGAATCTTCAACTCACTTAACTCGGCAGGTGCAAATCTATACCATGCCGTGGAAATTGGTGCCGTGGTAGGCACTTAGTCAATAGAGAAGTCAATCTCACACTGATGTGGTAAACTAGTGAGATCCTCAAGAAAGACATTTGGGTATTCACAAACAACCCTTGGCAATTCAATTATGACCACATCACTCTCCACACCCAAGAATGTGGCAAGTAGAAGACTAAGCTCGCCCCGACCACGCGGAACACACACTAGCAACAAGGCTCTATCAACTTTGACTTCCCAAGAATAAAACAAATCACCACTCGAGGTACATACAGTAACCCTTTGATAGTAATAGTCTATAACAGCCTGATAAGATGACAACCAATCTATACCCAAGATGACATCAAAGTTCAACATATCAATGAACACAAATGTAAACCTCTATCTCACAACCCTGACACCCCTGGTCCAACACAACCTCACCACCAACTGGTGACTCTACCCTGAGTGGAGATGCTAGTCGAGCCACTTCTAACCCAAATGCTGATGCAAATGTAGACAAGATAAAAGAATGGCATGCTGTAGACACCCCATTTTTGACCGTCCTCAAGACTTGGACGTCACCGTTTGAGCACCCGGTGATCATCCTTGTTTGTGTTTGTCTTGAGTTCCCGGAGGTCTCGGCTATGCGCCTTGCCTCAGGCTCTCTCGACTCGCTTGTTTTGTGTCTGGTTTTGCACCAAACACTTGTGCTTTGCCTTGAGGGGTAGAGAATGGCTTGTGGGCCATCCCCACACACCACCGGCCATGGCTTGAGGCCACCAGCTGTGTCTTGTTGCCACCGGCCAAATATTTGGCTGACTGGCTCTGTAGATGGCCGGCCGGCTATCTTTTTTTGGTCAATTGCATTTTTGGCTAGCCGACTACTGTGCATCTGCTTTTGCAGATATTTTCATGCAGCTGGCATGCACTTGGCTCCCCTCCATACATGTGTATGGAGGGATTTCCCTCTTAGCTAGCTTTTCTTGTAAGCTTGCAAGATTGAAGCTCTATAAGAGGAGGTCTCCTCTCCCTTTTTTAGGGTTAGACAACACTTCTTACAGAGCTCTAGTTTTAGGGTTTGGTTTGTATATCTATCCTATATCTCTCTCTCTCTCTCTCTCTCTCTTGTATTTGTGTGTGTTTAGCCTTAGGATTGCACACAAACACCCACTATTACACCATCCTCTTGGAGCTGAGGCCCTTGAGGGTTGTTTTTGAAGTTTTGGAGCTGGTTTGAGCCAAAGAAGCTGCTAGTCTTCCATTCTTGAAGAGGGTCTACAAGGGTGAGCACTTACTCCTTTAAATACCCCATTTTTGCAAGGCTTTTTTTTGACTATCTTGCATCTGTTTTTAAGTTTAGCATATAACACATAAAAGTTCTGTTTTTGAGCCCTCTAAATAGTTGTTCAAGAGTGTTCTAAGCATTGGGGTTGTTTGACCCCTCTTAAGGCTTGTTTGGCCTTCATTTTGTGCCATTTTGGTTGAGCTCTGGGACCATTGTATTTGGGCCTCCTCACCACTAAAATCTTGAGGGATTTTAGAGGTGAGGATGGTGCCTTGACGTCCTAAGAAGGAGAGGGCCACCCCCTCTCCTTGTTGTCCTTAAAAAGGGCCATTTTTGCCTCTTGAGGGAGCATCTAATTAAGTGTATGTTGACCATGCCTTAGCTATTTTTTGTGCTTATTATGTCATGATTTAGCACTATTTTGAGTTGGTTTAGGTATACCATGCTTGCTTAGCATACATGCCTTGTAATGCCATGATTTGCCTTAATACATGCATAGCATTTAGACTACCATGCTCATGTATTTTGGCCAAGCTTTGTGAAGCTTATATGCATGTTTTGATGTGTTTGAGGTCTATTTTTGGTCATTCGGGTCATTCATGTTTTGCTTTGCATAGCTACCATGTAATCCCCCTTTGTATGCCTTGATGCATTGACCATGAGCATGCCATCCTTGCATCTTTCCAATAGTTTAGAACCTTTTTTTTTTAATGACATTTTAGTCCTTGTTTCATGTTCACATGCTTGCATTTTATCACTCCTCTAATACTTTAAGAGGTTGTGTTGTATGCTCCATGTTTAAGCATTTGTGCATGCTTCCATGCGTAGATCATTTAGATGCCATCTAAGTGGTTTTTGGGGCCTGCCTTAACATGATTTAGGACTATTTTGATCCATTTTGGTCATTTGCTTCGTGTGTCATATGATCATGCTTTAGGTCCTTGGGCTTGGTTGCATGCTTAGCTTGCATTAGTAGGTTGATTTGGCATAATTTCTTACATGTTTTTCAGAGCTCACATTGCATGCTCATTGTCCATGTTTGCCTCCTTTTAAGTGTGCTCAGCAATTGTTCCTTTATGCTTAAATGTTGGCCTATCAACATGTACATGTGTGTGTGTGTGTGTGTGTTGGCCCTCATTTCCATAGCATTGGCCATTGTTTTAGGCTTGTTTGAGGGCTGCCTAAATTAGTTTAAGTCTATCCCCTTTGGTTGTTTGCATGCTCACCTTGTATGTTTGCTTGCATACTTGCATGTACACATTGCATTGCCACGTTGCATATTAGTTCACATGCTTAGAATTGCATTGCATTGGCATGCATGCTTCACCTCTTGATCAAGCCATGATAGAGGTTAAAAGTCCCTTGGTTTGTCTATGTGCATTGCATTTCATTTGAAATCGAAATGCACACTTGATTCTTTGGGCCATCATGTATGGAAATGCGCGATTGTGGTCCGAAAATCGAGGCCCATCCTCCTTTGAGTCATATATATGATAAGGAGTGTGGTTGGTACATACATAGCTTGAAATGCATTGTCATGCTTTGTTTTGCCCTCTGTTGCTGTCAAACCTGTTTTTGCAGGAAGTTTTGGCCGGCCGGCCATCTTTAGTGCCGACCGGCCATCTATAAGTGGCCGATGGATTCACTTGTGGCCGGTGACCACTCTCCATGGCCGGTGGCCATTGTTCTCAGCCGGTGGTGTTCCCAGTGTCCATGGAGCATACCTTAGGAATTGTGCAATTTTCAGAGGAGTAGAGCAGGGAAAATAGAGGCAACTTGTGCATGGCAGTGGCTTTTCGAGCGGAGCCGAGTACGCATTGCATTGGACCCTCCTCCCGAGGCTACTGTTTATTGCTTAAATAGATTAGTTAATTTACTTAGCCGATTTAATTGGTCAGTAATATTTAATTAGCTTGTAGGTTAATTAAATTGTATTATTCTTTCGGTCCCTCCGAGCGAGGGTAAATTTTTAATGAGTGTGGGTGCGTGTGTGCATGTCTTCCAACCCCCACCTCTTTCTCCCTTTTACTTACCTGCTTTCGATGGTTAGGATTAGGTCATGTTTACTTTAGCATCCTTATGCTATGCATGCGTGCATCATTCATCAAGATGCATGCACGGCGCTACAAGATCATGCTAACTGCATAAGTATTCCAAATCTAACTTGAATACATGCTACTTGCGCATTTTCACATGTCATTCTTAGGTTAGCCGAGCCTATTCTAGTGACATTCCGTATGCGTTACATTAGGCATTTAAACATGGACTTGGATCATGCATGATTGCTAACATGTTCTTGTCTTGGCTCAGAGTACATTGTAAGTATTTTATGCTTTAGCATCTCGCATGAGTGTGAATGTTAACATGACAACATGCTTACCATGTGGCTAGATGCTTATGTGATATAAACTGCCTGAATGCTTGTGGGTGAAGGTTGAATTGTTAGAGTTGGAACAACTCATTGAAACTCGTGTTTTAGCCTACTTGCGAGTAGCAAATTTCAGACATTTTCCAAACAAACGGATATGCAATGCTTTGTTCCAATTTAGGCAATTTGGTCTATACTTGTTTGCTGTGCCCATAACATAGTAATTTTAGGCTAATAATCGAAATAAGAACGCATAATGTTTTCAAAACAAGATATCACGGTTAGTAGAGGCCGATTTTCGGATCTGGCGTGAGGGGGTGCTTATAGCTGACCTTCCCCAATCGTACCCAAGTTCCCGAGCCGAGGTAACTTTGGTGATGACGGACACATGGCCTTTGGCATCGAGTTAGGGTTTTCTAAATCTCCCTTTTAAAATATTTAGGTGGCGACTTTGTATCTGGCAAAGCAGTCCATGTTTGGCACTCATTTTCTAAAAATCTGTTTTCTCAAAACGATTTGCCAGATTTGGACTCTTTGGTTCAGATTTAGAACCGTGACAAATTGAGTCCGAACTGTGGGGTGAGGCCCTCACGCGGGGCGCGTCCACATATGCGCCTGTATCATTCAACACATTGGCAATAGAATTATGTAACATGAAGTTAACTCTCACAACCAAGGTGCTGGCGCTAAATCTGCTGTGATGACAACATATACACGCCCTGTAGGTCTCTGCTCTACTTGCTCACCCCTTGGAGCATAAGTCTAATGTACAGATTAAGCCGAAGAGCCTCCCTAATTGGCTCTTGAGGCCTGAGCTGACTATGCCAGCAGAAGGCTCTGTGTCTACCTCTGGCCAGATACACCAGATGTGCCACCCGGCTGAGGACAAAACTTCCTCACATGCCCTGACTACCCAAACTGATAACAAGTAGGTGGTTGCCTTCTTCTCTAACTCTGGCTTTGGGAACGAGCCACCGATGGTATAGATTGCTGTCCTCCTCCCTTCTTTGGGTAAACAATGGACTTGTGACGCAACTGGCCACACTTGAAACAGGTGATCCCTTCCTGACCACCTCTCCCTAACCCAAAATCTGGTACAGGAAAACTGGACCTAGATGACACTCCCTGGGACTATTGTGGGTTGGAACCCCTATGTTTCTTATTTTCCCGAGTCTCTCCCTGAACTTCCTGACTCCTCTGCTTGGAGCCCCTCATCCACTCCTCTTTCGACTGGATCACAGTCTATAAGTTAGCCGTTTCCACAAGGCGACTGTAATCCCTAATCATGGATGCGACTACCTTAAAAAAGAGTCTGGTCTTTAGCCTTTTCTCAAAATTCAAGCAACAACCTTCCTTCGTCGCTACCAACTCCGGTGGAAATCTCAACAAACTAGTGATAGTAGCCTCATACTTGGGTACTGGTGTGTTCAACTGTTTGAGTTTCAAGAAATGCTCCCTCAACTTCTCCCTAACAGTGGAAGGTAAAAACTTTCCCTGGAAGGCATTGAAAAAAGCCTCCCAAGAACCTCCAATGCATTTGTAGCTTGAATTTTTTCTGCACCCCTGTTGACACCCCATTTTTAACAGCCCTTAAGACTTGGGTGCCACTAATTGATCCCTCGATGATGAGAGTTATGCTATGCAAATGTTCGATTTCTTCAAAAATAAGAGCTTCTAAATCCCAACCTTATATCCCATTTTGGACCAAAACTATTTTGACCAAAATTATTTTAGACTTTAAAACGCTCTCTTTCAAAATATTTTTGAAAATGTTTCTACGATGTTCCGAGGCTTGCATTTCGTAAAAAATTGCACTTTTCAGTTAACTGAGTAAGGACAAGGTGAAAATAAATGGTAGAGAGGTGAACTCTTTGAAAAATCTTTTAAACCTCTTATTTATAGGTTTGGATTTGAAGAAAATAAGAGAAAAGGGAAGAAAACTAGTTGGGGAAGAAGTTGGGCATCATTTCATTTAAGCTAGAAATGAGCAACCATCATGAAAATAGGCATATCTCTTTTCATATTTAGAATTTAGATGTGAGGCTACCACCAATGGAAAGTAGACTTTCGGGGCTTTAATTTAGGCTCAAGAATGACATAAAACAGAGTCGGGATGATGGAGATATGCTAGTTTGAAGTGGGGTCTGGAAGCATTGCTGGCAAGTGGTCGACAGCTACCATTTGTGGAGGGCAAGTCGTGATTTTTTGCCTGTCGACCACTAGTGATGGCCAGCACTGCTAGCCGGCTGGCCACTAGTGTAAAACCCAGATATTTTTTCCAACTGTTTCCACAAAGCTCCAGCTGTTCTCTTTTAGATATTTTCGACCAAAGCTCATATATTTCTATATGTAGAAGACCTTTCTTCTTGCTTTCAAGGTTAGAAAACATTAGGAGTGAAGAAACAATTTTGGAAAAGTCCTCTCTCTACAATTCTCTCTATCTCTCTTGCAAGTTTGTGCATAGTAGCTTAGATACACCACACTTTTGCCTACACCTACTAACCAAAGTGGTTCATCTTTGATCTGAGGTTCCTTGAGGCCTTCTTGGAGCTCTAAAAGGTGGTTTTGGCTTGAATTGTCACCTAGAGTTGGTTTTCCCTTTAAGAGGTATAACACTTGCCTTTTTAACTTACTTTGCATACTTGTTTTTCTTATCTTTTCCCACTGATTTAGGCTGCTTTTTGGGCTGTAAAAAACTCTGTTTTATGGGTTGAAGTTGGTGGTTTTAGGCCATTTAAAGTTAGGGGGTGTTCCACCATTCTTTATTTCTTGTCTGTAAGGCCTTTCCACCTTTGTTTCCCACTTTCAAACCATCTTTTTTTGGGCTTTTAAATACTGAATTTCAAAGTATTTTCAATGGTGAAAATCATGCTTTGAAGTCTAAATTTGGAGGGGTTAGCCTTCCCTTCTTGTGTTTTGTTTGTTAGCCTAGATAGCTCTATGTGTTAGCATATTTTTCTAGCCTTTTGTAACTTAATTCCAGCATGTTTTAGCTTGTATTTTAGATTTTTTTGCCTCTATTTTTGGTTGGTTGTTGCATTTGAGTCTTGTTTTGCATGCTTCTAGTGTAAGTGTCCTCACAAGTTTGGTGTTTTAGGCCTTTAAACACCACTTGTTTGAGTTGATTGCATTGTTTTAGTTTTTCTCACTTAATTTCAGCAAGCATAATCTCTACAACCTCTCTCATTTCTTCACTCTTTGTTTGCTTTGAGGGTTGTTTCGACCTTAAGATTGTTTAAGCTTGAGATTGAGGTCTATGCTTAATGGTTTAATCCTCTTTTGGGGGTTCATTATCAACGGCATGAAACCTCTCTCTTGCCTTAAACTACCTATTGTTTGACACTTACTTTTCTTTTAGAGGACTCAACTCACTAATGGACTTAATTGGTTAAAGAGTGGACAGGTAATTAAAAGGAGTAACTAAAAGTTGAAACTAAAATTGTGCAAAGATAAGAATTTGATTGTGTCTTGGTGTGTTCAATTGGACGTTAATTGAACACATGGAACTTGGACCATCTTATACTTGCTAGTGATGAAATGATCCAAGTCTCCATGGTTAACCACTTCCCTTGATCTTTCATGAAAGGGAGGAGGTTTGTGTCTTTTTTTTTCTTGCATTTATTGAACTTACACTCTTGGGTTCACATGCCATCATGCAATAAAATTGCTTGAATTGGTGGTTTGTGGCTTAGGTTCACCACTCCTTAGATTTGTTTATGAAAATGAGGGGTGAGTTGTGCAGACAATCCTTGAAAATACTCTATATATGCTTTGTTCGTCCTCTGTTGCAACAAGATGAACCTAGGCATTAGTGGCCGGCAGGCCACTTTCCATGGCCGGTAGGTGGCCGGCAGACCACCTCTATTGCCGGCTGGTGGCTGACAACCTTCATCTTTGGCTGGCTAGCCACTAATGCAAAACTCAGCAGAGTGTTGGTAAAGTAGAGCAAAGTTATTCTGGAAATGTTCAACTGTGAAAACAGAGGCATTTGAGAGAAAAACGGTAGTCTTTTCGGGTGGAATCCGAGCATGCGCATGCACATCCCTTGCTTCCCAAGGCGGAGTAGTTAGTTGATTAGTTTAATTACTTATTTTAGTTACACTTGTGTTGTAATTATTTAATTAGTTAGTTAACTAGTTAGTTAATTCAAGTGTTGTAATAATTAGTTAAGTAGTTTAGCTAGTTATTCATTTCTTTTTGTAATAGTTAGCTTAATAAGCTTTAGCTTAATTAGTTGCTAGTTAGCTTAGTTTATTCATTTGGACTCTCCTTCGTGAGAGCATAATGTAATAATGTGTATGTCTTCCAACCCCACGCCTTTCTCCCTTTTATTTACTAGCTTACGATGGTTAGTTTAGGGACATCATGTTTTGTTTAGCATACTTTATATTTGCATCCATTTGTATTGCATGCACTGAGGCTCAGTTCATCATTCTAACTGCATTGTTAGTTCAATACTACTTTGAATACGTGCTTGGACCGCATGCTATTTCATTGATTCATATGCCATATTGGTAGCCGAGCCTATTAGTTACATATCACATGCGTTGCATTAGTCATATTGCATAAGTTAGGTATCATGCATAATTTTCTAACTCTTTTGTTTTATCTTAGCTTGGAGTACTAGGTGAGTTTTTAGTGCTTTAGCATACTTGCATGAGTGTGAGTGACTGCCATGACTAGCATACTTTCCATAAGGCTAAGTGCTTACTTGTTAAATTGTTTGAATGCCTATGGATGGAGGTTAGTTGCTTGAATTGGAATAATTTGAGTAAATGTTCATATGCGATCACTTTTTCAAGTGGTACATATTTCGAAACAATTTTCAAAAACAAACATGACTTGAAATGTTCCAATTCTTGCAAAGTTAGTCTATACTTGTGTGTGTGCGCATCACATAGTAATGCTAGCCTAATAACCAGAACAAGAGCATATAATGTACATAAGATTCATATCATCATTAGTAGAGGCCAATCTTTGATCGGGCGAGCGGAGGTGCTCAAGTCATGACCTTCCCCTCTCGTACCCAAGTTCCCGAGCTGAGACAATCTTGGTGATGACGGACATGTGGCCTTTGGCACGAGTCATGGGTTTCCTAAATTTCCCAAAAAAAAATAAAAAAATAAATAAATAAAAATTAGGTGACGACTCTATATTTGGCAAAGCAGTCCATTTTTGACAATTTGATTCAAAAACAATTTTCCAAAAGATTTACCAGATTTGGACTCTTTGGTGTTTATCAATTTTACATTGCACTTGTGAGATTGGATTTAGAACTATGGGAGTCCGATACTGTAGGGCTTATTTTGAACTTCGAAAAGGGAGCTCGAAATCTTTTAGAAAATCAATTTTAAATCAAATTGCCAAAAATGGACTACTTTGCCAGATACAGAGTTGCCACCTAAATATTTTTTGAGAAATTTAGGAAACCCATGACTTGTGCCAAAGGCCACGTGTCCGTCATCACTAAGATTGTCTCGGCTTAGGAACTTAGGTACGAGAGGGGAAGGTCATGAATTGAGCACCCTCGCTCGCCCGATCAAAGATAGGCCCCTACTAATCATGAGATGATTTTTATATACATTATATGCTCTTGTTCTGGTTTATTAGGCTAGCATTACTATATGATGCGCATACACACAAGTATAGACTAAATTTGTAAGAATTGGAATGCTTTGAGTTATGTTTGTTTGCAAAATTGTTTCGAAATATGTACCACTCGAAAAAGTGATCGCATATGAACATTACTCAAATTATTCCAAATCAAGCAATTAGCCTTCATCCGTAGGCATTCAAGCAATTATAGCACTTAAGCAATTAGCCTCATGGCAAACATGCTAAACATGAAATCATCAACACTCATGAAATATGCTAAAACGAGTAATGGCTCACCTAGTACGCCACGCCAAAAAAGAAATGAATTAGAAAAATGCATGATTCCTAACTAATGTAATATGAGTAATGCAACACATGCAATATGCAATTAATTGGCTCAGCTAATAATATGGCATATGAATCAATTAAATAGCATGCGGTCTAACCACGTATTCAAAAAAGTATTGAACTAACATTGCAGTTAGAATGATGAACCAAGCCTCGGTGCATGCAATACAAATGAATGCAAACATGGAGTATGCTAAACAAAATATGATGTCCCTAAACTAACCATCGTAAGCTATTAAATAAAAGAGAGAAAGACGTGGGGTTGGAAGACATACACATTATTACATTGCGGTCTCACGAAGGAGAGTCCGAATGAATAAACTAGCTAACTAATGAAAGCTAAGCTAATTATCACAAAATAAATGAATAAATAGCTAAACTACTTAACTAATTATTACAACATAATGAATTAACTAACTATTTTAGTTAACTAATTATTACAACATGAAAACTAACTAATTAAATATAACACTTTACAAAATTAATTAGCTACAACTAATTAATTACAAAAAATATTTAATCTAAATATGTGAACTTTGAACAAGCTCAGAATGTGAGGGATGCTCATGCACGTGCTCGGTTTCCACCCAAAAAGCCGATGTTTTGCTTTTGGAGAGCCTCTATTGTACAATAGAACACCAACACTGTTGCCTACTTCCAGAACAACTCTGCTCTGCTTGAAGAACACACTGCTGAATTTTGCATCAAGGGCCGGCCGGCCAGTGATGAAGGTTGCCGGCCACCAGTGATGGCCGGTCGACCACTGCTGCCCAATTCTCCTTACTGCAATAGAGTACAAATAGAGCATATACAGGATATTTCAAGGGTTTGTTTGCACAACTCACCCCTCATTTTCATGAACAAAATCAAACGAGTAGCATGTTTGGTTCACAAACCATCAATGGATGCAATTCCATTACATGATGGCTTGTGAAACCAGGTGTGCAAGTTCAATGAATGCAACAAAATAAGACTCTCAAAAACCACCTCCCTATCATGAAAGATCAAGGGAAGTGATGACCTTGGAGACTTGAATCATTTCATCACTAGTGAGTATAAAATGGTCCAAGTTCTGTGTTCAATTAACGTCCGATTGAACATAACCAAAGTTATTATCTTTCACCATTTTAGTCTCCATTTTAATTACTCAATTTTAATTAGATTTTAATTCTTTAATTAATTGAGTCCAAAGGGTGAGTTTAAGTCGTCTAATCAAAAGAAGACTCAAACCAAGAGTTGTTTTACACATGAAAGTGACATCATACCGTTGGTAGTGAACCCCAAAGGGATTAAACCATTAAGCATGACACTTCAATCTCATGCTTTAAATAAATAAGTAGTTTGAACCACTTTCAAAGAAAAACAAAAAGCTAAGAAAGGAGGGAGGTTGCAGAGATTATTAGTGCTAAAAATGAGTGAGAAAAACCATAAATAAATGCTATCAACTCAAATAAGATGGTGTCTAAGGCCTAGAACACCAAACTCATGAGGACTATTACACTATAAGCATGCAAAACAAACCTCAAATGCAACTAACAGCCCAAAACAGTGCTAAAGTTGTCTAAAACAAGTCCTAAAACATGCTGGAATTGAGCTAAAAAAATCTAGATTAACATGCTAAAACATACAGCATGCTAGGCTAGTAAGTAAGACACAAGGAGGGGAGGCTAACCCCTCCAATTTTGGACTTCAAAAAATGATTTTAGCCACTGAAATAACTCTAAAAAATAGTGTTTAAAAGCTTAAAAAAAGATAGTGCAAATGTGGAAAACACAAGGGAAAAGGCCTCCAAAACAATGTACAAAGAAGGGCTATCAACCCCTCAACCTTTAATGGCCCTTAGACCAAGCTTCAGCGCAAAAATACAATGTTTTGACAGCCCAAAAATAATGAGAAAATAGTAGGAATAATAACAAAGAAAGCAAGCAAATAGGCAAAGCCTTATACCTTTTGAAGAGAAGATCAATTATAGGCAACAAAACTAAGTACACACACCCTCTAGAGCTCAAACCAACTTCACAAGTACTTCAGCTCAAAGATGGTGAGATGTGGTTACGGGTGTATAGGCAAAGGTTAAGGATTTGGAGGCAAAAGTGTAGGAATTGGCTAGGGAGAGAGAGAGAGAGAGAGAGAATTGTAGAGAGAAAAAATTTTGATCTCAAAATTTTCTAATCTTAAAACATGAAAGAGGGGTCTCCCATATATAGAAAACATGAATTCTCTACAAGGATATCCAGCCCTACACGTGGGTACAGATGCATGCATCTCTGCAAACAACTGGCACGGTTGGCATAAAATATCTGGAAAAGAAACTGGTAGCCGACAAGCCACATCAGTGGCCTGCAGCCTAAAAGTGATGGCCGGTGGCCACCAGAAGCTGTGGGCTTGAAGGACCAAGGCTTAGTCCAAAACAGGACAACAGGGGTGCAGGGTTTGAAAGGCTCAAAGCTACGACATTCTGCTAAGGACTTCGAGCACTTGACGAGTATATAAAATCATCATTGGGTGTGCATGCAATGGTGTCCAAGTCGTAAGGGCCGTAACAAATGAGGTGTCTATAGCGTCTCCTCCTAAACTTTCACCATTGACTCGCATCTCCCTTCAGTTGGAAGGATGGCAAGGTCATTCTTAACCCATCGTCCTTGATGCCAAGCATCTCCAACGTCTTCACCATCTACTCGAGCCATTCATCCGCTTTCAAGGGCTCTGTCAAATCCCGTATAAAATCATCCGGATTAGATCGAAAGAACTTCCTCTTCAAGAATGATGGCCTTGTCTGAGCAACATGGGCTTGGACTTGATTCTCAACCTTGAGAATGTCCATGGATTCCCGTAAAGCTCCGGCCATTTCTCAGGCCAAAGTGCCCATGGCCTGCTGACTAACCGATTTGGCTGTATTAGCCTGACCAACCCCTTCCTCTTGTGTCGAATATAATCTAGAAATGGCACCTCCTACCGTCTAGGCCTACCACACCTACTACCACCATGCCCACATCCTGACATCCTAATAAAGGTAACACTAGAGATTAGCACATTTACAAATGTGTTGAAGCTAACTCACTCGTATCCAAATGTAGTGGACAACATATAATTCACTCCACATAAGCACATCATCACATAAACACATACGAACTTCCTTTCTAGATAATGATTGTTCCGCGGCACTGCCCAAGTTCCAGTTAGAAATAACAGTGATCAAGTGCTCTTCTAACAGGACTTCTAGAAAGTCGTAAACCCAATCAACATCTTAGAAATTAAGTTCCATACCCACTTAGTTACATAAGCATGTTATCACATAGCAAACCATGCAAATACATATCTTTATCAAGCGAGATAAACCCATTGTGGTAAGAACCACTCTCTACGTACCCAAAGTATTCAAACCCGATATGTTCTAATACCATGTTCTAACACCCCAAAATAAATACAATAACCCAACTACAATATTAATGAATAACAACGATAAGAAGGTAACTATATTCCATTAAGTTCCAATTAAGTTTACAACAGAGTAACATATGCATATATACATTCATAAGCCTATCCCTGAATCTATAACATATGTTACATAACACAATGAACATCAAGTAAAAGAAATGCCCTAAAGGCTTACAATTTTTCCAAGACAATGCTTGGTTACAACAAAATGAATGGAAAATTCAATACAGTTAAAGCCCATGACTTGTACTAGCAAATACAAGTCCTCCCAAGCTATTGCCTTGGCGGAGGCATATCATCAGCACCTGAAAATAGTTTTCCCACATAGGGTGAGCCAAAACCCAGTAGAAATAATCTAACACAGTATAAGATTCTTAACAAAGATATAAGAGTAAGATGCATATGCAATGCTAGTGACAAAACATTTTATATCTTTTTCAAACTGTGCAATGCCAGGTTTATATCACCATTCATGAAACATTTTCCTTTTAATTGAAAATCGGACTGTTAATACAACCCCGTGAATCTCTAGGTACGTGTCTGCAAGTAGACTATACAAGTACTATTAATTTGTCATTTTTGCTGGTATTAAACGGAAGGCTTGACACTATTTGCGCAGGTTTCTGGTCTCTTACCAAGGACACACATGCCAACTTAATGTTGTAACCACACCCCCTACCCAGATTCACCAAGTATTCATCATTTTTTTCAAAATAATATACATTTTCAATGTTATAATATGTAACAATGCCCAATGCAAATGGATGAGAAAATAGTTCCAATTCACTCAGTTCTCATGCAATTTCTGCAACAATCATAACTATCCTCTGCTGATAGCCCAAAATAGATACCTCTAGAAAATAATAAATTTTCATAAAGATGTGCTTTCCAAATTCCAAGATGTAAGTGGTAATACATACCTAACTCCACCATTTTCACCAACACCAACCTAATTTCACAATGTCAACATCTTTTCCATTTATCAATACGACATCAACATTTGAGATTTCTAGGGCAAAACCCTCTTTTTTTATAAACCATTTTTCTAGATAAAACCCATTATTTCATCATATCTCACTTGTATTCCTAATAAACCATTTGAAAACCCCTCCTTTTTATTTCGAACCAAAACCCAAGATTGTTCAAAAATCCATTTCCTTCACAAAGTGATTTTATAAAACAAATGGCTACGTTAAAACTCATAAAGAAATGCGAAGAATCCCTACCTCAAGGTTAGAAGGTGGAAGAGAAGAGCTCGAAAAAACTCAACGTCAATGACACCACAAGCCACTAGGATAAAAAAGAAGCCCTTGAGATGATCTACAATCTATTTCAAAGGACCAAGATAAGAAGGTACCTCTAAGTGAGTAGATCTAAATATCTAAGTGGGAAAAAGTGAATTTTGAGAGAAAGAGAGAGAGCTACGGGTGAGCGAGGGAAAAAGAGAAACAACTAAGGAGAGAGAAGTGTCTTTGGGTGTATTTATAGTTACTAGGTATTAATAGAGTATATTCACCCAAAAAAAAAGATATTAATAGAGTAATAGCCCCAGAGTCAAATGAAAAGAACAAGTCAAAATCCCCCAAAAGTAGGACCCAAGTCGCACAAAATCTAAAAAAAGAGTCACAAGGGTCGACCCTTGTGATAGTGGTGTCAACCCTCAGAAAGAAAAGCTGAGACACTAATGTTTTGCAACAGACGAGGGTTGACCCTAGGAGAAAGTGGTGTCAACTGTATTTCTCATAATGCAACCTAGAACAAAACAACAAGGAGAGGGTCAACCCTAAGAACTCGAGGTGTTGACCCTATATTTCAGTATGTAACCAAGGACAAATTAGCAATGAAAGGGTCGACGCCACCCAGACTGGTGTTGACCCTGGAGGCCAATAACAGGGTAGGTGTTGACACCGCGAAGACTGGTGTTGATCAGAAATTTCATTAGCTACACCAAGATCATAGCAACAGGGTCATGTCGACACTACCAAGGTTGGTGTCGACCCTTGGAGCAGAACAAAATAAAGAACAGTAGGCAGTGTTGACCCTTGAGCCATAATCCAACAAGAGAAAAGGGAATGACGACCGCTACAGTTATGGTTTCCCGGGTTCGAAAGTAATAAATGGGTCGGGTCTAAGCTCAGATCGCTATAAGTCATCTCATTTGTTGATCATAGCTTGATGTATGTATAATAGATCTAATTGTAAGATGAGGTTGGTGTCATGTATCTTCATGCCTCAAAAATTGCACAAATAATTCCTAAAGTTCGCATACAAGTTCTAATGACCTAACATATATTGCATATATGAAGGAATGTGATGAAGAAAAGGTGTACTCAAGAGTTCCAAGATTGGATTAAATAAATGAAATTTACACCATCTACGTTTAGGTTACAAAAAGTCATTCCAAAGGAGTTCTAATTGTTTAGTTACATTCTTCTAGGTTAACCAAGGCTTGTATTGTAATTCCTTGGATCCATATGTGTGTTATTTCTCACCCTCAGGGTATTGCTTAGTGAGGTCTTCGTTTTCTTCTCCTTGTGGTGCGAATATTTTGCTGGTTAGCCTCAGATTATTATTGAGCCCCAGCCTTTTGTTGCTTCATTTCCTCTGGTATTGTTGACTGGCTGGTCTTGGCTTGTTCTTCCATGGCTTCTGCTCATCAATCCCTTGTGCGTTTTCTTTCGTACCTTCTCCTTGATATCCTAACTGAACGAGTCGGGGACACTCATTTTTCTTGTGCCCTAGTTGCTGGCAATAGTAGCACTAGATTAACCAAACTGGTCTTACTTGAAAGCTTTCCTTTTGGTACTACTGTTGCGGTTGTTATTGTAGTTACGGTGTCCTGGAGTATAATTTTTGTATTGCATGCCTTTGGTTGTTCCTTTTTGGTTACACATGGGATTGACTTTCTTTCTTCAAGCTCCAAATCCGTCTGGTGTCTACCACCTCTCATTCTGTGTCTAGTGTCGTATCTACTACATCCGCAAAAGTGGGAAGTCGCAAGGGCAAAACCCTTCCTCTGATTATAGGGTCTAGGCCTCACTCAAATTTTCGTGCTTTCTCTTCTTCGTCGGCTATGTATGGAGTCGCATAATGAGCAAACTCCTTGAATTTTGCCACGTATTGGGTCATTGTCATTGTGCCTTGCCCTAGCATTTGAAAGTCACGAATTCTCTCCTATCTAATAGTGTTTGGAAAGTGCTTCCTCAGAAATAACTCTTTGAATTGCACCCAAGTTATAGTCGTTATGTCCTTAGATTTCTTGATTAAGGTCTACTAATGGTATGCCTCACCTTCCAATTGGTAAACGGCCAGAGCAATCTTGTTTGTATGCTTGGCTATTTCCATTATCTCTTGCATCTTCTTCATTTGTCGAATCTAGCTTTAGCAATCTTAGGATTGGGCTCGCCAATGAAGATCGGTGGTCTCTGTTTGAAAAACTCGGTGAATAGATGTGTCCTTTCATTCTGACGTGTTCTCCTTACCCTTCCTAATTCATCCAAAATTTGATTTTCGATATTCCTAGGTAAGTTGGCCGTAGGTGCAGGGGTGTGATTGTAATTATGATTGTTGACCCCGGGTGTTTCGTTCTTGTTTATATTGATGTCATCGTCTGTCATTGGTGTTGTTGCTATTACCTATGTAATTGTTTGCTCTTATATAGTTCACCATCTGCCAACGTATAGTTAAGTGTAGATTAGAGTTTTGCTAACGTGGTTAGTCAAGGGAATGATTAAGGTGAAATGCTCATAATTCAAGTAACTCATAATAAGCTTCCTAATGTAGTCCTACTCAACTACCTATTTCGTCACCATTCTCGATTGTTCTGGGACAAACTACATGTCCTGATTCATTAATTAAGGTTCTTCTTCTTCATTATGAATGTCTGGTTCAGTTGGTCTTATTTGAAATGCTTTCTTCAGCTCCCCAGTTCTGATCTCAGACTAGTACACCACTATACACCTTTACGAGCCGACGTTGCCATGCTTGAAATCCAAAGAATCATCCTAAGGTTGGTCAAGAAAATTTTTATTTTTTTGATGTCATCTAGTTGATAGAGTAAATAGTGTTATTATAATGTAATAATGTTTGTGCCAAAGTTGTTTATGTTTGCAACTCGAAACGCGTGGGTAAGGGTTGAACCTAGCCTCTAATACCAAGTTGTGATGCCCCAGAAATTAGGAACATCGATGAATATATTAACAAATAAATAATCAGTTTATCCAAGGTTACAAGAGTAGGAAACATCACTAATGAGTCCTTTAGTTAATAACCGAGTAAGATCCCAAGAAGGTCGGAGAAGTTAATATAGCCTCCTTTCGAAATCCAACCACCTTAGATAACAAAGCTACTCTTTCGACAGATCTTAATATGGTATTATCACAAGGACAACATGAGTCAATGAGAAAATAAGGAATAGCTAATATAAAATATATGTTTAGATATATAATAATCACAAAATTATGTCTTAAATACAACAAGGGATTTATTAGTTAAAAATCTCAAAACACATTTACAAAACTAGTTTCTAATTCTCCTAGCCCAGTCATACATCCTCATATGATTCAGTTTTGCCTTTGACAGGTATAATAGTCTTCAATACTTGGCATGAAACAGGATGAGCTTTGAATGACCATCAAATGCACACACATCGCGTCCCTTTTTCCCAATCCAATACATGATCACAATTACAATAAGCAAGTAATGAAGCGTGATATTCATGTCAATAAAAAAGGATTACAAGGTTATATATTAGTAATCTAGAAATCCCCCAAAGAGATTTTATCCTCCCGACTGCAAGAATTGGACACCGGACTATTCGAAGCTCCCTATTTTGTTGCTTTGTAGACCTTACCACAAATGCTCTACAATGGTTATATACCACGCAATGCCATTGGTGGACCTCAAAAGGGGCGGCCAAAAGAAAAAGGTTTTGTCATCCTGAACCCAACCTTATCCCTCCTCAAAACACAATTTTATCCTCCTGAATGTCTCATATGGACTCAACTTTATCTCACCAAATCAAACCACCGTAAGGAGTCTGAATATGCCCGTTCCATTCTAGGATTAACACGATAATTGCTAGCACTAGACTTAAACTTCAGTTAGGGAACATGTCCCATCAATCCATACTAAAAAATTATCATCTTTTCATTTTTCTAGTGATCGAAAATCCAATACCACCCTAATTAAGTTTTCTGCTGAGGTAGATGTCTTAAATTGAAGTTAGAACAACTTATCAAGACAATAATATCCACATAAGCATGAGCGTCATCAAATCAATATGGTAAGAAACATAATTATAATCATGCAAATATCATAACAAGTCCTGAACAAGTGATAATACGCATTTCCAGCTTCGGTGCACTTTAAAGGTTGGAATTAAAGAGGCACTTTTAGATTTTTTCTAAACTTTGCCTTCCTATGGTTTGTAGAAAATTTTATCTAGTTTTCAAGAAATACTCTAGCGTTGTCCAAATTCGTTGACTGTTATGCGAATTGGGTTTTCTCTCAAACCACTCACTCTTTTTCAATAATTTTTTTTCCCCACAAAAGCCAACACTTAAAGGAAGGTTTTTACATAGAAATGAAGTTAAGGAGATTTTTTTTCCCATTTTGCTAGACTTTTCACAAGTGGGCTGAAAAATCGGTTCTTTGAGCACAAAGTTTGAAATAAGAGAAAAAAGGGGTAATCATGGATAATTTCTCACTTTTATGGTGATGAAAACATGCTAAATAATATATATATATATATTAAACTCAACCTTTGGAAATTATGAGAGATAGGTGTAGAAAAGGATAGTTTTGTACCCATTAAGATAAAATAGAAGTAAGGGTGGAACAAGACTCAATTTTTTCATTTTCAACACAAGAACACCATTACAACACATCTGAAAATATTATTTTAAATCTCCAAGAACACGTATTTGAAAAAGGAAACAGAAGGAGAGATGGTGATGTGGCTTACTTGTTACCTAGATAGAATGTTTGTACAACTCTTCTTTCCCCCTTCTTTTTCTCCACCAACAAGCTCACTCTTCCTCCTTTTTTATTATTATTTTCTCTCTCTCTCTCTCTCTCTCTCTCTCTCTTAGCTGTGGGGTAGGGTGTGAGTGTTTTTGTGTATTCAACAAATGACGAGGGATAATATATTTATAGAGCATTTGGTGCGAAAGTCCAAAATGCCTTTTGGTTCCAATTCAATTGAATAGTGTCTCAATTTAGTTTGAATGTAATGGAATGAGGGATGATTCGGACCTTAATCATATACTAAATCAAAATCTAGTTAGGTTTAGGGCTAGTTAAACACTTATATTCACAAGTACACACAGGCGCGTACACGCACACACACACACACACACATATATATATAGCAAATCTATATAGGTACCATATTCATCATCGTGGTTCCACGATTCAAGGAATTTTGTACCAAGTGTATCTATAGAAAATCCTAGGGAGGGGGTGGCTAGCCATCATAGAGATTTACGGGGACAACATTGATTTTTTTATTTTTTTTTTATACAATTGTATCTTCCATAAAGATCTCATGTGCAACTTGTTTCTTTAAGAAAAGTTGGTAAAAGTGTATATATGACGGTTACTAATTTGGGGTCAATTTGTGATTCTAGAAAAATATGACACTAATCCTTAATTTATGAATTGGAACATTTAATGAAGTGTAGTATTTAATTAATTTAGTATTTGAGAATTCAATTTGGTTAAATTTTTTTATTTTGAATTAAACGACAAATCGTAATGAGAATCGAAAACCTGGGGTTTTAAACAGCAAATATAATTATAGAATTAATTTAATTACTATTAGGGCTTTTGAAATGATCCATGAGTTTTTGAGTTCAATTAGGGTTTGCGAGTTTTCAGTGGGCATGTGTTTTCAACTCTATAGCTAAAATTGAAAACAAATAAGGAATCGAGGGTCTTTATTGAAATAATTCAAAAGTAAGGGTTGAAATAAAAATTACAAAGGTTAGGGGCCTCATAGTTAAATAATTAATATTAGAGTGTAGAAACGATTACTAAGCTATTGGGGTCGATTAGGGTTTGTACGAGTTCTTTTGTGATGTGTCTTTGGTTGTAGGGTTAAATTTTCACATAAACAAGGAACTAACAGTTCAAAACTCAGGGACTTAATAGGATTTACAAAGGTTAGGTCCTCACAATTACTCATCTTGATGTTTCTGATTTCTTTGAAGACTCTGAAGGAAAAATTGATAATTTATTTGGCGATGGGAATGTCCACACTGATTAATATGATTTTCCAAATATCATGTTTTTGAGTTATGTTTTGTGTTGTCCTACTTCGATTATGGTTTGAAGTTTATATTTTTCTTCTTAGAAATTTTTATTTTTATGTTTTAGTTTGGCTTGTAGAGTTTGTGTTTTTGTGTTTTACAATTTGTATTTTTCTGTTTTAACAATGTTTTGGAAGTAGTGAGTTTTAATTTTCTATAGGCATGACTTTCATTGATATATTGACTAATTTTGAAATGACTGATGAGGATATTTGTTTAGCGGACAGTGTAGCAACAGAAAATCTTTCGTTATAGAAAATATTTTAAACATTTAATCATGAGAAAATCTAATGTCAATATAATTTCAGGTTCCACAAAACCTGAGTAAGGGCTCCAAAAGAGCCAAAATTATACCAGATCCAGAAGAAATCTATTAAGTTTCAAAGATATATGCCGTAATTGTTATCATATTGAAACTATAAATGAAAGCCAGGAAGAATATTTTTATATCACTTCAACTAATTTTGGTCATAAACTTGTATTAGAAAATTTTCCTGCATTTTTCTTTGGATTATATTATATGATGATAAAAATGATTGAGCCACATCTTGTAATACACCAAAAGTGCTTTGACCCAAAAAAATTTATGCTATGGCATGATCAACTCAGGCATCGAGGATCTATGATGCATTGAATAATTAAAAGTTCACATGGACATCTATTAAAGAACCAGAAGATTGATTTTTTTCATGTTCTCCCTATTCACAAGAGAAACAAATTACTAGACCATCGCCCACAAAAGTAATTATTGAATCTCCATCCTTTACAAAGAATTCAGGGGGATATATGTGGACCTATGCAGCCTCCATATGAACCATTTCATTGTTTCATAGTTTTAGTAGATGCGTCAACTCGATGGTCATATGTTTATTTACTTTCTACACATAATGTTGCATTTGCTAGACTCCTTGCTCAAATAGTTAGATTGTGAGCACAATTTCTAGACCATCCTATCAAGACAATTCATCTAGATAATGCTAGTGAATTTACATCTCGAGCATTTGAAAATTATTTCATGTCCACTGGCATTGATGTTGAACATCTTGTTGCACACATTCATATCCAAAATGGTTTAGCTGAAACTTCCATTAAAAGACTTCAGTTGATTGCATGACCTTTGCTTATGAAAAGCAAATTACCTGTGTTAGCATGGGGTCATGCTATATTGTATGTACAATCTTTAATTCGTGTCAGACCAACTGTATATCATGAGTACTCACTATTACAGCTCGTACTTGGTCAACAACCAAATGTTAGTCATCTTAGTTACTTGATGTATTCTACTACGTTTTTGTTCTTTGTAGGTATTCGAGCTCATGATGCTAAATGACTATCAATTTGGAGTTTTTGAGACCTTGAGGGAACATGCATTGAAGTCCAAATCAAGTTAAGGACATGGAGTGTTGAAAGTTGAAAAAGAGCAAACAAATCTCCTTTTTATGCTCGAACACAAAGTGTGATGCTCCAAAATCTACACTAAGGGTTGTAGTCAAGGGAAAGTCTAATGACTCCTATGGCCATTGACAAAGTAAGATCCCAGATCGCCGGAGCAGTTAAATTAGCATCCCTTTGAAGTCCAGCTTTCTTAGGTAGCAAGCTACCCTTTTGACAGATCTTAAAAGGCATTGACGTAAGGTCTCATAAGCAACATGGGAACTATATTGGTTTTTAAATGATAAACATATAATAATAAGAGAATAGATACAAAATATCCTTTGTTACAAAAGGTAGTTCCATCGATTTTACACCCCAAAATAAAATTTCAGATGGACTTTACAAAACAACAAAAAACATTTTGGCTTCTCTAGGACAACCAATATTCTTCAAAACCCTCTTCAATACCTGGTATGAAACGCCATGAGTTTTGAATGCCCAGTAAACGCACACATACTCCGTCTTTTTTTCCCCAATCTAATACACAATAGCAATTACAACAATAGGGGAAATAAACATGATATTCAAGTAAATAAAAAAGGTTACAAGGTTAGTTGTTAGTAGTTTAGAAATCACCCAAGGAGATTTCATCCTCACAACCACAAGAATCGGACACAAATTATTCGGTATGCTCCCTCTTTTGCTACTTTGCAGACTTTAGCCCAGATGTGTACCAATGATTACATATTGCGTAGTGCCAACCAATGACCTCAAAAGTGACCATAAAATAGAGCCTTGCCCATTCCCTCCTCACACCAAACCTCCTAGGGTTCGAATACAACTGCTCCATTCAAGGGTTCCGAAACGACCACTTGCGCAAGACTTTAACTTTCAAAAGGGAACACGTCCCGCTAACCAATTCAATTTGAATTAACTTTATCTCATAACAATACTCATGTGATCGAAAACCCATTTGCCACCCCAATAAGTTTTTGGTTTAGATTAATGTTTTAAGTTAGTTAGCACAAGCAAAAAAATAAAAAAATAATAAAAAATAAAAAAAAAGAATAAATTTGCATAAGTATGAGCATCATCGAAGAACTAAAATAAAAGGTCTATAACCATGACATATGCAATGTCATACCAACACATGATCATATACTAACAAGCATATTCATGAAGACAAAGGCAAAAAATACCAATGCACATCTAAATTTCCAGATTCAGTACCATTTAAAGATTAAAATCAAGAGGACCATTTCAGAATTTTCCCAAGCCTAGCCTTCCTATGGTTTGTAGAGAATTTTATCTAGTTTTCAAAAAAAATTTCGGAAATGGAATAACTTTTCTATATTTTTAGTTATTTAAAAAACACTACAGCGCTGTCCAGATTCGTCAACCATTACAAAAATCAGGTTTTCTTACAAACCGCTCACTCTTTTTCAATGAAACCAATTTTTCTTGAAAGATAACTTGTTAAGGAATTTTTTTGACATAAAAGGAGGTCTAGGATAGTTTTCTACATTTTTATAGAATTTTTGAAAATTGGTTGTAAAACTAGTTTTTGATGCACAATAATCAAAATAAGAAGATTGGTGAGAAAAGAGGCCAACTAAGAGAATTTTTCACTTATTTTGTTATGAAAACATACGAAATAATGTATCAATAAATTATATTTTTAGAACAATGGTATGCCTTTGGAAATAATGTGAGATATGGAAAGAAAAACGTAGTTTTGCATATATTAAAAGGAAATATGAGTAGAAGAAGGATCAAAGCCCAATTCATCAACTTTGAACACATGAACACCATTACAACACATTTGAAAATATGATTTTTAATCTCTAATAGCAAGTATTTGAAAAAGGAAATAGAAGGAGAGATGGTGATGTGGCTTACTTAAGGCTTGGTTGGTTTGCTAGCAAAACCTTCTCTTTCCCTTCTTTCCTCCACCAAGCTCACTCTCTTGCCCTCTCTTCTTCTCAGGCGTGTTTGTGTGTGTGTTCTTGTGTGCAAAATGCTAATTTATACTAAAATTGGTGCAAAAGGTCCAAATTGCCCATTGGTTGGAAATGGATTGAATATTTTGGATTTACTTTGAACTGAATGGAATAGTGGATGATTAGAGGCCTTAATTATGCAATTAATCATGATCTAGTTAGGATTTAGTTAGGATGGAACTTGAGGTGGAAACAAAGTTCCTTTTTTTGGGTGTAGCAAACTTTTCCATGAATGCATGGATTATGTTTGAAAAAGTTCTATACATTTCTTTTCCCTAGGGTGGCCGGCCATGTGGCGTGGATTTGAGGGGATTATTTTAATTTTTTTCTTGTATAAAATTGATGGAAATTTCAAAATATAGTGTATAAAATAGATTTAAAGGTACAAGTATATATGTAATAGTACTAATTTGGGGTCAATTAGTAATTTAATAAAAATGTGAGGGCTTTGGGTTTAATTCATGAATTGGAACATTTATTTAAGTGTAGAGTTAAACTAAATAAGGGTTAGAGAATCTAAATCGGTTTAGATTTCATGTTTCGAATAAAAAGGCTATCAATCGACGAACATGATGAAAACCAGAAAAATCCAGGGTTTTAATTGGTAATTCCATTTTTAGGGAGTCGTTTAATCAGTATTGGGGCATTAGAAATGATTTCTAAGTTACCGAAATCGATTAGGGTTTGCGAGTTTTCGCTTCTAGGGTTAAAGTTGAAACTATTTAGGAAATCAAGGGTCTTCATTACAATATTCCAAAAGTAAGGGACTTCTAAGAAAATAAAATTTTCAGGGGTTTCACACAGAGTCTGAGTGCTTAAGAACCTAATGTGATGCCCCCAAAATGGAAAGAATATAATAACAAATAAATGTGGGGTTTTTCTGAGGTTACAAGTGTAGGAAACGTCAATAATGAGTCATTTGGTCAATAAGCAAGTAAGATCTAAGGAAAGATCCAAGGAGTCAAAATAGCCTTGCTTCTTAGTCTAATCTCCTTAGATAGCAAAGCTACCCTTTTGACAGATCTTAACGAGGTATTAACACTAGGTCTACACGAGTTGACGGAATATAAGGAAAAGTTACAAAAGATATATAGATATATAAGCAAAATAATATTTACAAGAGGTATGCCTTAATTACAGCAAGAGTTTTAACACTTACAATCCCAAACATTGTTACAAAAAGGATTTAACAAAACTAGTATCTAATTTTTTTGGGGTAGCCATACGTCCTCAAATGCTTCAGCTTCACCTTCGACCTAATAATAGTCTTCAATACCTGGCATGAAACGCCATGAGCTTGGAATACCCAATAAACACGCACACACTCCATCCCTTTTCCCATTCCAAATACACAAGCAAAATAATGGCACGATCATAATAATAGCGAAAGCAATAATCAAGCAAAGCTTATAATAAATTTCAGTTCTCAGGAATAATAGTCAATTAAGTTAGTTCTAGGCAACTCCATATGGAATGTCATTCCTACCCAACTAATAACACTAGCCATGGGCAATTTCTAACTCCCTCTTGGTAAAAACAAATACTAATGTATCGCTTACTGCATAACTGCTAGTGCGTCGCTTATCGCACAATTACCAATAATGCCCATGCACCTAGGTTACATACGAGTGGTGACATCACAGTTTTCCCTAAGAGAATAGGCTTCCAGGGATACTCTCCTTGTGTGAGACCCTTATTGGCACCGTTATACCTCCAAATTCTATTACGCGGCCAAAATACCTCTCGTGCCTCGTTAGGGCTCAAAAACACACTTGCGCAAAACTTCACAAAAATGAAACACATTCCCCTATCTGATACTTTTGAGGTCCATCGTTTATTATCTCATAAAATTTACTACAATGATCGCAACACATTACCGCTCCATTTGATTTTCCCTTTTTTAAGTGCATTATATTCTCGGTAAGAGCATAGCATGGTCAAGACAAATACAAATCAAACTATGGAGGGGTAAAGTGTTGGCCAAACCCAATATCAATTAGGCAACGCAGCCCAAAGGAAAGGAAATGCCCATATAGATTTTTAAGGAGTACATTAGATACAGCTAGTAGAATAATGGCACATGTTGAGCACGTGAGAAACAATGAAAAATAAAGATCTCCATCTAGATGGAGATCAGTAGAATGTTGGGAAGTCGTTGGATTCATCTTCATCCAATGATAAAGACATCAAACAAAAAATACAAAGACACAAGTTAGGTCTATTAGGCAACATAATTGTTTGATCAGCTTGATCGGACGAACATGACACTTGGCATGTGGAACACTAATGCCTGACATGATCCAAGCTGTCCATAAGAAGATGATCTAATCATTACAGATAAAGACAACTTAGGCACTTGCCTGATCAGATCCAGAAATGGATAGAGCCCTCAGATCGAACATTGATCCAAAGGATGGGATTTAAGTCAGCAAAACTATAAAAGGCGAAGCAGGTCAAGCAAAGAGGACATACTAGACGTAATCCAAGAACCCCCTTTTAAATACAAATTCTCATGGCTAAACATAGTTCTGACTTGGCCGTCGGAGGGTCCTAACGACTAATCCTGGGTGGGAGTGATTACTAATCTTTTTGTTTCTACTAGTAGAGTAAAGGAAGGGATGCCTCATCTCGTTTTCCCTGTGGAGAATAATTCTACCTTCCACAATTGGTGCTGTTTATGGTAACAATAAGAAGGTGAGTGCCATCCATCTCTATAAGAGATAACCAAGTGATCGTTAGACCCCCTTAATTAGCAATACGATAAGCCAGAATTTTGGCCATGACTCGAAAATGACGCTTGTAGATTCGAGAAGAGTAGCACCCCCACTAGACAATGATAACCAACAAGCCCAGATTGTAGATTGACTCATAGTACAGGTCGATGCCCTCAAGGAGGAATTGTGATTAGCTTGGAGGGATCCAGAAGCATGAAGAAAAGCGACCAAAGTCTAACAAGAGAAGGTCGTTTCCCATGAAGCCGCTAGCTAAATTGCCTATATCCATCTCGGTCGGAAATAAAGAAAATGCCAGTTCACCGAGCGGGATGATTGACCAAAATATTAGAAGAGCGACCTAAGGAGTTGGCTCAATGAGCAAACTGGGGGGAACCCGAAGCCAGTTCGAAGAAAGCACTTCACAGAAGAAATAGCTTCTCTATTCTCCTGAGCAATTGATAGCGCTGATCCATTGAAGAGATTGACACCTCTGAAGTTCAATCTAAATGACGACAAAGGAGATTCGACCAATCATATTTAGCACTACATTCAAGCTATGACCTTGTGAAGCAACAATGGGCTGATGATGTAAAAGATGTTCTCCTCAAGCCTGGGAGAAATGACACTTTGTTGGTATTGCAAATTAGTTGTGGACGTGATCTTTACCATGCAGAAGGATGATACTGAAAGTTTGAGAGAATATGCCAACAGGTATTGGGCAACCTATAATGAGATAGACAACTGCAATGAATAATTAGTAGTCGCCTCATTCAAGTTGGACTTGCTATGAGACCCTTGACTTTTGCATTTCCATTTAAGGCCCTTACCTTTAGACTATTTCAATTAAAACACTCGATTCCTCGCTTACTTGCAATTTGAACCCTAGAATAAAAAACGCGTCTTGATTGGAACTGTGTGAACCCTAAATAGTCTTGACAACATAGGAATCAATTTTAATGCTCTAATAATAATTTTATTCCCTAATTAAGGATTTGTCACTCAAAACCCTAGATTTTAGGTTCTTATTACGTTCACCATTTAATTTGAAATAAAGAAACTTTAACCGAATTCAGTTCCAAATTCCTAATTTAATTAAATACTACAATTAAATAATTATTTGAATTTATAAATTAAGGTTTTATCCCTCACATTTTACTTGAATTAAAAATTGACCCCAAGTTAGTAACCATTATATATACATACTTGTATCAATTTTTTTAAACAAATAAGTTTGTACTTAAATGTCTTCACAAAATATACAAATTGTACACAAACAAATCAATGAAATCCTTCAAAATCATGAGTTGGCCGGCCTCTCCCCCAGGCTACAATTAAAGTGTACAACTGAGACATATCCCTAAAATCATGGGATATGTTTTGACCTAAGTACAAATTTGAATAAATATTGGTATATATATATGCATGTACTTGTAATTGGAATAAATTAAATTATATCTCAGCTTAATTAGATCATATTTAAGTACATGATTAAGGTCCTAATCACCCCTCATTCCATTACATTCAAACTAAATCAAGGGAGTATTCAATTGAATTGAAATCAAGGGCAAAATAGTATTTTTATCATTTTTTTTTCTATAAATTTATTACTCATCTCCACCTTTTGAGAGAAAATACACACTCACACTCTAATACACGGCTGAGAGGTGAAAAAAAGTAAAGAAAGAGAGAGCTTGGTGGTGGAGGAGAGGAAAGGAGAGGAAAATTGTGCAATCAACCCCATCTAGGCACCAAGTAAGCCACAACGCCATCTGTCCTTCTATTTTCTCTTTCAAATACATGTTCTTAGGGGTTTTAAATATTATTTTCAGAGGTGTTTTAATGGTGTTCTTGTGTTAAAAATGGAAAGACTTGAGCCTTGTTCCACAATTGCTTGTGTTTTCTCTTAGTAGGTGCAAAACTATCTTTTTCTAAACCCATCTTACATGATTTCCAAAGGAACACTTTGAGACTAAAATTCTAAGTTGAATATATATTATTTAGCATGTTTTCATCACAATGGAAGTGAAAAATTATCCATGGTTACCCAATTTTCTTATTGTTTTTTCTTATTTCAAGCTTTGTGTTCAAAGAATTAGTATTTACAACCCACTTGCAAAACTTCTAGAAAAAAATGTAGAAAAATCTCCTTAATCTATTTTTTTTATGTCAAAACCTTCTTTTACGTGTTAGCTTTCATGGGAAAAAAAATTCTATCAAAAAGAGTCAGCGATTTAAAAGAAAATTTGATTTTCGTAACGGTCGATGAATTTGGACAAAGCTGAAGTATTTCTTTAATAACTAAAAATATAGAAAATCTATCCCACTTCCTTAAATTGATTTTCAAACTAGACAAAATTCTCTATAAACTCTCAAGAGGCCGAGTTCTAGAAAAATCTAAAAATGCCATTTTGATAGTTATCTTTAAACTAAATGAATTCTAAAAATTTGTAAATTTTTGTAGTTTCATACTCTTATTTGTCTGGATGTGCCTCATATTGTTTGTTCAAGCTTTTGAATGACATCTATGTATGTTTTGGCTGTATCTCTTTATATTTTTGTCCTAAAATGTCTATACTTGCAGTAAATGTTATGTTGATTGTTGTTCTAACCTTGACATAATAGGAAACTTAATAAGGGTGGTATTAGGTTTCGATCACTAAGGTAAATTTTATAAGAAATTGACATGTTGATTTCAAGTATTTATTGGTGGGATATGTTTCCTATTTGGGGAAGTATTGCGCAAGTTTGTTTTCGAACCCTAACGTAGTACGGGAGACATTCTAGTTGCTTAATAGAATTGAAAGGTATAAGGGTAGCAGTGAGGGTCTCACAACCTAGGTGCTATGCATTGGTATTTGCTTAACCAAGTGGGAGATAGAATTGCTCGTGGCCAGTGTTAGTAGCTGGGTAGAAATGATATTCCACGAGGAGTTAGCTAGAACTAACTTGATTGACCATTATTTTGGGGAACTAAAATTTATTAGAAGCTCTATTTGATTATTACTTCCGCTATATATTATAATCATGCCATTATTGTGCACTGGATTGGGAAAAAGATGCGGGGTATGTGTGTGTTTACTGGACATTCAAAGCTGATGGCGTTTCATGCCAGGCATTGAAAACTATTAGTTAGTCGACGGAGAAACTGAAGCATTTGAAGACGTATGGCTACCCTAGGAGGATTCGAAACTAGTTTTGTAAATGTGTTTTGGAATTCTAAGTGTTAAATCTCCTGTTGTATTTAAGACATGATTTTGTATCTATTAGTTTGCTTATATATCTATGCATATCTTTTGTATTACATGTCCCTTATTTTCTCATCGACTTATGTGGATCTTGTGTTAATACCTTGTTAAGATATGTGAAAAGGACATCTTTGTTATCTAAAGTAGATAGACTTTGAAGGAAAGCTATATTAGTTCCTCTGACCTTCTTGGGATCTTACTTGATTATTGACCAAATGACTAATTAGTGATGTTTCCTAAACTTGTAATCATAGGAAAACCCTATATTTATTTGTTAATGTATTCCTTGATGTTCTCGATTTTTGGGGCGTTACACTTGCAGCCGACTAGCAAGCTTTGCCAATCCTTGATGAACAAGCCTCCCACTGATATGAATAGCTTGATAAGATGACTTGAGCAGCATTACAGGATCGAAGATAATATGTGAAGGTCTAAAGCAAAGCTAGCCCGACTTCCATTAAGGACCCTAAAGAATTAAAACTCTCGACGTCAAAAGGAAGGAGTCAAATGTAATCACTTATTAGCCTAGGCCACGAAAAGCAGCCTTCTAAGAAGTTGTTACTACCCTCACAGAGCCAATATATCGAATATTGATGAAGATCTAGAAGGAGCCTTACTCCTTATGGCCTCCGAAAATGGTCGGAGACCTATCTCTTCAGAACTAGACGTTGAGATGCTCCTATCACAAGGATTACTGACACCTCACTAAAGATTGCAAGGCAGTGAAGTAATTCTTGGAAGAGTTAGCACAGTGCGGTCCTTGGCACACATACATTGATCACTCTCTTGATCGTAAAGAAAAGCGTAAAGACAAGGAGGGGAACGCACAACCTTTGGGAACCATTAACATGATATATTTGATTCCTCCGAAGAGGCAGGCAAATCAAATTAGGTAGGAGATAAGAAGATTGGCGCACTTGAAGGAGGTAATGGCTTTGTCCGAGGTGTCCACAAAGAGAATGTGCTAGTTTGAAGTAAGGATCACATTTTTCGATGAAGACTTGTCATGGATTTATTACCCCCACAATGATACCTTAGTGGTGACCTTAAAAATCAGGGAGTTCATCATCAAAAGGATACTAGTGGACTAAGCTAGTTCTTCGAAGATTATGAATTATGAATTGTTCAGAAAGTTCGGATTGTCACATAATGACATGCATCCCGCAGATTCACCGCTATATGACTTCAACTCTAGCTCAGTTTTTCCTTTTGGGAAAATCTTTCTGCGAGTTACAGTGAGAGCAGTTATTAAGAAAGTAGAGCTTCAAGTGGTGAACGTTCCCTCCCCATACAACGTGATAATGGGAAAGACACGTCTTCATAAAATGAAAGTTGTTCCATTCACCTTTCATCAAGTTTTAAGATTCCCATAGGGGAATGGTGTTGGAGAGATGAGGGGCGATCAGGCATCGGCTTAACGGTGTATGGAAATATCTACCTACAACAAGATACTCGAGGAGGTTCGAGCACAGAAAGAAGACGAAGAGTAGGTTGACATAGAGCCAACTACCAAGAGTGCAGAAGAGTTGAAAAAAGTGCCAATTGACTCGGTGGATGAAGAAAAGTTCTTTCTCATGGGAAAAGGCCTTGGTTCATAAGAAAAAGATCAATTGATCTACTTCCTACCATAGTTTAGAGATGTATTCACATGGACTCCATACAAAATGTAAGGAATCAATCTGAAAGTAGCTTCCCACAAGCTCAATATAGATCTAAACTCACAGCCAGTAATACAAAAAAACAGGAGATCGACACCACAACACGTGGAAGCCATTAAGGAGGAAGTAAAAAGTTACTAGAAGGCAATGCCATTCAAGAAGTATTATATCTGGACTGGTTGTCTAATATCGTCATCGTAAAAAAAAAAAAAAGAATGGAAAATGGATTGTTTGTGTAGATTTCACCAATTTGAATAGGGTATGTCCAAAGGATAATTTCCCCTTACCCCAAAATTGACCAACTAGTAGATGCCACATCGAGACACAAAAGGATGAGTTTTTTGGATGCATATTGAGGGTATCATCAAATAGCTATGCCTGTGGGGTGACGTGCCTTTTTTCGAGTCTAAGACATGTATCCTACATGGACTTGCTTTGACCAACAAAGAGTCGCTACTTAACTTTTAAAGGGGAAATAAGAAACCTTTAACCATGAAAACTACGTTAGTGCCCAGTCTATCACAAACAAGAAAATTCCGGTTTCGGGAGCTTAGGTACAACAAGGGAAGGCCATTGTCATGGAAGCACCCCTTTTTACTTTCTATTTCACGATTTTGGTGGTTAATTATTCATACAAATTCATTTTAAGCCCTAAAACTCTTAACTAACCTATAACTATGTGATTTGAGAAAAATAAGTGTCATTCATTTTAGTTACACGAATAAAGCGATATTTTTGGGTGAAATAAAGAATTCTTTTTACCAAAAATGAGTTTTAAATAAAATATGACCATAAACTTCAACTAAGATGAACAAGACCCATAAAACATACAAAACAATCATTTTTTCATATAAAAGGCATATAAACTTCATAATAGAGAGAAAAAAAAAATGCAAATAGCAAACACATGCCAAGAAGGAAAAGAGGACTTGCTCAATCGCCCACTTTTAGCGTCTTATATACATGCACGAAATAAACATGACATAAATGCAACTAATACATACAAAATATGAACGTAGGCCCGATTTGAAACTACTGACATGATGATTATGAAAGAAAAGCAAATAACGCATAATGGAGAGAAAATCAATGATATAAGCTATTTACATGATGATTCAAACCAGGCCTAACACATGATCTCTACATGATTAAATGAACTTAAACATGCTTGATCGGTCATTTTTCAATAAAAAATAAAGAACTAAACAAAACACTAATTTAGTAGAACAGTGGATTGTCCAGGTATTGTACCACGAGGAGTTTGGGCTAAGTAATATCAATTCAACTAGTAATGTCTAATTTAATTTGAAGAAAATAGGATGATTGATTTTTACTAACAAGAATTTAAATTAAACTGAAGTAACCATGCAAATAAAGAGAGTTATCTGAATAGGGAGAAAGACTTAGGATTTCAAATCCACTACTAATCTCATATCATGTAATTAAAATATCCAATTCTAGTAAATTAATGGTTTGGATAATAATGATGCATCATGGCTACAAGCCTCAATATCATTGTCAAGAATCATCTTCGGTCGGCACGAATTGTCTGCACTAAACGAGGATTGAGGCACGACTCATTTTCCTTGAGCATGACTCGTTTCATGATTTGTATGTACAAGAAAGTAAACTGTTGTATGATCATGTATTCCCAATCACAGAAATTGAATACATAAATTGAATGAAAATGCTGTTTGAATAAAAGATCTAAAAACGATCATACAATGATTATCCAATTCCAAAGAAAAACTTGAATTAAAATACAAAATTACATAATACTTGAGTAGAGCTTTATCTCAATCATAAGAAGAAAGCTTAGTCGCTTATGGAGAGGTTGAACACTTCGAAGGTTGAAGAGAACGCCATGGATTAATGATTGTTCTTCTTCTCTAGTTTTTGGTATTCTTCTCTAGGGTTTCAGATGCTAAAACAAGTGCCCAGAACTTCATTTTATCTCCTCCAGTCAATTTTGAGTAAAAAATACGTGTACGCAAAATGAGGCAAATTCGCTTGTGCAGTTTAAATATTTCGCTCGAATAGATCAACATAGAGACAAACTTAATTTAGGGACATCCGCTCATGCGGATTATGAATTCCGCTTCAGCGGATCTACTTAGTTGCGAATTTTCACTCTTTTTGGCTCTTTTTGCGATCTTTTCGTCTCCAGAGTGGTATTAACCCGGAGAGGAATATAAACACTTTATGGTATCAAATATCATAATCTAAAAGTCTATAAACATAAGTTAGAAAGCCTCAAAGTGCAAACATTTTGGCTCAAATCACATCCTCCCCAACATACACTTTACTAGTCCTTGAGTAAAGCAAAAGAAAACAAAATCTATCTATGCCACTATAGGCACCCCATTTTGACCGCCCCTATGACTTGAGTGCTTCACTCTGAACACTCAATGATGAAATGTTACACTGTGCAATCATTCAAATCTTCAGCAAAAGAATTCAGTTTCAAGCTTTAAAACCTAAACCTTGCACCCCATTTTCACCAAAACCTTATTTTTTCTAGCCTGACCACTCAGAGAATAGCTAGCCAACAGATGACCGGCAGGCCATTTTGATTGGGCTGGCCGTACATCCTCATGGTCGGCCGGCCATGTTCTATGCAGAAGATATTTTGTAGCAGCTAGCTACTCTCATGCTCGGGATTTAGACCGGTTGTCTCTTTTGTAGATATTTCTGACGTGAGAAGCTAAAATTCTATAAATACAGCACCCCTCTCATGGTTTGGGGTTGGAAAAAAATTGCGAAAAGCTTAAAGCTTGTCCAACACACTTATCTGCCCTCTTGCAATATAGATACACAATAGATACACCATCTAAGCAAAACCTTGAAGCTTTTTGCTTAGATTTTGAACACAATTTCAGATACTTGAGAGTATTTAGAGTGAGGTTTGTTAACTATGAAGATCTTCCTCTCTTTCAAGAGGTGAACTATGAACCTTTTCTACCATCTTTTCTCTCTATTTTTCTTGCCTTTACATATTAATTTCAGAGTTATTTTAAGCTTAAAATGTGATTAAAACTTTATTAAAAGTGAGTGAGCTAGCCACCCTTTCATTGGCTATCTCACTAGTTGTTCATCTTATGCTCTCTTTTTTTTCCACGTTTTTTGGTTAAATTTCAGCACCTTTAGCATGTTTTAGAATGGTTTTGTGTGATATGAATTGAATATGGGCTTATAAATTTCTTGCTTTCATATTATAGTTGTCCACCTTGAAGCTAGGTAGTAGCTTCCGTGTTCAAAGTGTTGAAAAACTCTCTTATCGATCATTTTCAAAACACGGAAATGGATGTCTTATCCTTGTTCCATGAATAAAGAGGAGTTGTCAACAAGTTTGGCGAGTTGTGTGCTTAAGCTTTGATAGATAGCTTGCCTTTTTTTTTCCCCCTTATTTGCTTTGTTGCTCTTAGAGAGCTCTTTATCGAGAAGTGTATATAACTCCCTCCTAGTTCCACTTTCAAGCATGGAAATGGATGTTTCATCCTTATTCCATGCGTAGGGAGAAGGGCTGACAGCAATTTTTGAGTTGTTATTATTTTTCCTTTTAGTTGCTCCACAATCATCGCATACTATCTTGTGATGCTTGATGATTTGTGAAGCATGTCTACCGCTTCCTTGAATAAATTCAAGATACAAAGGAGGTTGTGCTTAGCTAAGTCTTCTCCTATTGGTTTTAAGATCATTATGCAACAAATTTGTGATGGTCGATGATTTGGGAAGCAAACCTAGTCCGTCTTTGACATTCTGCATGACATGAGGGAGCAAGAAGGATGAACATCTTTTGGAAACATTCTATTTTTCTCTATTCCAATTTTGTTGTGGCAGGGTTTGCCTCAGAAATAGTGGTTGGCTGGCCATTATTCTGTATGGCCGACCATCTGATCAGGCCGGTCAGCTAAGCTTGTTGTACGGCAGTGGCAACTTTCCAGCAAAACAAAGCAAATTTTGAGGCCAAAATAGAACTATTTTCTGATTGCGAACAGGGCAAGTTCTGGTAGAAAACAAAGAGGTTTCCGGAGGATGTTCTCGCATGTGCGCACATGATTCCCTACACTTCATTCAAGTCATTTAGATTAGTGGCTTTAAGATTTGTATTTTGTAATAATTTGTTAATAATTAGTTAATTAATTAGTCCATTCATTTGTGTTTGTAATAATTAGTTAAGGCAAATTTGTAATATTTGTATGTCTTTTAACCCCCTTTTCTTTGTCCCTGTTATTTACATGCTTACTGTAGTTGTATATAGCATCACATTTTCTTTTATCATGCTCATGCTTTGTATCCATTTTTGCATACATTAAAATTTAACTCATCATGCATAATGCTCCTAGCAATTCCTAAATGATTATGTGCACTGCCTCATGCTTTGAGTTGCTTCATATGTCATGTTAGTAGTCGAATTTATTAGTTGCATTGTGTATGTGTTGCATTAGCCACTTGCATATTAGGATCATGCATTTTTCTAACCATCTTCTTTTCTTGGCTTCCCTCATTTGAGTTCTAGGTGAGCATTTTTGCTTTGGCATATTACATGTGTGTTTGTGTTGCCATGTCAAGCATAATACGATAAGGCTACATGCTTATTTGCAATACCTCTTTGAATTCCTGTGGATGGAGGCCATTTTGCTTAAATTGGAATGCCTCTAATTATTGTACATATGAGCTCACTTTTTCTTTTGAGTAGTACATATCCAAAACCCTTTTTCAAAAAGCATGAAATCAAAGCAATCCAAAGTGAGTGACGTGGTCTATATTTGTTTGTTTCACATAGTAATGTTAGCATATTAAGTAATCAGAATATGAGCATATAATGTCCCTAAAATTCACATCATGATTAGTAGAGCCCGAACTTTGATCAGGTGAGTGGGGTGCTCAATTCATGACCTTCTCCTCTCATACCTAAGTTCCTGAACTAAGACACTTTGGTTATGACAGATAAGTGGCGTTTGGCATGAGTCATGGGTTTCCTAAATTTCTAAAAAATATTTGGATGGTGACTCTGAAATCTAGCATTGCAGTCCATTTTTGGCATCTTTGATGATTAATGAATTTTCTAGGATTTGCCGGATTTGGATTCTCATTCATTTTTCTATTTTAAATTGTGCTTGTGAAACCAGATTCAGAACCATGGTAGTCCAAACTATAGGGCAATCCTATCTAAGGAGACTATACCCCTCTGAGGAGCACGAAAAACCAGCTACAGTTTCTGGCGACTCTGATAGGGACATGAGAGAACTTGGTTTGGACTTCATGATGTGAAATTTTATTTGCATATAAACATTCATTGCATTGCATTTTCATAGTGCTCTGAAGCCACTTTGTTTACCATCTGATATCTTGGACGACTTGCTACGACATGTTGGACCCTTGCCAAAAGCTTGCCAAAAGGCTAGTTGGATATGCAATGTTATGTTGGGAACACAACCATAAATCTGGGATACTGTTGTACCGCTTGATCCTCCTTTCACTTTTTGGTGTTAGATGCGAGAGGTATATTAGGTAACCTTGCTAAGGTACCCTTTTGACCAATTGGCCTAGTGCATATAGTAAAGGTCTAGTGACTGTTCCAACATAGGACAAGATGCTCGCCCATGCAAGATATTGTGAAACCACTTGTTTGCCGTAGTGAAACTCTAGATCATGCCAAAGTTAGGACATGGTAACCCTGCACCCTCATATGGGTGTTTTGGCTCTCTTTACTTGCTATGTGCTTTTTAACGGATCTATACAGGGGTTCATCATATCATTGGTTCAGTTATATTAGTTTGTGGGGCATAATTCAACGGAGAATACAGTCATTCAGCTGTGATCATATCTGTTTTGGTGAAATTGGGCTTAGGTGTTGTCTGATTTTTAGTTTTTCTTTTCTTTTCTTTCTTTTGCTAGGTAATCCTGTAAAAACATAGCTTTAGAAAGACCTGACATCCCCTAAGTTTTGTGGACTCACGCTAGTAAGCTTTGCAAAATCGGGGATCTGGTTGAAGGCCAGCCAGTGTTAGTCTCTCTTCCACCAGTAATTCGAAGGAGAAGGGACAGACAGTTGCCACCACCACAGAGCACTCCCTAGTCCTCCCCCGGTTCCTACTTACTCAGCTCTCCAACAGTTAGTTCTTCCAGATCTATAATGGCACAGAGTCCAAAAGAAGTTGTGGCCATGATGATGGCCTTCCAAAAGGCCATGGATACACTAAACAATAGGATTGCTGCTTAGGAGGAGACCATCGCTGAATTACACCACCTATCCAGGGCATCTAATGTCCATCCTATCCTGGGCCCCTAGCTGAACTTTAACCCACCTTCGCCAGTTGAAGATTTGCAGGGTCCAAATCCTCGAGAAGGGTTGGCTCAAACTCGGGCTTTCAAACCCTTGGTGCAGCCTAATGAGGGACTTTTTCCTTTGATATTAATGATATCGACTCGACTTTGTTAAAAATTGCTAAACTTGAGAAGCAATTTAAAAAGGCACAAGGAATTAACTTTATTCCTAACATTGAGGATGGGTACACAGAGGCTGCCATAAGGCTGCCAAACAGATTCAAAATGCCACACATTAACCGTTTTGATGGGTCTGGAGATCCCATGGTACATATCCTACTTTTCTCGGACGCTCTGAAACTGATGGATCTAACTAGGCCTCAAAAACTCTTTCTATATAGAAGAACCCTGTCGGGTAGAGCAGCCACTTGGTACACCAAGTTGGAGGATAACGTGAAGCAACTGAGAAGATTTGGCTGAGGCTTTTGTCAATTAGTATTCTTACAATACACAAATTAAAATGACAACCTGAGAGATGGAGGCAACTCACTAGAATCAAAAATAACCTTTTGTGGAATTTGTTGCAAGGTGAAGAACAAAGGTAGCCCAAATGACAAATTGACCTTCTGAAAGGGACCAAGATCGGATAGTGGTACAAAACCTCGATCTTGATCTACTATAAAAGTTAATAGTCGCTCCAATGTTCACCTTCAAAGATTTGCATGAATTGAGGGTATAGATCGAGAATGCGTTTAACAAAGGGATCCTCCCACGAACAAGCAAACTGGTAAAAAGGGCATTTACCAAAAGCAATAATGCCAGTAGAAACACTATTCCCAAAACCACTGAAATCAATACCGTCATCGCCAATCCCAAAACTGTCGATCCATTCGCTAGTATGAGCCCACAAACAACTTACCCAGCCTGAGCCCAACTCAAAACTTTCGCTCCTCTCCACATGAGCCCAACCCAAGCACTAAAAGTCCTAATGCAAAGAGGATATCTCAAACCCCTTGATCCCTAACCCCTTCTTGACCCACTCCTAGCTAAGCACGACCCTACTCAATATTGTGCATACCATCAGTAGCACGGTCATCACATCGACCGTTGCTTTCACCTTCATTATGACATCTGGGATCTCATCGGCAATAAGACTATAGCTCCACCTTAGAAACCCAATGTAACCAAAAAAACCCACTTCTTGTACATGAGCACGTACCCCCTCCTCCTCAAAATCTAAACCTTATCCATACACTAACACCTACCTTCAACCCCAGTATATATATCACCTCATCCAACTTACCTAAGCCGAAAGTGGTCATTCCAGAATTCAGTAACTTGTGCCTAAAGGAAATATCCGACACCCAGCCAAAACCCCAAACTCATGTGGCAGTATTGTTAACACAACTTGGGAAAGTGAAAGTGGAAGCATTTGAGGTGCCAATGGTAGAAATAAGGAAATTGCTAGAAGAGTGGTACAACCAGAGCGGATATGTTATGGCTATTGACTAGCCAAAACTAGAGGTCTTATTACCCAGTTCCTTTAGCATCAACGTTGTTAAGGAAAATGGCCCAGAACAAAGCTTGGATGATCTGGCTGATTTGGAGGAGAACTTGGGCAATCTCCGCTTCTTTGAGGAGCATGATCTTAGAGTCGTCCAATTTGGGTGGTATGATCTGAGAAAGTTGGAAATCAACACAGGATAAGTGAGCAGTAGGGAGGAATCTAAAGTGGATAGTGATGAAGAAATAGAAGTGGGAAAAACCAAGACCCTAGAAGGTGGCCATATGGAGAGTTTGATAACTAACCAGAAGGAAATGAATTTACGAAGGAAGGGAAAAGAAAAGGAGGACGTTGAATATGGAGAAACTGAAGAAAAATTTGGAGGAGAATCTTGTATCAAAGGGAAGATGCAAAGAGAACTAGAATGTTGTCCAAATGTAGAGATTGAGTCAGCCTTAGCAAAGAAACTGCATGCCAACAGAGCATGGACTCAGACCAGGAAGAGGGAAATCCTTTCAGGAATTTACCTAAACTCGCCGTATTGACCCAACAATGAAAGACGTGACGTGGGTTTGGTCCAAGTGAAGGTAGACAACTGCCTATCGAATGTTGAAGGAGAATGGTGGGAGGACAATGATCTGCATCTGGCGTACACTAAGGAAGGATGCAGAACAAATACCCCTGATAATACGTGGTACGCTGAGGAAGTTGACCGCTTGACCAGAAGTGGGCATTACTTCAAACCTTTGCATCTAGTTTAGGGCAAGCCATTGGGCAAAGATACAGAGAAGCGGAAAGAACTAGAAGCAGAACAGGACTTGGTGGTAAAGTAGTTGAAGAAAATTCATGCAGATATCTACATCTGGGGGTTGCTCATGGCTTCTCGAGAACATTGCCAAGCTATACTATCAGCGATGAACAAGACCAAGCTACCAATAGAGGCTACACCAGATGAGCTAGTGTCCTTCATCATGCCTTGGGAGGCAAATCTAGGACTTTTGTGTTCTGATAAGGAACAAGCCCTTATATATGTTGTTGGAATGTAGAAGGAAGTGGATCCTAGTGGTCCTAGTCGATATTGCGTTGGCTATCAATGTGTGTCCTTCCAGAACGGCTTACATCATAGGTTTGAAACCAGTTGATTTCACACCTATGACTTTAAGTTGTTCGCGCTTATGACATCACTAGTCACAATGTTAAGGGGACTATCAAAGTCCAAATTGTGGTTGGTCCATTTGAACATGAGGTTGAATTCCATGTCATGGATGTACCAGCAACTTTTAACCTACTGCTAGGCCGGCCTTGGTTACACTAGAGAAAAGTGGTATCTTCAGCAGTTCATCAGTTGGTGAAATACCCGCATAAAGGAAACAATGTGGTAGTCCTCAATAGCTCTTCAATCCACCCAGCCTTGAAGATTACCACACTAGTACTGGACATACAGCATGGGAATGAAGATGTATTCCTCTCGGGCTTTTCTTTGGTGGAAGCACGACTAGTGCAGACCGTCGTACCGAAAAAGAAAGGCGAATACGTGAACGCTTCATTCGTCTATATGATGAGTAGACAAGGGCACATCCCGAGGTTAAGATTAGGTAAGAGTGGCCGGCAAGGCAACACAACGGCAGTGGAGATTGGTCACAATCCACACTTCTTCAAATTAGGATACGAACCAACAAAGGAGGATTGGATGCTGAAAATAAAAGAAGTAAATGAAATGGTCAAAGCAAAGAGGGCCAGGAAATAGTATGAACTACCCTATAAGCCAATTATCGGAACCCTGAATGGACGCTTTTTTGTCAAGGGGAAGATTTCCCTTTTTGCGGTTTTCCTGAACCATGGGTTGAGCAAGGGGCAAAGAAGAGGTACCCCAGCTTTAAAATTTTCTTTGCTTATAAGCTTTCTGATGATGATGAAGAGCAGGTAGACCCCGACGTTGAGATCAAACAGGATAAAAGTAACAACTCGGAGCGTAGTGTAGAGGAAATTTTGGGGTTGGCACTGCCTGACCTTTTGACGGATCCCAAAGCTGGAGTGAGGCCTAAAAACTCAGGGGATGATGCATCGATCTTCATGATCGAGGAAGAATCATCTATAGGTTGCACCGACCTCATCCAGGATGCAACAAGAAGCTAACACTTGGACTAGAAATTTGAGAAGGATCTAGTCCTGGGTTCTAAATCGGATATTGAGTTCGATTCTGATTCCTCTGAGTCTGCTGAGTCTGTGTCTGGTGTTCTCGGGGGCGGCAACTTGGACACCACAGTCTTATCTAGGTCATCTTTTGCATTTTCCTTTGAGTCTGTTGTAATCGGGGAACCAGAACCTCTAAATGAAAATGTTGTAGTTTTTGTTTACTTGTCTATGTCGTTAATTCATTGCATTGACCAAGATTTTCAAATTTTTAATGAACACAAAGAGGAAGAAATTCCTCGGGATTTGAAAAACTTTATTGACTAAGAAGAAGAGAGGCGTGCTAGGCCTTGCATGGATGAGATCAGTTCAATTAATGTGGGTACTGAGAAAGACCCATGCTTAGTCCAGATTGGTTCCACGTTGTTTTCGGAGGAACGTGAGTGGTTAATCACTTTGTTAAGACATGCTTGGAATTGATCCTGAGATTGTACAGCACAAGATCTCTCTCGACCTTGAGGCCCGACCAGTGTAGCAGAAACTTCGCAGAATCAGTCCAAATTGGGCATTGAAAATTAAAGAGGAAGTCACTAAGTAGATCATCGCAGGATTCTTGATGGTATCTGAATATCTGACTTGGTTGGCCAACATTGTTCCAGTTTCGAAGAAAGATGGTAAAATCACAGTTTGCGTCGACTTCAGGGATTTGAATAAGGCTAGTCCCAAGGACGACTTTCCGTTACCACACATTGATGAGTTGGTAGACTTCACCATTGGCTGTGCCTTGTTGTCATTCATGGATGGGTTTTCGGGGTACAACCAAATCTTAATGGCCTCGGAGGATAGAGAAAAGACTGAATTCACTACACAGTGGGGTACCTACTATTATAGAGTCATGCCATTCAGGTTGAAGAATGTTGGGGCTATATACTAGAGGGTCGCAACCACAATACTACCGATATGATCCATAAAGAAATCGAAGTATATGTGGATGACATGATCGTAAAATCCAAAGAGTGAGAATGCCACTACATCATGCTGGACAAGTTCCTTGAGAGGATCAGGAAGTACAGGCTGAGGTTAAATCCATAGAAGTGCACTTTTGGGGTGACTGTAGGGAAAATGTTAGGTTTTTTTATTACACAAAGGGAAATTGAAGTAAATCCATCCAAAATCAAGGCTATCTTAGAAACTCCACCACCAAGGACTCAAAAGGAGGTACGTGGCTTTCTAGGAAAAGTGCAATTTATATGACGGTTTATCTCCAAATTAACCTTGACTTGTGAACCGCTATTTGGTCTCTTAAAAAAGGGGAAGAAATTCCAATGGGATAATCGATGTCAATTCACCTTTGAACAAGTCAAGCAGTATCTTCAAAATTTTCCTGTGTTGTCGCCACTAGAGGCGGGGGAGCCACTGATCATGTACTTGTCAGTGACAAAGTCAACCATGGAATGCATGCTAGCACAAGAATTAGAAGCTTAGGTGGAAAATGCCATTTACTAGCTGAGTAAAAAGATGTTGGATTTTGAAACCCGTTACACTCCTCTGGAGAATGCTTGTTTAGCTTTGGTTTGGGCCACTAGAAAGTTGAGACAATACTTGTTAACCCATTTTGTAATTCTGGTTTCGAGATTGGATCTCGTCAAATATCTCTTCGAGAAAACGACAGTTATGGCTAGACTAGCTCGTTGTTGTTTCTTCTCTCTAAATTCAACCTCAAGTACGTCACTCGCAAGTCAGTTAAAGGAAGAGCTGCAGTAGAATTTCTGGCAGGCCACCCAGTGAAAGGAGAGGAAAAAGTTGAGTACCTATTCCCAGATAAGGAGATCTTGCAGGTAGAAGAAGAGGTGTGGAAAATGTACTTTGATGGAGTGGCTAACCAATACAGTTATAGGATATGCGTGTTGCTTATAGCACCCAATGATTCCCATATACCCCTAGCTTTCAAAGTCTGGTTCAAAATATCGAATAACGAAGCAGAGTATGAGGCGTGTATTGCTGGATTAAAAGCTACCCTAGAAGTAAGGGCAATAAGGTTGGACATCATTGGAGACTCGAACCTGGTTATTTCTCAAGCCAATGGAGATTAGAAGGTCAAAGAAAAGAAGATGAAAATTTATCACCAAACCCTAGACATTCTGACTCCAAGGTTTGAAAAATTGACATTTACGCACTTGTTAAGAGAGAACAATTGGTTTGCTGACGCGCTGGCTACTCTATCCTCTATGCTAGGCATACTGATCGGGGCTAATATGCGTCCGATTATCATTGAATAGAAGTATGCGCCTTTTTACGCGACAATAGCCGTAATAGACGAGGTTCAAGACAAGAATCCCTAGTATCATGACTTTTGAAACTTTCTAGGGAAGGACACTTATCCATAAGGGGCAAATACCAAGGATAAAAGGGGAATACGATGTCTAGCCATCCAGTTCATTATAAGTGGAAGTAACTTGTAAAAAAGAGGACATATAGCCATGCACAAGCTCTATGTCAAAGAGGAAGAGTCAAAACGTCTCATGGAAGCCACCTATGGAGGAGAGTGTGGAGCACACATGAATGGTGTGATGCTAGCCAGAAAGATCCTCAGGCAAAGTTACTATTGGTCAACCATGGAGGAAGATTGTGTCAACTTTGTTTGATGATGCCATAAATGTCAAATCCATGCTAATCGCATAAATATTCCGCCGTCAAAGCTTTACAATATGACTTTACCATGGCCTTTCTCAGTCTGGAAAATTGACGTCATCAGAGCAGTCTTGCCAAAGAGGTTGAATGGACATGAGTTCATTTTAGTGGCAATCGACTACTTCACCAAATGGGTAGAGGTGCAGTCGTATTCTGTGTTGAAAGCGTCGCATGTGGCCAAGTTTATCAAGAATAACATCATCTGCAGGTATGGGGTGCCAAATGAGATAATATCGGATAATGGCTCACACTTCAAGAAAAAGTTGGTAGATTTACTTGAGAAGTAAAACGTGGCTTTTCACAAGTCATCAACATATAGGCCACAGACCAATGGAGCCATTGAAACTGCAAACAAGAATATCAAAAATATTTTGCGAAAGATGGTGGAAACCTACAACTGGCTAGACAAATTGCCTTTTGCACTTTGGGGTTCTAAACCATCAATTCGAACATCTATAGAGACAAACCCCTACTCTTTGGTATATGGGATGAAAGTTGTTTTATGGATTGAAATCGAGGTGTCGTCACTGAGAATCATGGCTGAGTGTCAGCTAGCAAAGGTGGATCGGTAGCAAAACAGGTTTGAAGAATTTATGCCGTTTGATGAAACAAGGTTGAAGGAATTATACCACATCCAGGGATATCAGTCCAGGATTGCTAGGGCCTTCAACAAGAAAGTCAAGTCCATAAACCTTAAAGAGGGAGATATGGTGCTCAAAGACAATCAGGCTCTTATCCATGACCCTAGGGTCAAGTTTAGACCCAATTGGACTAGTCCCTATGTCATCAAATCCATTTGGTCATGAGGAACAATCATCCTCATGGATTTAGATGGCTTGAAGTTCTCGCAATCGATCAATATGGACAAGTTGAAAAAGTATTATCATCGGGAGGCTCGCTAGGCTAAAAACTCGAAAGCGTGACCTAGGCAAAAGTTAGAGCGTGAAAAATTGGAAATAAAGAAAAATAGAGCTAGCAAGGTTGAAAACCAAACAGGGCGGCTTTGGCAAAAGTTAGAGTACAAAAGGAGAGAGTTAATACCCGAGTGAACCTTAACCAAACTACGTAAGGCCTGATTCCCATCTTTAGGATACGTAGGCAACTTCATCTCGAAGTTCAACCCTAATCATTTTCAACTCAATTGTCCAATCCATTGTTTGATCGGCCCATCTCACTCCTAGTCTGCTTGATTGTTTTACCTCTATTTCAGCCGAGGGTCCAATTGCAAGATGAAGTAAAGGACAAAACAATAGTGAAGGTGAATGCAGTTGTGGGCAGTCATGATCCTCTTGATTCAGGGATATATGTCTTGTGGATTGATTCCATGTGTATCAGGTAATGACCGTTTGCGAAAAAATTGTTTTGAAAATTTTTAATGAAGTTGATTTTCTCAAAATTTTACTTTTTGGAACACAAATCATTCTTTGGACTAAGAAGGAAAATATTTAGTACTCATAACTTTAATTACATGATTTTAAAATAAGTACACTATCCAACTCTTAGGTTAAATCAAAGTTGCTTTTACATTGTAAAACTTGAAAAGAAAAGTCAAAGCAATAAACTAGGGGCATAGATAAGCCAAGTAGTGGTCCTCTGCCTCTTGCCTGCACTCTCAAAAGTTTCTGCCACCAAGGATGGCCCAACCCGTGTCTTATCATCAAGCCAAACCACGCATTTGCCAGAAAGGGAACAACTGAAGCTAGCAGCAGGACCAAAAGCTCTCTCATCCTCTAACTAGTGAGATATCAGACCAAGTGTGAAGGACGGATTGGAAATGGAGTAGGGCATTCAACTCTCTCATCTGGACAAGTCTGCTCATGCCCAAACTGGTGTCTGAACCCAAATGGGAAGTAGAAAACACAATGTGTGAGGCTGATCAACTGTATACCTAGCCAGCGCGACAAGCTATAACTTATTTTGGTCAAGTTTAGCCTAGGGCATTGCCAAATAATGTCAGTCGCGGTTCTACAGCACATCCAGTCTCACCACAACCCTTCTGTGGGAAAGCTCACTAACTGAGAGCGAAAAAAGTAAGATTTGGCCGTATACTCGGGGGAAGGGTCCACAACTTTCAGCTTATCCATCAACCACACCTGGGAAGGGATAAAAAATAAAGAGAGATTAAAGAATAGAGAGATGTGTGTTGAGAGAAAAAGTAAGGAAAAAGGGCTTTTGAGAGAAAATAAAGATTGGGTGCCGAAGTGATGAGATAAATCATAAATAAGAAAGGGTAGGAAATAGTACTTGGAGAAGCAGTGGACTCCCCGCAAACCGAGAAGTCTCTCGCTGATGGAAAGCATCCAAACCCATTAAGGTTTCGACCGGTGCCAAGCCTATACAGCTTCGGCCTTCTTTAAGACATTGAGCCACTTCGATCAATCTAATGCTGACTTCATTGCCACTAGGGGCAAGAAGATAATGGGCAAGCAAGCATATGCAGAGAGCATGTTGGTGATAACCTCGCCAAAGAAGATCACGCCTATTTCCAATATTGAAGAAACGACAAATCAGGCTAAGAATGTCCAACTATCCATCACGTGCCAAAGATTTAGCCTCATTGAAAGAGAGGCCACACATCTATTCAAGAGCCCGCGCATGGCCAAAAAGGGGTTGAATAATTTCTTCATTACGCCGAGACTCCATTAACGATTGAAACTCTTCAAGAGTGGGACACATCTCCTGTGATCCGAAGCGAAATACATGAGTAATTGGGTCCCAACAGCGGGCAGCAGCTTGGATAAACAAAAAACAAAGTGAAGTGTGGCTCAAGGAAAAAAAAGCGTTTATGCTGAAACCGTTGAAATTTACCTTTTCCATGCCATCCAAAGTGGCTATCCAATCCTTGAGCCTCTCAACAAGGAAAATATCCATCATTAGAGAAAACTAGCAAAAAAGTGATGTTTTGTCGTAGAAGCAACAAAAGAAGACCTTTATAGAAGAGAAGGGTGTGTGAGTGACTGACAGTTGTTGCTAGCTGTCCAGTCACAATTCTTGGCTAGCTAGCCACTTTTTTAGTCGACCATACATTTCATTGGTTGGCCGGCCAACTGTGCCGACCAAATAGCTTGGCAGTAGTATTATGTCTGCCCTTTTTATTTTTGAGTGTTGTTTTGATTCTTTTGTTTCCGGTAAGTGTAAATAGGTGTGTTTAAGTTGTTTTTACTTCGTTTTTCCTTTGTTGAGTCGTATTTTGTATTTTGGTCAGTTGTGGGCTCAATATTCGATTACAAACTTGTTCAAATGTGATCATTCTTAGTTTCAATTTCAGACATAAATCATTTTTTTGTGCAAGTGTTATGCCATTCTCAAGATGCTATGCAAAACAAAAATTCTTTCTTTTATAAACTACATGGTCCAACCTTAATCATAGTTTTTTACAAAGAGAAAATAGAAGTTTTCAAAAAGCAAAAAGTAAAGGAACATATCTAAAGCTACATAATTTCTGTACTACAAAGAAAAAGAAAAGAAAAAAAGAGGAGTGCAAGATCAGTGTCTGCCAAGTCAGGTGCGTCAGGAAGCCTTCTTCGTCCTTTTATGAGGATGAGACTTAAGATCATTGTCACCGTTAGCACCGCTATCGCCAAAAGAATGTGACTCTGAGCCAGAATCATTGTCTCTATCCTTGACCCCAGAATGCTCACTTTGATCTCCTCGATGTTCCTGGTCTCAGTGTCCTCGCTGGCTGAGGTCCTCTTTGTGGACGATAATGGCCCCTGCACTCGAGACTCGCTGTCTCCACTCCGACTCTAACTCTGGCTCTGGGTACCCTTACCCCTACCTCAACCTATGCCCTCACCTCTAACACGTGTGGGAGCCCATTTGTCTCTCATTCTCGTAGCTGGAGGGGGTGCCACATCTGTCATTGGTGCAGGCGGAGGCTAGAAAGAGTTTGCAAAGAATAGAATATCAAATCAGTTTAGTGTAGAAACAAGGAAGTAGAACATGTCCAATGAGTAAGCAATGTCAAATTAGATACCTGATGACCATGGTAAGCGAGCAATGCCTCCCTCCTCTGTACCATGTGGACCAAGAAGTCGACTAACTCGAGAAGGTTGTCTATGTAACCCATCGGCACCTACAAGTGAGTTTCAACATCAATATACAGAGAAAAGGGTATTTTGAAATACAAAACTGCAAGACAATGTGAATGCCTGCTGGACATCAGGGTCCCTAACATGCTCGCGCTACTCTTGGTGCTCGAGCTGAATCTGGCAGGCTGTCCCATTTGGCCAGCAACATGTGATTGCGGTTGGGATCATAAGAAGCCACATGGAAAGCAAGGGCAGCGCCTCCAACATCAGGCTCAAACATGAGAGTAGCACCACTAGTGGTGAGTACATTTGTAGTGCCATCTGCGTGAGCTCTAGTCAAAGGCGACATAAGATGGGTCCGAATGAAAGTAGTGTAGTCCCGAATCCCGCAGAACATATCAGCATCCTGCCCCACCATGAATGTTATGATAGCCTCAACAAGAAGACTATTGGTGGTCCTCATCGATGGATGAGGAGAAACAGGAACAATGGGGTCAGGTAGACCCAAAGTCTGGAGTACAAAACGCTTCCTCAGATACTAAGTCCTGCAGAAAAGACCCTCCAGCAAGATTTGTAATTGGGAAGTGTCTCATGAACCGACATACTCATCCCTCATCCCTGTAGGCATGACCACCCATGGCTGCCAAGTAACCACCAAACAAAGAATTCATAGTCAGCTGTCAATTGTCAGTTGTCCCAGATGTCAAAGTATGGGCTAAAGCAATAAAGATGGAATGGAATGCATATGAGTTTCAGATTACCTCGTGGGTCATCACTATATCCAAGAAGCGGCGGTACTAGGCAAAGGTGGTGACACTGCAGTGACGGGGTTAGCACCTGCCGTCATACAACCTCAAGTGAGGCACAGCCGCTGCCACCTCTTCTCTTGGAATCGAGGCAAGGGTGAGGAAGTAGGCATATACCCAAAGCTACAAGAAGAGAACTGTTTGTGAGTCTACAAGTTGTAAATAGAAATAAAGGTAGAAAATACAAAGCAAAAAGCATAATTTACAAAAGAAATTGAAATGAAAGTACAAGACATACCTCTTAAGTTCTCCAGTAGCTGCCAACCATGTTCTCCTTCTTACGGAACTAGAGCTCATGTAGTCGTACAAGGTGGCAAGGCTAGTGCCACCCCAGTCATAGTGGCAGACATGTGGCAACGCTACCAATGCACTAAGAAGGTATAAACCCACGGTGTTCCACCTATTCACAAACAAGGCAGTGCCGAGAAGATAGATAAAAAATCCCGGGATATACTACTCCACCTGTTCCTAAGTCTCTGGTTGAGTCCTGTGGAAGTGGTTGTAAAACCAACTATACCTCACCATGGACAGCCTATCCAACGGAGGGTGTGCTCCCAGAAGATGGACCCAGGCGGCCCACCATTGGCCTATGTCTAGATCAAAGGGGATTGGATCACCCCTACTCGCAGTCATATGATCATCGAGAAATTGTAGGGAGTCATCGTCATCTCTTTTGTAGTGGAGAAATGAAAGGAGTTGGTGGTGTCCCAACACCTCTCCACTAAGGCGCTGAGCAAGGGCTGGCTCACCTGTATCCATGAGAGCTCAGTCCAAAATAGGCCAAAGACTGCCTCATCCACCATCTCTTGGACTCTAGCGGAGAGCTCTTGATACCAGTCCCTCATTGCCACAACACCATAACCCCTCCAAGCATAGGCGTCGCCCTGTGTTAAAAGAGGAAATTTGTTAAAATGCATGGCCAGATAAGAGATTGTAATGATGTTGAAGCAAAGTACTTGAAAGGATCAAAGGTTCTTACCTCAGAAACATTGGGGGAAATATGCGATGTGCGCTCGTGCAAAAGAAACTCCCCAGGCACGCCCCCGACAAAGTCCTCAAATCTCAACATGCCATTGCGGCCCATTGCGTGCATGCGTGCTTGTGCGGGTGGTAAGTGGCTGGGTCGAATGGCCTCACCCTCAGTGGTGGCAACTCAGGCTCAAGCTTATGAGGGTAAATCTCCTCCTCAGCAATGTCCCTGGCAGCCCCGTCGGCCTTCTCTAGCATCGGGTCCTCCACACCCGCGACGGGCGGAGGAATAGGTACCTCAGGAGAGGTACCATCATGTGTAATATCATCAGCCATGGAGAATGTGATGAGTGGTGGGGGAAAAGCAAGAAAGCTAAGAGACATAGGTGAAAACCCGAAACCAAACCCTAAGAGAGAGAAAATGAGGAGAAAAAGTGAAAACTCGAGAGTGAGTACATGAAAACTAGGGGAACCCATGAGAAACAAGAAAAAAACAATGAGAAACACAAAAAATCGATCAAATCAAAATCCAATCAGTTCAAAATGTAGAGGGCCAAAAGGGTTTCACGAAAAAAGTTTGTGTGGGTCGTTAAGTAAAGCGAATAGAATGGGAATCTGGAGAGAGAGAGAGAGAGAGAGAGAGAGACAACACCTAGAGAGACAGGGAGAGGGGTTTTGGATGGTATAGGTATGAAATAAGGAGCCAAAACCATGTATTAAAGGGCCATAGGTGTGAAAGCCTGTAATTACCCACGTAGCCCCAACAGTTGGCCGATCGCCTAGTATGTTGTACGGCCAGCTCATCTTTTGGCCGACTAACTGTGCAAGTGTGATTTGATGAGTTTTTCTAAAATTTTGCCTAATTTGGGGCATGGTGGTTCTTGTATTCATCTTAAAAATGGAAAATTAGAGTATTTGAGGTTGTTTCAATTGCAAAAAATTCAAAAAATTCATTATGGATGCACCACCCTAAGTCCCATTATGTCTCTAAAATGTGAATGTGCCTCGACCTCGAGCTCAAGCAGGTTTTACCAATATTTGAGGACCTTTGACTGTGAGTTGAAGGTGGAAGTTTGAAAAACAGAAAAAGATGAGGTAGATTCCAGGCAGAACAAGGCGGTTCACCGACAATTCCTATGATGTGTTTTCAAAGCCACCGCTTTTTGTTTATCTTTTATATTATGTTGCATGGAACATGCATTGCATTGTATTTCATATTAACTACAGCAAATGTGCGTGTTGCATCCATATGCATCGTGCTTTTCATCTTATTGTACCCACCATTATTATCTGATGGCGTGATTTGGCTTGTATTCACCATTTTTGCATTTCATACGTTAGGCTTGTTCATCCTATCGCCCCTCTCTACGTAAGACGTGGTTTGGCTTGTATCTTTCACCCTCTCTACGTGAAACATAGTTTGGCTTGTATCATTCACCCTCTCTACGTGAGACGTAGTTTGGTTTGCATCTTTCACCCTTTCTACGTGAAATGTAGTTCGGCTTGCATCTTTTACCCTCTCTACGTGAGACGTAGTTTGACTTGTACCTTCCTTCTCTACGTGAGACATGGTTTGGCTTGCATCTTTTCACTCCTTTTTTATGTAAGATGTAGTTTGGCTTAAACCTTCCCTCTCTTTGTATGAAATACAGTTAGATATGCCTGTTGGTTACACCACCCTTCTCTCATTACGTGTGGAACACGTTAGGATATTGATTTGAAGTCGGTTAAACCCTTTCCCCTCTCTGTATGAGATACGATTAGGTTTGCCTATTGGTTACACCGTCTTTCCTTCTTTCACTTGAAACGTGTTTGGAATTGATGTTTGCTTACTCGTTTCCGTGTGAGACACGGTTAGACTCATTTTAATTTAAGCTTGAGGCTTCTTCCATTCATATGCTGTCATCTTATTATTACTCATTACAGTGCATTGTGCAATCATGAGCTTTCAAAAAATAATTAGCTTCGCGAAGTGTGTAAGTCCAATTTGAGCATGTCATTTGTATCCTGACCCTGAACTACGTTGGTTTAATTCCTTACAAAGGGATACGTATACAACTTTTGAGTTCAACCAATTGCGTTTACATTTTGTTTGTTTACCAAAGTCTTACGGCCTTGTCAAAAGGGTCGTCTTCGGGTTTAACATTCACTCACGTCATGAAATGACTTCGAGCTCTGTTAAAGAAGGGCAACTATAGACACCCCATTTTGACCGCCCCCAAGACTTGGGCCCTTCACTCTAAACACTCGATGATGAAACATTACGTTGTGCAATCGTTCGAATTTTTAGCAAAAGAATTTGGTTTCAAGCTTTAAAACCTAAACCCTGCACCCCATTTTCACCAAAACCTTCTTTTTTCTAGCTTGACCAATTAGAGAATAGATGGCCAACAGATGGTTGGTAGGCCATTTTGATTGGGTTGGCTGTACATCCTCATGGCCAGCCGGCCATGTTCAGCGTAGAAGATATTTTGCAGCAACCAGCTGGTCGCATGCTCAGGATTTGCACTCGCTGTCTCTTTTGCAGATATTTCCGATGTGAGAAGCTGAAATTTTATAAATACAACACCACCCCTCATGGTTTGTGGTTAGAAAAAAATTGCCAAAAGCCTAAAGCTTGTCCAACACATTTTTTTGCCCTCTAGCAATATAGATACACAATAGAGACACCATCTAAGCTTAAACTTGAAGCTTTTGCTAAGGTTTTGAACACAATTTCAAAACTTGAGAGTATTTAGAGTGAGGTTTGTCAACTAAGAAGATCTTCCTCTCTTTCAAGAGGTGAACTTTAAACCTTTTCCACCATCTTCTCTCTCTCTCTCTTGTCTTTACATATTGATTTAAGAGTTTTTTTAAGCTTAAAATGTGATTAAAACTTTATTAAAAGTGAGTGAGCTAGCCACTCTTTCATTGGCTAGCTCACTAGTTGTTCACCCTTTGCTTTATTTATTTATATTTTTTTCACTTTCTTTTCACTTCATTTGGTTAAATTTCATCACCTTTAGCACAAGTTTAGATTGGTTTTGTGTGATATGAATTGAATATGAGCTTATAAAATGTTCATCGTCCTCCTCGTTACATGTGCTCTTACTTCCTATGCTTTGAATATCATATTTGTGTTGTTGTGAGTCCTCACGGATTTGGCGTGTTTAGGACATAACAGCCAATCCGTTTGAGTTGATCATTTTACTTTGTTATAGCGTTCCTTATGTATCTTGGAACCTTGTGGTCATGGGAGGATTACAGCTTAGGCTTAGCTACCTTGCTACAAGTTTACTTAACTAGTGATAAATTTCTTACTTTCATAGTATTGTTGTCCACCTTGAAGCTAGGTAGTAGCTTCCGTGTTCAAATTGTTGAAAAGCTCTCTTATCGATCATTTTTGAAACATGGAAATGGCTGTCTCATCCTTGTTCCATGAATAAAGAAGAGTCGTCAACAACTTTGGTGAGTTGTGTGTTTAAGCTTTGACAGATAGCTTGCTTTTTTCCCCCCATTATTTGCTTTGTTGCTTCTAGAGAGCTCTTTATCGAGAAATATCGAAAACTCTCTCCTAGTTCCATGTTTAAGCTTTGATACATAGCTTGCTTTTTTCCCCTAATTATTTGCCCATTATTTGCTTTGTTGCTCCTAGAGAGCTCTTTATCGACAAATATTGAAAACTCTCTCCTAGTTCCACTTTGAAGCATGGAAATGCATGTTTTATCCTTATTCCATGCATAGGGAGAAGAGTTGACAACAATTTTTGAGTTGTTATTATTTTCCCTTTTAGTTGCTTTATAATCATCACATACTATCTTGTGATGTTTAATGATTTGTAAAACATGTCTACCTCTTTCTTAAATAAATTCATGAAAGGAAGGAGGATGTGTTTAGCTAAGTCTTCTCCTATTGCTTTTAAGATCATTACACAACAAATGTGCGATGGTTGATGAGTTGGGAAGCAAACCTATTCCCTCGTTGACAATTTGCATGACAGGAGGGAGCAGGAAGGATGAACATCTTTTGGAAACACTCTGTTTTGCTTTGTTCCAGTTATGTTGCAACAGGGTTTTCCTTAAAAACAATGGCCGACTGGCCATTATTCTGTATGGCCGACCATCTGATCGGATTGGCCGGCCAAGCATGTTGTACGATAGTGGTAATTTCCTAGCAAAACAAAGTAGATTTTGAGGCCAAAAGAGAACTGTTTTCTTACTACGAATGGGGCAGTTTCTTGTTGCAAACAGAGAGGTGTCCGGGGGATGGTCTCGCTTGTGTGCACATGATTCCCCACTCTTCGTTCAAGTACTTTAGATTAGTATCTTTAAGATTTGTATTTTGTAATAATTAGTTAATTAATTAGTCCATTCATTTGTGTTTGTAATAATTAGTTAATTTGGACATTCGGATCCTCTTGTGCGAGGGAAAATATGTAATATTTGTATGTCTTCTAACCCCTATTTCTTTCTCCCTTTTATTTACATGCTTAATGTGGTTGTATATAGCACCATGTTTTCTTTTATCATTCCCGTGCTTTGTATCCATTTTTGCATACATTAAAATTCGACTCATCATGCATAATGCTCTTACCAATTCCTAAATGATTATGTCATCTACCTCATGCTTCAAGTTGCTTCACATGTCATGTTAGCAGCCAAATTTATTACTTTCATTGTGTATGTGTTGCATTAGCAACTTGCATATTAGGATCATGTATTTTTCTAACTATCTTCCTTTCGTGGCTTGTCTCGTTTGAATACTAAGTGAACATTTTTGCTTTAGCATATTACATGTGCCATGTCAAGCATAATACCATGAGGTTACGTGCTTATTTGCAATACCTCTTTGAATGCCTGTGGATGGAGGCCATTTTGCTTACATTGGAATGCCTCTGATTATTGTACATATGAGCTCACTTTTTCTTTTGGGTAGCACATATCCAAAACTCTTCTTCAAAAAGCATGAAATCAAAGCAATCCTAAGTGAGTGACATGGTCTATATTTGTTTGCCTCACATAGTAATGTTAGCATATTAAATAATTAGAATATGAGCATATATTGTCCATAAAATTCACATCATGATTAATAAAGGTCGATCTTTAATCGGGTGAGTGGAGTACTCAATTCATGACTTTCCCATCTCATACCTCAGTTCCCAAACCAAGACATTCTGGTTATGACAGATAAGTGACTTTTGGCATCAGTCACGGGTTTCTTAAATTTTCTAAAAATATTTAGGTGGCGACTCTGAAATCTGGCAATGCAGTCTATTTTTGGCATATCTGATGATTAATGGATTTTCTAAGATTTGGACTCTCATTCATTTTTCTGTTTCACATTGCAGTTGTGAAACCAGATTTAGAACCACAGGAGTTTGAACTGTAGGGAAATTGTATCTGAGGAGACTAAATCCCTTCGAGAAGCGTGAAAAACCAGCTACAACCAATTTCGTAGGGATCACGATTGCATTTAGCATATACGACAAGCCTTTTAAACTACAAGGTTACCCAAGTGGACGAGTGGAGTCTCATGAGGGTTTCTAGAGATGATACCCACAAACATCATACTTGATTGAAGGGATTGACACTTAGCATAGGTTCATACACAAATACTCAGCACCACTCTCTTTTTATCAAAATCATCCTCTCTCACTTATGACAAATTTCAAAGCAAGCAAGTTAGATTGATGTTCAAACTATGCATGAACCCATAAATATGTCAACAAACAACATGGAATCATAATTAGATGGAATATATCACATGTTGCTTTCGTTTAAGTGAGATTCAGTGTGGAGTGAAAGGCAACATCTCTTACTCATGTACTTAGCAAGTGTCTTGAATATTTGAAATCAAACATGGGTCTGATATATATATATATATGAAAATGAATGGATCTTTTAAGCTTTCTAACTAACCTATGTAACAAGCGTTAGGCCAATTACTTCCAATCCAGATGCACTTAGGGCAATAGGTGTAGAGACACCCCCAACGAGTTTAATAACTAGATTAAAAAGGCTATAGACAAAACGCATTTTATTTTTCTTTTTCTTTTCCGTATTTTATTTATTTATTTATTTATTTTATTTTATTTTTTTGTGATGGTGCAATGTTTAGGTTCCTTGAGCTTTCTAATTAACCTATGTAGCAAGTGTTAGGCCAATGACTCTTAATCCTGATAAACTTAGGGCACTAGGTGTAGAGACACCTAACGGACTTAATAACTTGAGTTAAAAAGGCTATGAATCCGAACTAGTCTCTTTTTTTTTTCTTTTTCTTTTTTCCTTTTTCCATATAAAGCCATGCTAATCTCTCAAAACCCAATTCATCATAAGTAGTTGGGAACAACTCATGATCAATGATATCAACTTTAATTACCACAACCAAATGTATGTATGTAAGTGCACAAAGTGACAAGTGATACCAACAATCTTCCTGCAATGATACCCAAATGAATTTGTATTTCTTGTCATGAACAATCTGAAAATATCTAACTCGCACACCCTCAACCCAAGACATAAGAAAACTAGGATGGTGAACATAATAAAGAATGTAGCCAAACCATATTCACATACCAAGCATAAATCTAATTAATCGAGCCTTAGTGCAAAAACATGGAAACAAGTCAACCTCCTCCCCCACCCCCCCAAACTAAATGTAGCAGTGCCTCCATTGGCAAATGCAAAGAATGAAAGCATCCAAATAAATATATATAAAAAATAAGAGAGGAAAAGAATAGCACCAAAGCAGTTTATAGCGGAAGAAGAGAAGGTGAGAAAATCATCTTCAACAGTGGAGTACGATGACCTGCAATGGAAGACCTGATATGCCAAGCCATAATAGAAAAGATACATACACGAATATAGGGGGACCATAGTTAAAATAGTCAGGTACATATACATACAGACCTGATAGAAAATAAAATATCTAAATAAAACGAAACAATAGAGCCTAAAAAGAGGATAACAAAGAGTAGCACGGTGTCACTGAGGCAGCGGTGGCAGTGGCGATGGCAGTGGCGGTGGCGGTGGTAGTGGTGGGTGATACTCTGCAAAAAGAGAGCGCATAAGATCCTGCATATCAGTGAAGGACTATTACATATAGGCTTGAGAGGCCTCATAATGCTACTGAGAGATATCCCGATAAGCATCCAAATCGGTCTGAAGAGTATCAACAGACCACTGAAGGCGAATATTCTCATGATGAAGGGCCTCTTAATCAGCACGAGTCATAAAGACGGGTGTAGGTGGATCAGCAAGACCAAGGGCAGCAAGGTTGGAGGCAGTAGTAACATGGGTAGGATCGGCCATGGAAAAGTCATCACCCACACCCGTGAGGTCAACGTGAGTCGCGAGAGGCTGCATTTGATGAGGTGGCATACAAGATAAACTATGAACAAGTTTGCTCAGTGTATTGTAGGACCTCCTCCATGACCGCCTCATCAGGATCAAACCGGTAGCTCGAGTGGCAACGGGAGAGGTGGGTGGTCAAGTTGGCGAATGGAAGCGACCAAGTTTGAGAGCTTCGGGTTTGCTTAATTTTCACATATGTCATGATTTTGTACATCTAATCCCAAATAAGCTACGGGACATCCATCCAAAAAATCAAACTCAAAGTGATAGAGAGCCCGAATAAAGGCACCCCACCGCTCCTCCTTATGCCCTAAAGAAATGATGTTCTGCTGAAAAATGACATCAATTAACTGGAGCTGGGGTGGCAAATTGCGGCAATGAACAAAAGTAAAACTAGCATCACCCACACGGTCTGGAAAATCAATTTGTATCAAATAAGGCATGGGTAGTGTGTCATCATAGTCCTGGAATGAAGAGTTATCACTACAGGAAATATATGATTTAATGGCGTTTATTTTCAAATCTCTCTCTCTCTCTCTCTCTAAATCCTTCAACTCGATTCAACCTTCTTCAACTGATTTATCATTAATCTCTCTCGGAATGATTTTGGTTTTGTTGACAAATTTTGTGACAAATTAGCACAAGATTGTGGAGCTTAACTCCCATCTTTTTTTATTTTGTTTATTTGTTTATTTTTTGTAGTGGTATTTTAGATTGAAGATACTTATACATTTGTCAAAGAAGATAGGTATATTTTAGCTTTTGCAATTGTATTTTTGCTATATATTCAATGTCATTACTTGTAAACATGTAATTGTTCTTTGAATTTTTTAACTTATAAATAGACATTTCTTTAAATTTTAAGTTTATCATTGATACTATATTCTTTGTTTAGTCTTGTATAGGGAAAACCTTTGTTCATGGATGCTATGCCATAATTGAGATCTGTATATAGATAGTGTTGAGTATAATACATCATTACTATGCAGGGCCATGGTTTCAAATTCTAGCTTTTATTTTCATTCTTCACTTTTTTTTTTTTTTTTTTTTAAAAGTTTTTTTTTTGGTCAATTAAGTGTCCCCGTGGTCAATTAGTGTCCCTCGAGTTCCATCTAAATAGTGTTCTCTTAATATGTCAATTGACTAGCTAGAACTGATTGGTATTTATCATAACAAAGAGAAGTCTATATCATTGAAAACAATGGAGGATAAGTTTCTAATCTTTTTTCGTATGTTTGTTTAATGTTCTAATGCTCACATGGGCCTCCTTCCCCATTATTAACTAACAAAGAAGAAAAATATTGTAATGCTTGCTGTTTTATTCGAGAGAATTTTTAGTCCTATGTGAATATTTTTCTAATTGTTGTGCTCTTTGAAAGTGCATTATTTCTGTTGCTGGTAAGTCATTTTTGATGGCATGTCATTCAAGCAATTTTTGTTCTCACTGCATTGACAAGCTAATATAAAGTTGTTTAATGACTTTGTTTTTCATTTCATTTATTGATTTGGTTAAACTTTGAAAATTGGTTGTAAGTTTTTTTTTTTGGGGAGGTTGAATAATGAGAACACTATTGTGGTTATGTCCTTGCAAATGTTCAAGGAAACAATTATTGTCTAATGCTAATGCATATTAAATACTAAAACATATATGTGCATTGTACACATCTCAATTGTTAGTGTTGGTTATGTTTATTGGGCTTAGCTTATGAAACATCGTTCAAATACTGCATATATCACAATATATTCATTTTGATATGACTTCCAAATTAAATGGTTGGAATTCTAAAATTACTCAAGGTTCAGTGTTTCATGATGTCTATGTGCATGGCAATGCTTCTTATACTAAACATGGACATTTGGGGCTTTTATCCTTTGTTTGATCACTACAAAAAAGTCAAAAATTTGGTATGCATATTCATTTATATAACTTTTCATAAATAATCTTATCCAAAAAAAAAAAAAAAAAAAAAAAGAAAAAAAAAAGAAAAGAAAAGAAAAAGAAATCATTCATAGAAAGTTTACAAAAAAAGAAATGCTGCCATGAGACCATCCTCTTTTGTAATCCAATTTTTTTTTAGGATCTTCTAGTTTATCGAAAGTTACTTAATTAGTTGATACTCGCTGTTTTTTGCAGGAACTTGTAGCTAATCCAAAATGCTCTTTGCTTGTAGCAAAAGATCAATTATAACTGATGTTGTTTCAGATGTTAATGACTTTTTGGATGATGTGTCATTCGATCTCAATGCATTCTATCCCCCTTTGAATTCAATTAGAGCACGTAAATTCAAATATTTTTTTTGTTTTGATAAACAATAAAGTGATAGAGAAGCTATCCATACTTGGCAAGGCATCCAATGCATTAACTTTTTGGCCACTTGTTTTTAGCATGCATGCCTAAATCTAATTTAATAAGACAATCCTTTCTAATATGAAGGTTGATTTTGGTGACTTTCAATTTGAACCCAAAGTCGTAAGATATGTGAGGTTTGTGTATTATCTAGCAAAGTTTGTCACCTTGTTCCTTCTTCTTGCCACCTTTTTTATTGTATTTTTATTCCTTCCTTCGTTAGCAAAAAAAGGAGTATAGAGCCGCAAAAGTGGATCCAATATGCCTATTGTGGTATAAATGGCTATGACCATGGTTTAGTAGAATTCAATCCTATCTCATGTTAAGTTAAAATGACCATGGTTTAGTTTTAGGGTAATTGATCATGGGTACTTTTATTTTATTTCATTATATCCCATTTTTATTGAGGGTTAATGTGTGACATTAGGGATGAGGACATGTTTGGCCTATTGAGGGTTAATGTGAATATTGGTGCAATAAGTTAGAGGGTTAATTGAGAATGTGGGTGTAATAAGTTAGATTTTTTTTAATGTAAATAGAAGTTTTTTTCTTTGATCTTTTACAGCTATTTGAATGGGAGTTATTAAGATATCCAAAATCCAAAAATCATGTTTTAACATTAACCACAAACTAACATATATCCAAAAGATTTTGTTTTTGTATTGAGTTTGTTTCTTTGCTAACTTCCGATCTGATGTTCAAAAGATCCATTTTTGTTTGGATGCTTTTCAATTCTTCAACCAAAGGAGGGAAAAAAGGTATAATAGAATAATACTTGCCCTTATTTTTGGTGATGATGAGCATTTACATTCTAATGACCACTTTATACATGACAAGGATGGAGCAGCAAAAGATTCATGTTCTTTCTATGCCATTTAGCAAAAAATTGAATAACACTATAAGCTCATTAGATTTATTCTATACTCTTTAGAATCGTTTTGTAATATCTCATTAAATGAAGATATTAGAGATGCTGAATTGTTTTCTTGTATTTTAGTGTAATTGATATTTCGAATCTATGACTTTATTCAGAGTTGTTTGTATGTGTGTTAGCAAACCATTTGACATAAATTTAGTAGTTTTTTAAGAAGTTATTTGTGCTTTCTTGATATGTTTTGGTGACTTTAGATTCTAGGAGGGAGAAGTCTAGTTCTACCAATGTATTTTGAAGGAAAATTGATTTTCTTGTTTATTGTGGTTTCATATAATGCATTGTTGACATCATTGAAGTGGGCTCTTCTTAAGAAGTTGGATCAAGGTATGGCGGTATGTAGAAAAAGATGCAAATGTGGTCATTATTGTTTAATATTCCTTCTATTTTGTCTTCTGCTTTCATTTGCAGGGAAACAAAATGTTCTTCCAATCCTTCAAAGCTTCATCGAAATGCTTCTGCCGCAGCTAATATGAATAACCTTGCTTCACAATCCTCTTCCGCAAATCAAGGTTCTTTTGGAGTATTTTATTTTCAAAGAGTATATGATTTATAGTAGTCCTATTTACTGTTATGCATGAATAAAACATTTTAACTACTTATTGGTGTAACAGATCTAATTGAATATTGTACTAGTTGTGGTAGAATCCTCATATATGCAAAAAAACCTATGAAGGAAACCTCTGGCATAAGAGGAAGTGACATGTTCTTTTTGTTGAAAGTGAGAACTTCAACATTTTATCATTGAGTTGGTAACAGGACTTTGTAGTTGGTGATTCTGTTTAGAAAAAATATTTAAAGTAACCATATCTTATGCAGTATGAAGTAATTCAAGTGTCTCATTCATATTTTTTTAATCAATAATGGACTTGATGAAGTAGTTCATAAATCATCTAACAACCCTCTAATTCTTACTAATATTTCGATTTGTAGTTCACAAATCAATCCCATAGTTTTTGGCGGATTAGAGGCTATATGCCTTCCGCTTAAATGTATTTTGACTTTATATAGATGTTTAGTGATTATGTGGCATGATTTACGGGTTATTGATGGAATATCAAAACCAATCCCATATCTTAGGGATATTGAAGGATATATAACTTGTTTCAAAAATGTTGAACAAACTATGGACAAGTGGATGAGAGGCTAAATATTGAAATAAACACATCTTGTCACCGAAGTCTCAACTTGAGGAGGATATGAAGATGATCCAATATCGTGACAACAAAAACCACATTATTGAAGTACTTATTAATGACCTTGACCGTGATGATGATGGGTTTCAATCAATGCGCAGTAAACACGATGGTTCTTGGTAACTATATAGAAGAAATTGTAGTATCTCTTATCATTTGATGAATAACAAGGATCCTAGTTATTTCATCCTCAAGGTTAGATTAGTATATTATTTATCAAAACAAGGTTAGATTAGTATATTAATTGGAGGCTAGTTATTTCATCCGCAAGGTTAGATTATTATATATATTGGCGGTTTCCTTACCATTCAAGCCTCGTTAACTTACTTTGTTGGTCATTTGTCCCATGGTTTGAGCATATTCCAGAAGGCAAGTCTTCGGCAAGGATACTAACCTTCTATGGTTGTGCATATGTTTTTCAATAACTGATAGTATGGAGTATTTTCTTGATGTCCTCTTTTGTTGTCCTAGGATGCATCAAAAGCTCTCCGTGGGTTAGATTTATTATTTCATTAGATTTCTTTGTTAGGATTTACTTATTCTCTACCATTGGTTCTACAAGTGGCTATGTATATATGCCTACATTCCATGTTAAAATTGCGGATACTTTTTAGTATTTTATTAATCAACCAAGAATCGCATTCTTTCGGGCATATAATATATAGACATGTAGATCGATTTTTTTAGTTTTGTAAACTTAACATGAAGTTTATGATGACCATCAGTGTTTATTCTTCTCTTGTTCCTTTTTTTCTCATCGTGGTGTGTTTTTATACCAGAGAGATTCCTCGACAATGAATTTGAGAAGCGCACAAGGCTAGAAGTCATACCAACTAGTGAGATCGGTGTGACATTCAAAGATATTGGTGCTTTGGATGATATTAAGGAATCTCTCCAAGAACTAGTGATGCTACCTCTTCGAAGACCACCCCTATTCAAAGGAGGCCTTTTAAAGCCATGCAGAGGAATATTGCTATTTGGGCCTCTAAGACAATGTTGATCAAGTTTCATTAACGTGTCTATGTCTACTATCACTTCAAAATGGTTTGGTGAAGATGAGAAGAATGTTCGTTTGTGGTTAATATTAAAACATGATTTTTGGATATATGTTAGTGTGTGGTTAATGTTAAGACATGATTTTTGGATATATGTTAGTTTGTGGTTAATGTTAAAACATGATTTTTAGATTTTGGATATGTTAATTTTGTGGGTAATGGTGATTGGATATTAATTGAATGAGAAAGTGAATTAATATTTCATTACAGTTATTTGAATGGAAGTTATTATTTTATATTAGTATTATTACTGGTATTTTTTTAGTTTAATCAAATAAAATTAGCACAATTTAAAAAACATCTAACGGTCATTTTTAAAAGATACGCTAAATATCAAACGCCGCCTATACTAATATCATGACGCCACTAAATATGGAGATGTGTGCGATGGCACCCAAGGATAATGACCAGGTCATCAAGATGGATAGTGAGGGTGATGCCGTTGACTATGGTCTTCAAACAATCACAGAAATTGGAGTCTGTTAACATATTTTGATACGAGAGCTAGACCAGCCAAGGGTAGGTAGGGACATCAACCTGACATAGTCCCAAAAGCTGGCGGGCCGCCAAGTTGGGAACGGCCCAACTGGTGGAGGTATTAGGCCAGAAATAGTAGAGATCAAATGCTGTGTTGTGGGCAATGGCCTTTTGAGCCCATGGAGTAGCGGGACCCTCCCTGACAAGTTCGGTGGTAGCAGTGCAGACTCGTTTGTTGCAGTGGCTTGTGCTAGCGATCATATCTGCAAAACAGGGGAACCATTAGGAGAAAGGAGACATAAAGCATAGGCACGCATGAGTAAAACAATATACGATGTGTATACTTCACGGGATAATATGAAATGCAAGCAAACAATTAAAGTAGGTCCACTCTCCTCCCAACCATCTCCCACCACAACACTCTAACAGAAATAACACTGCCTATTTAATATGCAACCAATCCCAATAATTAAACAATAATTATGCCCAAGGGATAGATATAAGATAATGCAATGATAAGCATGTGTCCCAATCAAGTACACGCAAAGAATGTTCCAATGAGCCCTAGGAATTATAATACAACAACAACAAGAAGCTCATTCAGTATGTATGGTGGACTTTTTATTTTTTATTTGGGCTTCGATTCATCCCCCGAAAGGGGGGCCCCGAATCCCCCGATTTTCCATTTCAAGTAAAAAAAAAAGAAAACAAAAAGAAAAAAAAGAACACAATTTTCAAAAATAGAAATTAGGGGGATTAGGGGGAGTTTTTTTAGGGGGATTTTTCATTTTCCTTTTTATTTTTGTTGTTGTTGTTGTTGTTTGTTTGTTTTTCTTTTTATTTTATTTTATTTTATTTTTTTGAATTTTTATATAGATATAAGAACAATCAGTAAGGATAATCAGAATAATAACACGAATTTGAATAATAATAATAATAATAATAATAACAATAATAATAATAATAATAATAATAATAATAAGGAAATTACATAAAGTAATGAAATAAAATAAAGAGTGAAAAAAGTAAAAAAAATAGAACCTGAGAGTTCACCAAACATAGCATGGTATTGCAGCACCAACGGCAATAGGGAGGAGAAAAGAAGGATGCTAGTCAGTGCAAACGTGGCCGGCAATGAGAGGAAGGCGTTGACTGGTGATGTAGCAGGGCCTTGGTGGACGGTGGTATATATCACGACCGAAACCCGCCCTAGGGGTTTGGATCATAACTGGCCAGTAATCATTAAATTGCCCATGACTTCAGACAGACTACAGACACATTTAATAATAAAGGGGCAAAAAACGGAAGCGAAATTATAGAAGTTTGTCCAATGAGCTATGCGTAAACATAAACTTCACTTGTATTAATAACTCACACTCATAGAAACATAGTAAGATTCCATATGTCCAAGATCTTTCAAAACATTATTATCATACAAACCAGAACATAAATACAGAAACAATCAAGTATGACCAAGAAAAGAAAGGAACAGAAAATCAAGAGTCTAAAGAAAAAAATAACAAAAGCCTCACTTGTGAGGCATTCATGACAGGCTTCACTACACTTGGGTACCTTTATAGGTTCACTAGGGCTAGGACTAGACATCCCGCTACTCTCCTACATACATATATATAAACAGGGTGAGCTAATGCCCAATGAATTACATAAGAGTAAAGGGTTTATGTGAATAAGATCTAGTAAATGACACAAACATTTCTATGTCATACGCATTCTATAATGGAACGACCTTGGGTCTAACAGATAGCAGAATGACCTAAGGTCTAACATGTAACAGATGTACAAAGTGAAGTTGATCATATCATAACAAAATGACCTCGGGTCCAATCATCTATATATGTATAATAATTATTTGATCAACTCATAACAGATAGTCAAACTTATCAGATGTTCAGAAAGACCTTGGGTCTATCTTATCAATGTACAGAACGACCACGGGTCCAATTCAAATATATAGAACGACCTTAGGTCGATCATACACATTCATGTCATATCGATCACATTTACAGATGTCAGAAAGTTTACCACAGTAGGATATGCAGAAAATAAAGTAAGTAATAAAATATCTTTACTAAGATATTACTCACAGTGATTCGGTTGTTGACTTGTCCTTGCCAATGATCCTACACAATCATAAACGTATGCATGTTGAATCACATTGCTTAATTGGTTTGTTCTTTTAACTTGTTCAATTCTTTTAGGCTTCGTTCTTATCCTTTTAATTCATTTAGAATGTTCAAATGCTAAAAAAGAATGTCTAAAAGGGCATGAGGATGCAACCATGTACTTATAAGTGTTAGTCAAATTTTGCTAAGAACAGAGTATTCGCTCGAGCACACACTTGGTCGCTCAAGCAGTCCAACAATATGCAGATGGTTCGCTCGAGCACATACTTGGTCACTCGAGCCATCTGTAAAGACTACAAAATTACTGAATGTTCCAATTTTACGCTCGATGGTCACTTGAGCCAAGTGCTGAATAAAATTAAGTTAGCTCGAGTGCACGCTTGGTCGCTCGAGCCAACAACCAAATGTTTGTAAAAGTACTAGATGCATGCAAAGTGCACTCGAGTGATGGATTGTTCGCTCGAGTGATGATGTGAAATTTTGGAATTTCCAGAATAGAGTTAGGCTTCGAAACATGTGTCTTCAAATCAAAAACTTGCATGGCTTGATCAAAACCTTGAAAACACTTGGCAACTCTTCCAAGAACATGGGTACACAACCAAATTACAAAAATAAAAGCTCAAGTCATAGAATTCAAGATCAAATCTATATGAATTATGGATGCATGGATGGTTTAACCTTCAATTCAAGCTTAGATAACATGATCCATGATCAGATACAACCTTTAACTCCAAAATTCTATGAATTTAGTAAAATGAAAATTTGAGACTTCATAGTCAAAGCAATTTGAGACTCAAACTTTCATGCATGTAGAAATCTTTTCCAAATTCCTTTTCTTAGCCTTCAAAACATGAGATTGAACTTCAAAACTTTGTAGACCATGCACATAAAGTTCCAAAACCTCATAATTCATGAGTGCATGCGAATTCAAAACTCAACTTCGATGACATCAATTATGTTCAAACTCATGAAACTCCATCAAACTATGCATGTAAGTATAAATTGACTTTGATTCTAACAATTCTAGCTTAATTCTTTCATTTAAGCACATAATCTCTTTGAATTCACATGTTTGGTGTCTTAATTTCATGAATTAAAGTTCAAAGGCTTACCTAAGGTCTTCAATCAAGCAAATTCTTCAAGAACTTGAGCTCCTTTTTACAAGTCTTCTAATTCAAGCCTTTTTGTCTCTCTACCATTGCATTCTTACTCTCTCTCTATCTCTCTCTCTAAAACTCTCTACTTTAGAATTTTTGGGCTCAAACTTGTGATTAAGGTTCCAAGCTCCTAATTATAGCCTATTTATATTTCAAGATTAGATTAGGGTGTTAATCTAAGCTTAGGATTAACTAATTACACTTAGTTCAATTAATTTAATCTAGTCAAGTTACACTAAATCAAATTTTAATTAAACTTCTCGTTAAGCTCTAAAAATTCAAATTTTTCTTTCTGACGCCATTGAGGCCTTCAATTTTCAGAGTACAGCAAAAGTCTAAACAGATTTTTTTACAGTCAACAGATATAAATTCAATAACATACTAGTAACACATTTATCACTCATTCACATTTACCAGAAAAACACACACACAAATAAGGAATTAAAGGCATAATACAAAATGAGGTTGTCACAGTGTAGAGTAAGCGAGTGACAGTGTATGCGAGAGAGATGGAGAGAGAATGTAAAATGGAGAGAGAGGGATATGGTGGTGGGCAGTGTAGAGAATGGCTAGCAACTTAACAACGATAGACTGGCGACAATATTAGAGCAGTGGCCGGCAACACAGCAGGGGCAGTGGTACGTCGGTTGAAGCAGCGAGAGATGAAGGAAATATAAATGGAAAAAAACGAGAGGAAGAGGATGAGAGAAATGTGTAGTGACGGTGGGCAAGGCGAGGCGAAGGGCCGACAGCGCCGAAGTGGCGACGGCGTGGTGATGGAGTGGGTATGAAGGGAGGTAGGTTGATAGGTGTAGGAGGACAAAGAAAAATCGAGAGAGAGAGAGAGAGAGAGAGAGAGAGAGAGAGAGAGAATGGTGGGGTGTGGTCCTTTGGGTTTTTCATTGGTCCATGTTTTTTTTTTATTATTATATATATAAATGTTATTTTATTTATTTTATTTTTTTTTTTGAAATCCACACAGATGGAGGGAAAAAAATGGTGAAGTGGATAGAGGCAGTGGTGTCCCAAACTAAGGGAGACCGAGCCGTTTTGCAATTACAAATTTCGACTTGTGGGAATTTTTTTATTTTTTATTTTTTTACAGCCACAACTCAGAAACAAAACCACCCAATTTCTACTTTCATTTTGCATTTGACATAAAAACAAGCACTAACAAATTACAAAATGCACAATAAATGTATAATCTTCACTTGAAAACCACGGGTACTAGTTTTCAACCTAATTATGTTAGCAACTTTCCCTATTCTCCAACAGGGTGATAGACTAGGTTGACTTAGTATCCAAAATTGAGGCCCCTAAGCTACCTCAACCTATGGGACAACCATACAAATTTCAAACCGAGGTGGTTTTAGAGCAATCTCCATACCCCTAGGTATTTGAACCAGACTTCTAAACCTTTATGCTATAGGCATTTCCATTTGAACTCTAATTTCCACCGTCTCAGTTCGTCTCCTAGGAACTCATTACAAATATAATAGGTGGCTATACCAGACCATCAAAGGTTGTCCGAGCATGGCGAACACCAAAGGACTTGCACCTTTAGAGGATTTAAAGTCTCCTATACTCAAAGTAATCACTAAGGAGGATATACTAGGTCTATCAAGTGGAGAAAATCATGATATATTTTATTGCATAACTCATCCCATAGATTAGGGAGTTTATGAAAAAATTGATCTAATCAGGATAGATTTGCTGGTGGATCAATAAGATAATAATATTTTTTACAAGTTTGAACATAGTCTTCAAAAAGACAAATGTTACATAATTCTAATTTAGTCAAAATATAATTTGCATTTACTTGCAAATTAGTATCTCCTGCAAAACGACATAAATTTTCTTTTATGATTTTTGCAAACTCAACTAATATTGTGTCAAGTGTGAGAAAATTTTCCAACAAAATTGTTTTATTATTTTTCCCACTATCTTAACCATTGCAAAATATCTCCCTGGAGAGTTGCTGCAATATAATCAAGGAATTTTTTCCTTTGACCAGCTATTTTTATAATTGGTAATAATGATGGAGAATGATTGTGCCCAATCATCAATTGCTTTTGGCTAGTCCTTAAATAGGACATGAGATAAGTCTAAATAAGTACTATTTTGAGCTATTGGATACTTATGATTGGCATCTTTTCTAGATATTATTGGCTCAGGTATAGGATTGGAGGTACTTCCAGTGTTTGTATCATTTTTAACTTCATTTGTTTGAATAAAGTCAAATTTTCTTCATTTCCCCATGTGTCAAACAATTCAGGATCAATCGGCTTTTCTGCCTTTCTTTTTCCGTTATTTATTTCTAGTGAAACATCTTGATCTATTATTTCTTCAGATGAGGATGATTGACTATCATCATCATTAGTTGACATATCAATATCATAATTAAAGTGTTGTAAAAAGGCTTCATGTTCAGATAAGTTTCTCTTATCTGATCTAGTAGCATATTTCTTTCATCAATACCTAAATCTAGGTCTTTATATAATTTTCACTAATAATCTAATATTTCAACAATATTTTCATATTCAGTCCTATTATAAGTATTAGTTTGAAGGATATCTCCTGGACTATTCATTCCATCTTTGTTTATGAAAGATATAATTTCTAGTTGAGTTACCAAATTGTTTATTTGGATTTTTGCCTCTTTGTTTAAGTCAATATTTATTATAAAACCTAAATTCTCTATTTTAGAATTTAGGTTCTATAGATTCAACTTTGGATTCTAGATAATTTTGATTTATTTTTTTGATTTTTATGTAATTTCGAAAACCAAAAGCACATCAGATCGATAATATTATTTAAACTAGAACACACACTATTTATATTTGCAGACTCTTTAGTGATATGCAAACTATGGTCAAATTTATTATTAACATTATTTTTTGTATTTCCACAGCATATTATATCTTCAGAGTTAATTGTCATTATATATTGTTGTTGGTACCTAAGACTCTCCTAGTGTATTTATTTGGTGCCTAAAACCTCTCTTTACGATTTTAAAGACTTAAAAATGCCTAATTATAGTCAATAGTCAAAAGATCTTAATGACTTTATGGGCATTGTCATACACTAAGCATACAGGTTTTACAACAAATGAAACAAATAATTATGAAGATATAAAATACAAAGGATACACAATTAAAGACTAAACTTGACTAATAATATTTTTTTTTCCTGATTTTAAACACTCTTTTAAATCATTAAACACACCATATACACTTATATATATATATATATATTGTGATAACCCTGCTCCTTATTATGCTAATTGGTCCTTATTATGAATGTGATTATGTGTTTGATATGATTTTGTGTGCCATTATGTGAAAATATGTGGTTTTGAATTTCTATCTGTTCACTGTAGGAATATCTGTTTGATTATCTGCTTCGGAATTTTAATTGAAGGCCCTATCAGCCACAGAAACTGAAATTGATTACGCCATTGTGATTGGCATAATTTTTAGAGCCTATGGTGAAATTTAATTGGAAATTTATTCAGATCAAATTAATTAGATTAATTTAATGGTGTAATGCTCAAATTATTTAATATTAATAAGTATAATTGAGGGAAATTATACAAGTGGGGCGTTATGTACTCAAATCTCCTCTTTAGCATTCTTTTTGGCAGATTCTAACTCAAGAAAAGAGGGAGGGCCGGCTAGAGAGAGAGAGAGAGAGAGAGAGTGAGTGAATAATTGGAGTTTGATCATTGAAGCTTGAAAATCTTGAAGATTAAGCTCAAGAATTGGCTAGAGCTTGGGTGTTTGAGGCTCCTAGGTGAGTAATCAACCCTTGACTCATGGATTTTAGTTTGTAATTTGTAGATTCCAAGTTGAATGATGATAAAGAACATGAGCTAAGTTGGTTTTGTTGAATTGGAAGCCAATATGTACATGCATGTAAGAAATTGCTTTGAGTTTGCATATTTGAGCTTGAATTACATGACTCGTGTTGAATTTTGATTAAAGTCCATGTATTTAATCATCTCTTCACCAACTAAGCTAAGAATAATGGATATCTCCCACATGCATGTGCAAACCATGGAAGTGTTAGTATCGAATGTTTGGATTTAACGTGTTGGTGATGAGTTTGGGTCAATTTGAGCCATGCATGTGAGTAATTCATGGAATTGGACTTCATAATGTTGTAATTTAGTGTTTGTACCATGTTAGTACATGTATATGTGAAGTTTGAGCCATAATATGCAAGAAATGTTGGTTTGAATGTTGAATTCGAGCTGAAAAACACATTATGGAAAACCCAGAATTCATGATGTCCGCTCGAGCGGGGAGACAGCCGTTCAAGGGTAAAATACGAGCTCCCAGTATTTTTCTGCAGACCTGACGTCTGCTCAAGCGCGGAAGTTCACGCTAGAGCGGGGAGCCATGTAGTGAGGCCTTCAACTCGAGCGCCCAAATTCACGCTCAAGCGTAAATTTGATGCATCTAGTACTTTTGCAGACCTCATGGGTCCGCTCGAAAGGGGAAGTACACGCTCGAGTGGGGACCCTGTTTTTGAAAATTTAAAAAAAGGCATTTTGTGTTTCGTTTTCCATTCTCTTTCACTTCTAAGTACTCGTAGGCATGCATTGAGCATTGTAAATGAGTTAAAAGAGGAAGAAAGAAACCTAAAGAGGAATAGGTGAATTAAGGAACGGATTAAATCGATTGTGACCCATATGTGTTATGTGATGTGTAGGGTCAAGCTCCATGACAAATCAACCAACCGATCACTGTGAGTAATATTTTAATAAAGATATATGTTGTTTGTCCAATTGCTTACTTCCATGTAAGTCTTATAAGTTTGTTAATTTGAATAGTGGACAAATGCTTGACATGAAAGAATGATTGGGCCAAAGGCCAATCTGAAATGAACGAAAATATGAATGGGCCAGAGGCCAGTATGAGTTTGAATAATAGAACGAATGGGCCAGAGGCCAGTATGAGTATGACATGGATGAATGAATGGGCTAGAGGCCAGTGTGATTTGAATGATAGAATGAATGGGCCAGAGGCCAGTATGAGTTTGACATGAATGAATGAATGGGCCAGAGGCCAGTATGATTTGAATGATAGAATGAACGGACCAAAGGCCAGTTTGACATGAAAAGTATGAATGGGCCGAAGGCCAGTTTGACATGAACGAAAGACAAGTGGACCAAAGACCAGTTTGACATGAATAGATTGGGCCCGAGGCCGTCCGATGTGTTTGGAACCGCAGTTATTTGACCTACGTATGAATATATGTATGTGTTAGATAGAAATATGAATTGGGCCTAAGGCTGTTTGACGTATATTGTTCCAATGTATCTCATTTATTTAATATTATTCACTGGGCTTTTGCTCACGCTCATTCATGTGTCTGTAGGTAAGCCAAGGGAGGTCCAAACCCAGCCTCAGTGAAGTTTGTGTTGAACAACCAAGGTTTTGAAGAGTCAGCCTTACGTCTCACGCATGAGACTCGTTTTCGCCCTTTTGCTACCTTATTCCATTTTGTCATGTTGGCGAGGACTTTTGGTTTATGTTGTATATATATAGTTTTCATGGGTTGACTTAGACTTAAATGATCCTGTTTGTACAGAACCTTATGCTACTATATTTTCTGAACTGAGTTATTAACATGTATGCGTATGGTTTGTTATGACGTGCCCTGTAAGCACAGCTCTATGGACAAAGTTTTAAATTTTGCTTCCGTTTGGCCCCTTTACTCTGATGAGTTATGATTGGTTTAGTTTGAGGCCGTAGCTAATCTCAGGATTACTGGCCGGTTATGTCCTTAACCCATAGGGGCGGGTTCGGGTCATGACAGAGTGGTATCAGAGCACGAGTTAATAACTCACACACTTGTCCAAAAGAGCAATAAGTGTCTAGAAAAGATCTAGGATGCATTCATGTGATAAGTATGAATTTGACAGCATTGAGAATGCGTCTAAATGTTTCAATGTGAACAACTATGTGTTATAAGTTTGTGATTTGCTTGCATTGCAAATTATTTGAATATCTATGCTCTTTAATGTATGCATACCTGTGAATCTTTTGTACAAAGTATAATGTAAGTTTAATCAGATGGTGAGAACAAGTGGTGATGAGATAGAAGAGTCCTCTACTGCCATAATGAATAGAATGGAGAGATTGATTCAGGAAATGGCCGAAACATTAAGACAACAACAAGAGTGGCAACAACAGTGACAGCAGCCACATCCTCCACCTCCACCTCCGGCACCACCCATGCCAGATAATCAAAACGATGATCGGATAATAGCTCTCACCAAAGGGTTTAAGAAAATGAAACCACCACAGTTCCACAGGAGATTAGATCTGTTGAAGGCCGAGGCATGGGTTCTCGGCATCAAAAAATTGTTTGAAGTGTTCCCATGTTCGGAGACACAGAAAGTGCTTCTAGCCACTTTTATGTTAGAGGATGAAGCAAGGAAATGGTGGATGTTAATGCGAGAAAATCATAAAGATGTTGACTAGGTGAAATTTCTGGAAATTTTCTATGACAAGTACTTCCCACAATGTGTTCGGGACAGGAAAGTGTCAGAATTTATGGAACTTAAATAAGACAGCATGACAGTGGCTGAGTATGAGGCCAAATTCATTGAATTGGCTAGGTTTGCACCACATGTGATTGATACTGACTATAAGAAAGCGAGACATTTTGAAGGTGGGCTTCGAAGTGACATATTAGAAAGGGTGAATGTCTTGAAGCTAGAAACCTATATTAGGGTGCTAGACCGGGCCATAATATCAGAAGCTAACATAGCTAGGTAGGCTAAGCCAACAACATAATGGAAAGGCAATAAAAGGCAAGGCTTCTTTTCGAAGAAGAAATTTTCGAAAAAGCAAAACACGGGCTCCTCAAGTACTTCGAATTCTTCCCGAGACACATCTCCTATGTACAACATTTGTAGCAAAAGGCATCGTGGGGTTTGTTATCGTGTGTCAGGAGCCTGTTTCAAATGTGGTAAACAAGGGCACATGGCCCGAGATTGTAATCAAAATAGTGGAAAGCTGGCTGCTAGCTCGACTGCATCGATCCCGAAGCCAAAAAAAACTATGAGATCTGCTACCACCGGGGATACCGTAAGACAAGGGAGAGTTTTTGCGCTTGTTCCGACCGATACACGGAATGCCAACGCAATTGTCTCAGGTACTATTTATGTATGTAATCAAGATGCTTTTGTGTTAATTGACTCTGGATCAACACACTCTTTCGTAACATGTGCATTTGCATCTAGACTTAGTAGACCTCTAGAATTATTGCCATATCTGCTATGTATATCTACTCCATCCGGGGAATCTGTGTTGTGCAAATTTGTATATCGTTTTTGTGACATGCGTGTTGGGAATGCCATTTTATATGTGGACTTGTTACCCCTGAACTTTAGGCATTTTGATATAATTCTGGGCATGGGCTGATTAACTAAATATTGTGCCACCATTGATTGTGTGAGAAAACGGGTTGTGTTTAGACCATCAGAACAAGAAGAAATTGTGTTTGTGGATAACGGGGTAGTACCTCCACCTTATTTGATATCTGCAATGAAAGCATGTAAACTAATTAGGAAAGGGTGCCAGGGTTACTTGTTTTGTGTGTTGTCTGAACAATCTGTAGATGTTGAATTAAATGATATCCCTATTGTTAGAGAATTTCCAGATGTGTTTCCAAATGAATTACCAGGGGAATTGGTAGACAGGGAGATAGAGTTTACAATCGAGATTATGCCAGGCACCCAGCCTATTTCCAAAACTCCCTACAGAATGGCTACTACCAAAATGAAAGAGTTGAAAAAACAGTTGCAAGACCTGCTTGACAAGGGGTTTATCCAACCTAGTACTTCACCGTGGGGTGCCCCAGTGTTGTTTGTGAAAAAGAAAGATGGAACCTTACGCTTGTGTATCGATTATCGGGAATTGAACAAGGTAACAATAAAGAATAAATATCCCTTACCCCGTATTGATGACCTGTTTGACCAATTGCAGGGATCATAAGTGTTTTCCAAGATTGATTTGAGATCCGGGTACCACTAGTTAAAAGTAAAGGCAGAAGATGTTGAGAAAACAACATTTTGAACGAGGTATGGTCACTTTGAATTTCTTGTTATGCCATTTGGAGTCACTAATGCTCCAGCAGCATTTATGGAGTTAATGAACCGAATTTTTATAACCTACCTTGACGAATTTGTTGTGGTTTTTATTGATGACATTTTGATATACTCCAAGAATAGACTTGAACATGAACATCATTTGAGAACTGTTCTGCAAATACTTAGGGAAAGGAAATTATTTTCTAAACTAAAGAAATGTAAGTTTTGGTTAGATGAAGTTGTTTTCTTAGGGCATGTTATCAACAAGGAAGGTATTTCAGTGGACCCGTAGAAAATAGAGGCAATTGTGAATTGGCCTACACCGACAAATGTAATAGAGGTCTGTAGTTTCATGGGCTTGGCCGGGTATTACAGGAGGTTTGTGAAAAACTTTTCAAAGATAGTTGTACCTCTTACCCAGTTGACACGCAAGGGGCAATCATTTGAATGGAATGACGAAAGAGAATCTTCCTTTCATGAACTAAAAATGAGACTGACCACTGCACCAGTACTAACATTGCCCATAGGTACAGAAAACTTTGTAATTTTCAGTGATGCGTCTTATAAAGGTTTGGGTTGTGTATTAATGCAGAATGGAAAGGTTATTGCTTACGCCTCCCGCCAATTAAGATCACACGAGAAAAACTACCCAACACATGATTTCGAATTGGCCACAGTTGTGTTTGCTTTGAAAATCTGGCGACATTATTTGTATGGAGCAAAGTGTGAAGTCTACATGGATCACAGAAGTCTGAAATACTTCTTTACATAGAAGGAGTTGAATATGCATCAGAGGAGATGGCTGGAACTGATAAAAGACTATGATCTTGAGATTCAGTATCACCGCGGGAAAACTAATACAATTGCTGATGCCTTGAGCAGAAAATCAATGGGGAGTATGGCTTGTTTGCTTACTGAACAGAGAGAGATCTTGCAAGATTTTGAGAAGTCTGGAATTGAAGTCGTAATGTGTGAACAGGGCGGATTGATAGCTACTATTACAGCCGAACCGACAATCAATGATGAAATCAAACGAAAACAGACAGAGGATGAATTCCTCAAGAAAGTGATTGATGAATTTGAGACAAGTCCTAAAGCAGAGTTTAGCATTGAAAATGAAGTGTTGAGATTTCGAAACCGAATGTGTATCCCAGATATTCCGGAACTAAAGAAAAGGGTTTTAGATAAAGCCTACAAATCAGTATTTGCTATGCATCCGGGTAACAATAAAATGTATCGAGATTTGAAACAAAGCTATTGGTGGCCTAAAATGAAGAAGGAAATTGCAGAATATGTGTCCAAGTGTCTTCAATGTCAGCAAGTTAAAGCTAAACATCAGTAACCAAGCAGTCTACTTCAACCTCTTCCTATTCCTGAATGGAAGTGGGAACATGTGACTATGGATTTTGTTGTTGGCCTACCTCGGACTTCTCGAGGTATGGATTCTATTTGGGTTGTAGTTAATAGACTGACTAAATCTGCACATTTTCTACCAGTTAGAACTACGTTCAATGCTTATAGATTGGCTAAAATATATGTTGATGAGATTGTCTGTTTACACGGAGTTCCGGTATCTATTGTGTTGGGTAGAGATCCGAAATTCGTATCTAGATTGTGGAAAAGTTTGTAGAAAGCTACGGGGACAGAACTAAGATTTAGTACTGCATTCCATCCACAGACAGATGGGCAATCAGAACGAACAATACAAACTTTGGAAGATATGCTTCGGATGTGTGCTTTGGATTTTCAGGGGAGTTGGGAAGACTATTTTTCGCTTGTAGAGTTTACATACAATAACAGCTTCCACTCCAGCATCGGTACGGCACCATACGAGGCTTTGTATGGTAGAAGGTGTAGATCACCAATTTGTTGGACAGAGGTCGGGGATAGAACTTTACTAGGGCCTGAAACTGTGCAAGACACTTCTGAGAAGATTAAAACCATTCAACAGAGGCTCAAAACAACTCAGGACAGGCAAAAGAATTATGCGGATGTTCGGAGAAGACCTCTTAAGTATGAGGTTGATGACCATGTGTTCATTCGTGTGTCTCCGATGAAAGGCCAAGTCAGGTTTGGAAAGAAGGGCAAGTTGTCGCCCCATTACATTGGGCCGTTCCAAATTCGGGAAAGGCTTGGCCCAGTTGCCTATAGAGTTGCTTTGCCACTGGGATTTGAGCAAATCCATAATGTATTTCATGTGTCAATGTTGAGGGGTTATCTCCGAGACCCGTTTCATGTGATTGATTATCACCGGGTAGCTATTGATGAAAATATGGAGTACGCCGAGTGGCCGAAACGAATCATTAACCGACAAGTGAAACAGCTGAGAAGCAAGTCCATCACAATGGTGAAAGTGGAATGGAAAAAACACTATGGGACGGATGCTACATAGGAAAAAGAGGATGAAATGCGCCTACGCTATCCGCATTTGTTTCCCGACGAAGGTAAATTAAGTTTGGAGGACCAAACTTCCTAAAGGGGGGAAGACAGTGATAACCCTGTTACTTATTATGCTAATTGGTCCTTATTATGAATGTGATTATGTGTTTGATATGATTTTGTTTGCCATTATGTGAAAATATGTGGTTTTGAATTTCTATCTATTCACCGTAGGAATATCTGTTTGATTATCTGCTTTGGAATTTTAATTGAAGGCCCTATCGGCCATAGAAACTGAAATTGATTTCGCCATTGTGATTGGCATAATTTTTAGAGTCTACGGTGAAATTTAATTGGAAATTTATTCAGATCAAATTAATTAGATTAATTTAATGGTGTAGTGCTTAAATTATTTAATATTATTAAGTATAATTAAGGGAAATTATACAAGTGGGGCATTATGTACTCAAATCTCCTCTTTAGCATTCTTTTTGGCTGATTCTAACTCAAGAAAAGAGGGAGGGCCGGCTAGAGAGAGAGAGAGAGAGAGAGAATAATTGGAGTTTGATCATTGAAGCTTGAAAATATTGAAGATTAAGCTCAAGAATTGGCTAGAGCTTGGGTGTTTGAGGCTCCTAGGTGAGTAATCGACCCTTGACTCATGGATTTTAGTTTGTAATTTGTAGATTCCAGGTTGAATGATGATAAAGAACATGAGCTAAGTTGGTTTTGTTGAATTGGAAGCCAATATGTATATGCATGTAAGAAATTGCTTTGAGTTTGCATATTTGAGCTTGAATTACATGACTCATGTTGAATTTTGATTAAAGTCCATGTATTTAATCATCTCTTCACCAACTAAGCTAAGAATAATGGGTATCTCCCACATGCATGTGCAAACCATGGAAGTGTTAGTCTTGAATGTTTGGATTTAATGTGTTGGTAATGAGTTTGGGTCAATTTTAGCCATGCATGTGAATAATTCATGGAATTGGACTTCATAATGTTGTAATTTAGTGTTTGTACCATGTTAGTACATGTATATGTGAAGTTTGAGCCATAATATGCAAGAAATGTTGGTTTGAATGTTGAATTCGAGCTGAAAAACACATTCTGGAAAACCCAGAATTCATGATGTCCGCTTGAGCGGGGAAACAGCCGCTCGAGCGTAAAATACGAGCACCCAATATTTTTTTGCAGACATGACATCTGCTCGAGCGCGGAAGTTCACGCTCGAGTGGGGAGCCATATAGTGAGGCCTTCAGCTTGAATGCCCAAATTCACGCTCGAGCGTAAATTTGATGCATCCAGTACTTCTGCAGACCTCATGGGTCCGCTCGAAAGGGGAAGTACACGCTCGAGCGGGGACCCTGTTTCTGAAAATTTTAAATAAGGCATTCTGTGTTTCGTTTTCCATTCTCTTTCACTTCTAAGTACTCGTAGGCATGCATTGAGCATTGTAAATGAGTTAAAAGAGTAAGAAAAAAGCCTAAAGAGGAATAGGTGAATTAAGGAACGGATTAATTCGTTTGTGACCCATATGTGTTATGTGATGTGTAGGGTCAAGCTCCAGGACAAATCCACCAACCGATCACTGTGAGTAATATTTTAATAAAGATATATGTTATTTGTCCAATTGCTTACTTCCATGTAAGTCTTATAAGTTTGTTAATTTGAATAGTGGACAAATGCTTGACATGAAAGAATGATTGGGCCAAAGGCCAATCTGAAATGAACGAAAATATGAATGGGCCAGAGGCCAGTATGAGTTTGAATGATAGAACGAATGGGCTAGTATGAGTGTGACATGGATGAATGAATGGGCCAAAGGCTAGTATGATTTGAATGATAGAATGAATGGACTAGAGGCCAGTATGAGTTTGACATGAATGAATGAATGGGCCAAAGGCCAGTATGATCTGAATGATAGAATGAATGGGCCAAAGGCCAGTTTGACATGAAAGTATGAATGGGCCAAAGGCCAGTTTGACATGAAAAGTATGAATGGGCCGAAGGCCAGTTTGACATGAACGAAAGACAAGTGGGCCAAAGGCCAGTTTGACATGAATAGATTGGGCCCGAGGCCGTCTGATGTGTTTGGAACCACAGTTATTTGACCTACGTATGAATATATGTATGTGTTAGATAGAAATATGAATTGGGCCTAAGGCTGTTCAACATATATTGTTTCAATGTATCTCATTTATTTAATATTATTCACTGGGCTTTCGTTCACGCTCATTCATGTGTCTGTAGGTAAGCCAAGGGAGGTCCAAACCCAGCCTCAGTGAAGTTCGTGTGGAACAACCAAGGTTTTGAAGAGTCAGCCTTACGTCTCACGCACGAGACTCGTCTTCGCCCTTTTGCTACCTTATTTCATTTTGTCATGTTGGCGAGGACTTTGGTTTATATTGTATATATATATAGTTTTCATGGGTTGACTTGGACTTAAATGATCCTGTCTGTACAGAACCTTATGCTACTATATTTTATGAAGTGAGTTATTAACATGTATGCGTATGGTTTGTTATGACGTGCCATGTAAGCACAGCTCTATGGACAAAGTTTTATATTTTGCTTCCGTTTGGCCCATTTACTCTGATGAGTTATGTCTAGTTTAGTTTGAGGTCGTAGGTAATCTCAGGATTACTGGCCGGTTATGTCCTTAACCCATGGGGGCGGGTTCGAGTCATGACATAAATATTAATACATATATAGAAATACTTACATAGCTTGGTCTGGCTTTCAAAAGCTCTTCAGCAATCTCTGATATCAATTACAAAATAAAAAGGAAATGAGCTCTCTACTATTTTTATTCTACTCTTTTATGGAGTTAAGAAGTTGGAGGAGTTAGGCAACAAAGAGATTGTGGGAATTTACATTGATTCCTTCATTGGTTTGAATACCAATTTGTAGAATACATCTTTAGAAACAAACAAAACCAAAAAGCTATCCTAGACTTAATGCTTAACTAATCTATTGGACTTTACAAAACCAATACGTCCAAACTTTGCACAACTTTGTACAAAAGTCTACAAGCCTAATCATAGGCTTACCCAAATTTTCTACAAAATAAATACAAAGACTTGTCAAAAGTCTTAAACATAAATGCAAAGCTACAATTATATACACATCTCCTGACAAACTACAATTATGTACACTGTTTACCCTCCTCATGGTTCAAAGAGATAGACTAATATAGATAAGATTTGGTTGATCTCAGCTGTCATGTAGTGCTGGTTGAAAGGATTTGTCTGACCACTTTTCGCCTAATAATGCAAGTTGTTGCACATGTCTTGGATAAGGTTGGAGTCGATCATGAGACAATTGCATGTGACGGTGGGGTCCACTATGCTTCCATCCTATTTATGAGATTGTGATATTCTTTATCAGTCTTTGATATCCTGGCTGCATTGTTCATTTTGATATTGTTCTACATCATCCGCGGTCATGGCTAGTTCCAACGGAAGATCTAAATTATTGATCTTTTTGAGATCTAATAACATGTCAACTGCCTCATTAATTTTTGTAGGAGACCTTTGATATGTTATGGGAAAATAAGTTATAAATAGTATTCTACCATCTATGACCATGAATGGTAACTTTCAGGATCCATGGATATTAGATGCAGCTTGTGAAACAATTATTAGACTTCCTATCCAATATTCTGTCAAAGGAAGTCTTTGAATATTTTCCAATCTCTGCCTCAGGTAATCTTCATCCACATAGTCATCTTCAAATTCAAAATCTTTTGTTTCTTTAAGATACCAAATTTGATATGGTTGGAAAAAATATTCTCTTTCTCGCCAACCGATTGTGCTAGAGATCCAAAAAGTAAAATATTTACTCCATCGAAAGCCCTTTACTATCCATAGGAGCATTGCTTTTATGATCATTAGATACTTTATCTACTGGATTAGATCTCAAATTTGGAAAATAACTTGATCAGTTATTCTCCAATTTATGTCTTCAAAAAACCACAAGTCATGATTTGCCATGATGGTTATTTTGGGAATTCCATCTTTAAAATTTAATTTGTCATAGGATCATTCTAAAATTTGTCCAATCTTATCAAGATGATCCTCAACTTGATTTTTTATTAAAAGAAAATTTTCTTTTGGAACCAACGTTCTTGCTTTTTTTAAAAGACAAATTCTTTTTATTTGTTCAAAAACTGGAGCAGAAAACTCGTCTGATATGAGATCTGATAGCTGAAGAAAACTGTTTATTTTTTCGAAATTAAAATCTTCATTCCAATTCATTTGTTTAAGAATATTGAAACAAAGGTTTCGTAAATCTTTTAACTTAGCTGTTTGCTCAGCTAATTTGTTGACCAAAACTCTCATGAGTTTTTGAAATTTCACTTTGTTGTCTACAATGTGAGTTTTCCAAACTCCATTGAGTTCTGTATAAATTTCTCTGGATATTCTAGGGTTGAAAAAATCTTATAGATTCATCTGGTTTAGATGCCTGAATATTAGTTGGAATTGGGTTAGTTCTCATTTGACAAAAATTAGTTTGATAAACAGGCATAGTTGGTGCACTGTAAAAAGCCTTTTTTAAAATAAAAAAAAATAATCTTTGGTCATGCTATCATAGGATTTATAACTAGCTCCTAGAAATCTGCAAACTTGCTTATTGCAATCATTCCATTTTATGTAAATTCCAAGTTGTTTTCCTACAAACACAACATAAACTTTTTCTTGTCTAGGATTGCTTTTTTAGCAATTGTCACCCAATCTCCTTGTGCGGGTTGTTTACTCTTGTTCATTTTTTCCTCTTGGTCTAGAGGACTTCTGCAAAAATTAAAATTACTCGTTCAGTAATTTAATTCTCTGAAAACAATTCCTACGAAGAAAATTTGCAAAAAAATTGTTAGTACCTTTAAGATGTTCTACCTCAAAAGTATATTAATAAATTTTATTATACCAGGCTAATCTTCTTCCTTGCTCAATAGGCTTTTTATTGATCAAAAAATCTCTTACTGTCTTATTATCAGTGCATACAATAAATTTTTCTGAGACTAAATAAATATGAAAACTTTTTACTGTCAATTTTATTGCAAGTAATTCTTTTTCAAAAATAATATATTTCTATTCATTTGTTTTAAATGTTCCAGAATTATATCCACAAATTAGTTCTTCTTTTTGTAATTTTATGCGTATTGGATTTTTTCTTGGTCTAATCCAATTCTCTGATAAAAGTGCCTCTTTATTATGCCATAATTTACTTGGTATTGCTTTGAGAACACATCCCCAACATGATTCTAAGGCATCTGTTTCTAAAATTATTTTATCACCTAGTTTTGGAAGATAAACATCTAGTAAAGTTTTAATATTTTCTTTAATTTGTTTAATTGAAGCAACATCCTCTACTGTCCATTCAAAAAAAAACATTTTTCCTTAATTTGGTTAACTAAGAAATTTCTAGTTTAGAAAGATTTTTAATAAAATTTCATCCACAATTTAAAATCCCTAATAAAGTCTATAATTGTGTAAAATTTTCAAGGGAATTAGGAACATTTCATACTTTGGACAAAATATGTTCTATAATTTTAAACCTTTCTGGTCTAAAATTATACCCAAAAATTTAATTAATCCTTTTTCTAGTTCAATCTTTCTTGGTGACAAAATAATTCCAAAAGAAGATAAGTATATCATCAATATAAAATACACAACAATCCTTAGAGCTTTAGATTGTATCCATCCACCCATTGAAAAATACGTGGTGCCATATTTAATATCAATTTTGTTGATTCTTTTAGTGAATTGATTTGCCAAAAACTCTTTACAACAATTGAATTTAAAAGATTTTTATCCCTTGGTCAAATTAATCAAAACATCTTTTCTTGGAATAAAATATCCATCAAATTCTATAATTTCATTTAGTCTAAAGTTCCTAAAGTTGAATATCAAAGTCATCTATATCTTGTCTAGTATAGATCATTGGTCTTACTCTAATGATAGCATTAGGGTCTTTCAATTTCAAAATAGATTCTATATTTGCATTGATGAACTTGCTATCATTTAACCAAATAGCTATATTTTTATTGTATGGTTTCCATCAATCAAAGAATTAAAATTGGATGTTTCATTAATGTCTATTTTCCTTTAATATTATCATATTTTGTTTGAATAAAAATTACAAATGTAACATCTGCAAGTTTTTTTTTTTGAAACACTTGTTGGTTTCTTTTTTTGAATATATTTTTTGTTTTCTGAACAAGTTTTGTTCTTTTTCTAAGGTTTCCATTTATATTTTCTGTGTTTTTTGGAAAATCCTTTTCGCTTAGGAAATGTATTACAACCAATTTTCCAATTTTCTTTTAAAATTTTGTCACAACATTTTTTACCATATTTTGAGTTGGAAATTTAATTTTTCATTTGTTTTTTTGCCTTTACTTCAAGAAACTGATCTACTATCAGTCTTAGAACATAATTAATGTGAAAACCAAGATTATCATATTGTTCAATCATCTCCCCTCTCTCAACACCATCCACATAATGTTTCAGTCTTTGGCCATCAACCTTGAAAGGCGTGCCATATCGTGAGTTTTCAATCTCAATCGCCCCATGCAGAAAAACTTGGACAATCTCAAATGGTCTATCCCACCTAGACCGGAGTTTACCCAGAAACAAATGCAATTTGGCATTGAAGAGCCACTCTTTTTGGTAGGGCTTGAAGGACTTACGGGAAATCTGTTGATCATGAAATGCCTTAGTTCTAACCTTGTAAATTTTGGAGCTCACATATGCATCACTACATAGCTCCGCTAACTCATTGAGTTGGAGCTATTGATGGTCACTGTCCTTTGTCACATCAAAATTGAACTTTTTAATGGCCTACAATCCCAAACACAATCCTATATAGAGACATCTCGATAGGTGTCTTATATGTAGTGTGATAAGCTCAGAGTGCATCAATCAACCGAATGGACCAATCCTTCCTATCCGACCTTACAAATTTCTCAAGGATGTGTTTGACATCTCGATTAGAAACTTCTACTTGACTACTAGTTTGGGGTTGATAGGGAGTGCCAACTTTGTCATGATCATGTATTTGCACACCAATGCCTCAAAAAATTGGCTGCAAAAATATTTGCCGCCGTCACTAATTATGGCACATGGAAACCCAAAATGATAGATATTGGTTTCATGGAGGAATTTGACCAAAATTTTGTGATCATTCGTTTTGGTTGCCATCGCCTCAACCCACTTTGAGACAATGTCCATGTAACGCCCTAAAAAATATGTGATAAACCAATCATGCACAAGATCTATAGATGTAGTAGAAAGGTTATATTTTCATTAATCAAAGTCCACATTATAAAAGATATTACATGCATTACACTTTCATAAATGTTCATTCCTGAAACTATAGCATATAAGTCTAATTGATAACAACAAAATAAATGCCCTATGGGCTTACATCTTTCCAAGAGATAACTTGGTTACAACAAAAGAGAGTCATAAACTCTCTACAATTAAAGCCCTCGGCTTGAAAGAAAACCCATAAACATAAGGATGAACAAAAGTAGAGTCCTCAGCCCCATCCTCCCAAACTATATCCTTGGAGGCGGCATATCACTTGGACTTGAAAATGGTTTCCCAAGTAGGTTGAGCCAAAGCCCAGTAGAGATATGCTAACACAATTTATGAAGTTTAACTAAGATATATGCATCAATTAAATGCTCAACCTTTACGAATAATTCACATACTTTCCATGATCATGCGGTATTGATATTGACATTTCAATCTGTTTCCATTCATTCACTTCCAATCAATTCATGTGTATAGATCATTTTTATCAAATCAATTCAAATTGAGACTACAACTCAATGATTCACCATTTACTTACATTTATCACTTCAACACTTCTATCTGTGCCATTTTATGGAATTCTCATCCGAGGGAACCAGCACCCATATACACAAGATTTCGGGACTTTCACCCTGGACACTCCGGCCAACTTAATTTTAAATGGACACCATCTCCTATCTCTTTCCAAACAATGGGGTATATCCCCTATCTCCTCTCAAATAAAGATACATGTACAATATATTTAAAAACTTCGTCATATACAATGACTAATCAAATCACATTTTCAATGTTTTAATCAAATCGTCATGTTCAATGACATAGTTCACATAATTTGTTTCAATTCACCTAATCCTTATATAGTTTCTACAACAATCACAACTATCCTCCACCGATAACCCAAAACATATATAAAATCTATCAACAGATAATTTATCAAATTTTCCATAGGTGAGTGATTTATCGAATCCAACTACACCGCTTATTTACGTAACCGCCCAATTTCATATTTCCCATATCAATTCCATTATTTATTCAAAATAATAATTCAATCCAAGCTAGGATAAATTTTCCCATATTCCAAGATAACGACCCATATGCCCAAATTTCACCATTTCAACATTAGGGAAACTCATACACAAAGCCCCATAGTTATTTCATAGACTAACATGGAACCCCTCTTTTAACTTAGAACCCAAACCCTAACTTCACCCAAATCACCCCAAAATCCCTCCATATATTCAAAATCACAAATACCTAGTTTAGACAACATAACAAGGTGTAGAATATCCCTACCTCAAAGCTAGGAGACCAAAGGAGATGATGAAGAGCTTCAAGAATGCCCCAAATTCGGTTTTGCTCGGATCAAAGAAAAGTCCCTGAGATGCTCCAACACTTGAACAAAGGGACTAGGGTTGAGAGATACTTAGATCTAGGGTTATTTGTAGAGAGAGAGGGTGTTTTAGAGAGAGAGAGATTGCCAATCTAGGGTTTTTAGCAGAAAAGAAATCAAAAAGTGAAGTAAAATCACTCTGCTGCGAACTGATATACGCAACCTTCGCTCGAGCGAAGGAGTTGTTGCTCAAGTGACCTAACACAACAAGTAACTTCGCTCCGGCGCAAGAAGCGTCGCTCGATCACAAAATGCAAAGCTTCATGTTTGGCATAGACGCAGACGCACGCTCGAGCGCAAGAAGTCTTGCTCGAGCGAAGAAACAATTCCACAAGCCTCGCTCGAGCGCAAAAAGCCTCGCTTGAGTGAAGAACTTACATCTTCCCAGAAAAGCTGCATCTCGGAAAGAAACCTGAAGACCCTCAGTTCTCACTCGAGCGCAAGAAACCTTGCTCGAGTGATGAGGCAAGTTACATAAGGCTCACTGGAGCGCAAGAAGTTTCGCTCGAGCGACGAGGCCAAAATCTAGGCAACAACCATTTGAACCAACTAACAACCAACCTGTTCCAAACTCGCTCAACAAGTCTCAAAGCTCAAATTCAAAGAATTAAAGGAAAGAAACAAGACGTAGATAACAACGTACAATCACGAAACTCGAGTCCAGAACATAATAAAGGGCGAGGTAAAAAAAAAACGGGGATCGCTATAACATCCCCCCCTTAAAGAATTTCGTCCCCGAAATTTGTACAAGTTTCAAAACCATGATTTTCCAATTTTCAAAATGATTACAATTCAATTCTCATTATCATGACCCGCCTACCGGCCATTCCATCCTTTCTCAAGAGATCAATTTCACAAAATATAGCTCAACATATGTTACCAATATGCATATTCTAAAATTTAAGTTTTTCCCAAACATATTCAATGTTGATAATATATTTACATTTTCAAAACTCAAGCAACATATACAATGCTCATATTAAACTTGCATTCCCGAAACGCATTCAACATTTACCGTGCCTTCAAAATCCAAAACTTATACAATGTTTTTATGGTTCATAAACAAAACTAAAATTTGAACATACACTCAAACATCAACACATAAGTCCGAATATTTCTTGCGGACTTCCAATTCATGCTCCCAAGTTACTTCATCAACCTCGTGATGTTTCCATAGTACTTTGACCAAGGGAATTGTCTTGCCTCGCAAGACTTGGTCTCGCTTATCCAAGACTCGCACCGGTCTCTCCTCATACGAGGTATCCTCATCTACCTCTCAGTCAGTCCAATCCAACACATGTGATGGATTTGGCTCATATTTCTGAAGCATACTAATATGAAACACGTCATGCACTCTAGAAAGTTGCAGAGGCAACACTAAACGGTATGCAACCTCCCCAAACTGCTCAAGGATCTCAAAAGGACCAATAAACCGAGGGGTTAACTTCCCACTCTTCCCAAACCTCATCAAACCCCACCTAGGTTATATTTTCAAAAAGACATGATCACCCACCTCAAATGACAAAGGTCTCCTCCTACGATCGGCATAACTCTTTTGACAGCTTTGGGTTGTAACCAACCTTTTACGGATAAGTGCCACTTTCTCTGTAGTTTCTCGAACCAACTCTGGACCTAACAAATGTGCATAACCCACCTCGGCCCAACACACTGGAGATCTACACGGTCGGCCATACAAGGCCTCAAACGTTGCCATGCCAATACTTGATTAGAGACTGTTATTGTAGGCAAACTCCACTAAGGGTAAGTGTCTCTCCCATGACCCTTTAAAGTCAAGAACATAGCCCCGAAGCATATCCTCAAGGATCTGAATAGTACGCTCGGATTGCCCATTAGTCTGAGGATGATAAGCCGTGCTAAAAGTCAATCTAGTGCCCAAGGCACTCTGCAAACTCTGCCACAACTAAGCAGTGAAACATAGATCTCTATCCGAGACAATCGTCATAGGAACCCCATGCAATGTCACTATGTCCTGAATATACAAGTAAGCAAGGTAATTTACCAAATCTCTCACGCGCATAGGGATAAAATGTGTTAACTTGATCAACCGGTCAACTACCACCTAAATGGCTTCACTACCCCGTTGAGTCCTTGGAAGACCCATAACAAGTCCATCATGACATGCTCCCATTTCCACTCAGCTATAGGAAAGGGTTGCAACAAACCCGCTGGCCTCTAATGTTCGGCCTTCACTTGCTGACAAGTAAGGCACTTCGATACAAACACTACCACATCCTTCTTCATACCCCTCCACCAAAACTTGCGACTTAGATCATGATACATCTTTGTGCCTCCGGGATGCACCACAAGGTGTGAATGGTGAAACTCTCGGAGTACTTCCTCTCGGCAAGACTCCGGCACAAACAAACAGTCATGATACCTCACACCCAGATCGGGATACACAGTCAAATCCGTCTCTACCTTCCCACTAGAGATCTTCTCCCGGAGGGATTCTACCTCAAAGTCACCCTTTCGTGCCTCTAACACTCGGTTCACAAGTGTAGGCTGTGCAACTATAGAAAACAAGGCTGCAGACTCGCCTAGATGCAAGTCAAATTCACCAAGGGCACCCAACATCTCCCATTCCCAGATAGCAATACAAGCTACACCACTGATGGATTTCCTACTCAGGGCATTGGCCACAACATTGGCCTTTCTAGGATGATAATGTAACTCAAAGTCATAATCTTCTATGAACTTTATCCGCATTCTTTATCTCAAATTCAAGTCCTTCTGTGTAAACAGATACTTTAAACTTTTATTATCAGAAAACACCTCAAAGCTCTCGCCATACAGATAGTGCCTCTAAATTTTCAAGGCAAAAATCACAGCTGTTAACTCTAAATCGTGAGCAGGGTAGTTCCTCTTGTGTGTTTTCAACTGCCGTGAGCCATAGGCTACTACTTTTCCCTCTTGCATCAATACACAACCCAAACCCTCTCGGGAGGCATCACAATACACTGAATAGCCTAAACCCCTCTCCAAAATAATTAAGACTAGAGCGGTGGTGAGTCTAACTTTAAGCTCTTGGAATGACTTTTCACAAGTCTCACTCCATACAAATTTGAGCCCTTTCCGCATCAATCTAGTCAAAGACGAAGCTAGTTTGGAGAAATCTTTCACAAACCGACGGTAATTCCCAGCCAATCCCAGAAAATTACAGATCTCGAAGGAATTCTTAGGCTGTGCCCAATCTTGCACTGCCTCAATTTTGGATGAATCTATAGTCACCCTCCTTGGATACCATATGGCCTAAGAACTTAATCTCTTTCAGCCAAAACTCACACTTCCCGAACTTAGCATACATCTTATAGGCTTTAAGTAACTCAACCACCACTCGCAGGTGTTCCTCGTGCTCCTCCTCAGAGGGTGAGTAAATTAGAATGTCATCCACAAAGATGACCACAAAGCGATCTAAGAACTCCCAAAAGATACAGTTCATCAAGTCCATAAACACAGCTAGTGCATTGGTTAGCCCAAAAGGCATCACCAGAAACTCATAATGGCCATACCGTGTATGGAACGCCGTCTTCAGGATATCTTCCTCCCTTACCCTCAACTGGTGGTAACCTGATCTCAAGTCTATCTTAGAGAAACCATAGGATCCTTTCAATTGGTCAAATAGATCATCTATATGAGGCATAAGGTATTTGTTCTTAACTGTAACCCGGTTCAACCTTCGGTAGTCAATACAAAGTCTCAAGGCCCTATCTTTCCTCTTAGCAAAGAGGGCCAGTGCTCCCCAAGGCAAAGTACTAGGGCGAAGAAAACCCTTATCTAGTAATTCCTAGAGTTGAATCTTTAACTCACTCAACTCAGCTAGTGCAAAACGATACGGTACCATGGATATCGGTGCCGTGCCAAGCACTAGATCAATAGAGAACTCAATCTCTCGGTGAGGTGGTAAACTAGTAAGCTCCTCGAGAAAGACATCCAAAGACTCACAAACCACCCTTGGTAACTTTACCCGGGCCTCATCACACTTACTACTCATAAAGCTAGCAAGAAGACAACTAAGTTCATTCTGCCCATGTGAATCATGTACCGGCAATAAGACTCTATCCACCCGGTCACCCAAGAAATAAAAGCAATCACCGCTCAAGGTACATACAGTAACCCTCTGACGGTAGCAATCTATAACAACCCGATATGACGTTAACCAGTTCATACCCAAAATAACATCAAAACCAGACATATCCATCAATGCAAAAGAAAAAGGGAGCCGACGATCGACAACGTCTATATCACAGCCTCGACACCCTTGTTTTATAACCATCTTGCCCCCAATAGGTGATACAACACAAATAGGAGATGCTAACTGTGCCAACTCCAACCACAAAACTAATGCAAATGCAGAAGATATAAAAGAGTGGGATGCATCCGTATCAATTAACACACTAGCAACTGAAATGCAAAACAGAAAGGTACTTCTCACAATTGATGGAGCAAGTACAACCTGCTCACCTCTCGGAGAATAAGACTGCTACACTGACAGAGCCGAAGAGGCTCCCTAATTAGCCATCTAGGCCTGTGCTGACTGCGCTGGCTGGTGACTCTATGTCTATCTCGAACCAGACACACCAGGTGTGCCATCCAACTACGGGCAAAACCTCTTCATGTGCCCCACCTGCCCACACTAATAACAAGTGAGCAGCTGACCTCTACCTTGACTCTGGTCTTGAGAATGGGCCGAAGATGATGCTGCTTGCTGCCCTCCTCCCCTCTGTGGGCAAGTTGGAGACTTGTGGCCTAATTGACCACATTTGTAACAGGTGATGTCTCCTTCACCGCCTCTTCCAAAACTCGAACTCAGTACCGGAAAGGTAGACCTCGAGTGTGCCCCTTCGGACTGTTGGGGGTTAGGACCCCTCTGCCTCTTGCTGTCTCCCTAACCATCATGACTCCTCCTAGAGCTCCTCATCCACTCTTCATATGCGTGCATGATAGTCTCAAGATGGGCTGCAACCTCCACAAGGTGCACGTAGTCTCTAATCATGGACCCGGGAACTCTAAACATGAGTCTGGTCCTCAGTCTCTTGTTGAACTCCAGATAATGGCACTCTTCAATCGCCACTAACTCCGGTGCAAACCTAGACAAGCTAGTAAAGATGGCCTCAAACTCAGCCACTGGTGTATTCAACTGCACCAACTTGGAGAACTGATCCCTCAACTTCTCCCTCACCGTAGCAAGTAAGTACTTGTCTTGGAAAGCTTCAACAAAGGCCTCCCATGTCCCTCTAATGCGCCCCTGCTGTAGACACCCCATTTTTGACCGTCCTCAAGACTTGGACGTCACCGTTGGAACGCTCGGTGATTATCCGTGTTTGTGTTCGTTTTGAGTTCCCGGAGGTCCCGGCTGCGCGTCGTGCCTCAGGACCTCTCAACTGGCTTGTTCTGTGCTTGGTTTTACACCAAGACTTGTGTGTTTTTGCATTTGAGGGTAGGGGGAGGCTTGTTAGCCATCCACCAAGCCATTTGCCCCACACCACACCGGCACTCTCTTTTGGCCATCGGCACTGTTTTCTCAAAGGATTTGCCAGAGTTGGACTCTTTGGTTCAGATTAAGAACCGCAACAAACAAGAAAGGAGTCCGAACTGTAGCGTGAAGCCCACGGGCGCATCTACAGTTTCTGGCGACTCTGCTGGGGATTTAGAGAGCTTGACTCAAACTCGTGATATCCTGTTTTGACTACACTTATGTGTTTCTTTGCATTGCATGTGCATTGGTGCGCCTAGGACACCGTGTTGGCCATCTGCTATTCCTGAGCGGTTTGCTGGAGGCTTGTCTTGTCAAGACATGACCATAAGGCTAACCGGTTGCGGGCTCTGCCAGTATGGGAACACAAACCCCGGTTTTACCGGGGTACCCTTTCTGACCATTCGACCTAGTGCATATTCGAATCCGTAGTGACCATTCCAAACTAGGACAGGTTGCTCACCCGATATTAGGTTGTTTGAAACCGCTGTGTGCGTAGTGAAACCCTAGCTCCTGACAAAATAGGACAGGGAAACCCTACCCCAACATAGGGGTGTATTGGTTCTCTTTTACATGCTACGTACTTTCAGATTGTATCTCTACAGGAACACACATGTCAGTTTGCAAGATTGGGTATCAGGCCTGAGGGCACCAGTAACAGTATTTTGGGGAATCAGTTATCTGTGGGTACCAGATTCAGACTTGGGGGGCAATGATTCAGAAACAGTGATAAGTATTTGAGGAACAGTGTATCGAGTTTAGTGTGTTATCCAACCGTGTGTTGTTTATTTCATGTCGTTATGCTGTCCGATTTTCTGTTTATTTATACGCTTTATTTATCTTTTTATTAGGTAGTTGAGCACAATTGCTTCTGACCCGATAGATATCCCCCAAGCACCCTGGATTAGAGGACGTCGACTCCTTCGATCTGAGGATCTGATAGACGGACAACCAGTGTACTACTCACTACCCCCGGTTACTAGACGGAGGTCAGCGAGAGGACATCAAGACAAGTAGCCAGAGGGCTTTATCTACCCCACCTGTGTTCAGTAGGGATCAGGATTCTGTGTCACCAACAGAGAGAGAATATACACCAGTAATTCAACCAGAGCAGGATAGCATGGCTAGTTTGGAGGAGATGGTGCGCCACTTTCAAGAAAGCATGAAAGCAATGCAGCAGGATGCCGTCCGTCAGGTAGATTTCGCCAGGGAACAGGCCACAGTTATGAGGGAACAGGCAGAGACAATTGCCAGGCTAGAGCAGCAAACCGGAGTATCTGCTTCGCATCAAACTCCTCCCCCACCAGGAGTTCCAAACCTTGGGGAGACAACCAATGTTCAGAATGATACAGAACTGCCCACAGGACCACCCCCACCTCCAACCCTACCTCAAATCCAACCTCAGCTATCAAAAACACCCACCAACCTACCAGACTCTCCCTTTGAGTTCGAGACTAAAAGCTGAGCAAGCTTAAAAAGCTGTTCAAAAGATCCCAAGGGGTCAAGACCATCCCCGATATCAAAGATGGATACACCGATACAGCCGTGACACTGCCCGATAGGTTCAAAATGCCTCATGTCGATCAATTTGACGGGTCCGGGGACCCCATGGTGCATTTAAGACTGTTTTCAGATGTTCTAAGGCCGATGGGCCTCAGTAGGCTTCAGAAGTTGTCATTGTTTGGCCGGACCGTCGGTGTGGCGCCATATATGGTATGCCAAGCTAGAAGATAATGTCAAGAGGCGGGACGAAATGCCCGAGGCCTTCATCGCACGATATTCGTATAATACAGATTGAGATTACGACCCGTGATCTCGAGACAACTAGGCAAGAGCCAAAGGAGAGTTTTGAGTTTGTAACGGATGGAGGCCAAGGCTTCGATGATGACCTTGAGGCCTACGGACAAAGATCGATTCGGATGATTGTGCGCAATCTTCAACGAAATTGATGCAAAAGATGATAGTACTCCCTTTCTGCTTTTCGACCTACATGAAATGGGAGTGCAGATTGAAGATGCCTTGAAGTAAGGCTTGATTGATAACGACTGGGAGCAACCCCGACGAACTTTCAATCGTAGTAGCAATGCAGGCCCGGGGGGCACTACTACTACGAGAGCCACCGTAAGCATGGTCACCGCCCCCTCCAAGAAATACGGTTGCACCATTCTCCGGCGTCAAAACCGCAAGAAACAACCAAATACCCACCCAGAAACACCAGAACCTTCGCCCCACTATATATGCCCCTATCCAAAGCTTTGGGGGTTTTGATCAAAAAAGGGCACCTGAAGCCCCTAGAGCCGCGGCCCTTACCAGAAAAACTTCCCCCTACCCATAACCCAGCCAAGTATTGCGCATTTCACCAGCAGCACGGTCACGACACCGACCAGTGCTACCGGTTACGCCATGAAATTCAAGATCTCATCGATAACGAGGTTGTTGAGTCAGAGTCTGTGGTCTGGGAGTTACGTTGGGAAGACATATAGTCCGAGTGACTACATTTCATCAAAAGGCCAAGATGGGCCCGGAGTAGAATTGCCAACAGGGGGAGAGTTGTGTGTGATCCAAGGGGATGGTCTGGGACAGGGAACAGATGATGTAACAGCTGTAGGGGAGGACCTGGCCGATCTCCAATTTTATAGTGACCAATACCCAGAGGACACGGCAGTTGCGTGGTTCGATTATGAGGATTCAGCGGAAGTTACCGGGTGGTTGGACGATCAGCCCGATGTGGTAGGAGAATTTCAGGCAGAGCAGGGTTCAGCAGGATTGAGAATATCAGCGACGACCAGAAGGGTCAAAGAGCAGAACACATCGCTGGAGGGCACTGGCATCAAGAATTTCGCCCGAGATTGGAACATTTTGAGTGCATAAATGATTGAACAGCCAGTTATGTCAGAACAGGCAAGTTTTGAAGATTTCGAGAGAATCAGGAAGGCGAAGGCCCACGTGGGAGTTGAAACTACTGTGTGCACAGGAACCGAGAATACTACAGGCATGTGGATGGAAGGTGCTGCGAGCGCAAGAACAGTCATACCAGAGCCGGACAGGTGTCTGTCCGGCCACTGATGGAATGTGGTGGGAAGATGAGGACTTATGTCTTGCCCACACGGATGAAGATTTGGGGAATAACCAACCCGATAACACTTGGTACCTTGGAGAGGTTGACCACATGACACGGAGCGAGCGGTATTTCAAACCCCCAAACTTAGACCAACCAGAGGCCTCGGGGAAGGACAAAGAAGCTGAGAAGCAAAAGGAGAAGCAGCTTGAAGAGGAAGCTGTACTCAAACAGTTGAAAAAGATACAAGCAGACATCTCCATTTGGGGGCTGCTCATGGCCTCGCGAGTACATAGGCAGGCTGTTTTGACAGCCATGGATAAGGCCAAACTCTCTATAGAGACTATACCAGAGCAGCTAGTTGGACTGGTCTTCCCGGGAGGAGGTTCCCCGGCATTGACCTTTTCAGATAAAGAACTTCCGCCTGAGGGCGTAAATCACAATAAACCCCTCTACATCTCTGTGGAATGTAGAGATAAGTGGATACCAGTAGTACTTGTCGATACCGGGTCTGCCATCAACGTCTGCCCAGCAAGGACGGCGTATGCAATTGGCTTGAAAACTGCAGATTTCATACCAACAGCCCAAGTCATCCGGGCATATGAAAACACAAGTAGAGAAGTAATGGGAACAGTTAAAGTTCAGACAAAGGTTAGGCCAGGGCGGCGCGAGATAGATTTCCATGTCCTAGAAGTTCCCGCAACTTTTAATTTTCTTTTAGGGCGGCCGTGACTGCATCAGGTGAAGGCAGTATCATCTACTTTGCATCAAATGGTGAAATACCCCTACGGGAAGGGAGTAGCCATTGTCTTTGGGAATTCATCAATCCACCCACCACCGGAAGTATCCACACCTGTTCTAGAAATCGAGCATGGCATGGAAGATGTGTTCATATTAGGTTTTACCTTGGCCGAGGCTCAGGTCATACAGAATATCATGGCTGCTAATGAAGGGATATATGTCAGCGCCCAAGCAGTGTATCTCATGAACAAGCTCCAATACATCCCCGGGATGGGACTAGGAAAGAGCGGTCGTAAGGGCATTGCAGCATTGGCTGAGGTGTCGCACAACCCCCATACCTTTGGCTTGGGTTACTTGCCCACCAAGGAAGACTGGGTAAGGAAAGGAAAAGAGATGGTAGGAAGAGCCAGAGCAAAACAGACGGGGAAACCCTTTGAATTGATGCATCGGCCCATTCGGGGTACCCTAAACGGACGCTTCGTCCGGGAGGGAGAAGACTTCCCATTCTGTGGTTTTCCGGAGCCATGGTGGAACGCAAAGAAGAAGCGCGTGCCGGGGTTCGAAATTTTCTTTGACCTGTAGTTATCTGGGGATGATGTTGCTGAAGAACAGACAGACCCAACAGTTGAGGCTGAACATAGCAAGGAAGTGGAACCTGCGGACATAGGGTTTGAAATGGGGGTAGCACTGGCATGTCTACTTTCAGATCCTTTGATCGACCAGTTGTGCTTGGAGGATGACTCCTCGGTGTCCATGATCGGAGATGAAACGGCCGCGGGCCTACCATCAGCTATTTTGGATGCATCCATCGCACCTCCTCACCGGCAAGACGAGGAGGATTTTTGTCAAGAAAGACGGGTCGTAGTGAGCCGAATCGATTCCACCGAGTCTTGTGAGTGAATCAGTTCCAACTCGTCTGAGTCTGAGTCTGGTATTCCTGGGGGTGATAACGCGGATGCCACTGATCTGTCTGTCGTCTTTTTTTTCTCTTTTTGAGTCTGTTATATGAAGAATTGGACGGTCCTAAGTATCTAATGAGAATGAGGTGACTGTGGTTTTCGAGTACTTTTCTGTGCCTTTGGTTTATTGCTTAAATCAGGACTTTCAAAATTTTGATGAAAACGACGAGGACGAAATTCCTCCGGTTTTGCAACGACTAATTGAACAAGAGCAGGAGAGGTTTGTTAAACCCTTAATGGATGAAATCACTACCGTGAACATTGGTACTGAGAAGGACCCGCGGCTGGTCCAGATCGGGTCCACGTTGTCTTCGGAGGAACGCGAGCGCTTAGTCGCTTTATTAAAAGATTTCAAAGATGTTTTTGCGTGGTCCTACGAAGACATGCCTGGAATCGATCCTGAGATTGTACAGCACCGGATCCCTCTTGATCCCGAAGCCCGACCTATCAAACAGAAGCTCAGAAGGATCCGCCCTGATTGGGCCATTAAAATCAAAGAAAAGGTCACCAAGCAGATTGACGCAGGCTTCCTGTTGGTATCCGAATACTCGACTTGGTTGGCCAACATTGTTCCAGTGCCGAAGAAGGATGGCAGAATCCGAGTATGTGTGGACTTCAGGGATTTGAACAGAGCCAGTCCGAATGATGACTTTTCCTTGCCGCATATCGACGAGTTGGTAGATTTCACAGCGGGGCATGCTTTGCTCTCATTCATGGATGGTTTTTCAGGCTATAATCAGATAGTAATGGCACCCGAAGACCGAGAGAAGACTGCTTTTACCACCCCGTGGGGTACATATTGCTACAGAGTGATGCCATTTGGGTTGAAGAACGCTGGGGCTACATATCAACGGGCTGCAACCACAATATTACATGACATGATCCATAAAGAGGTCGAGGTGTATGTGAACGACATGATTGTCAAGTCCAAAGAAAGAGAGGGCCACTACACCGCCTTGCAAAAGTTTTTCCAAAGGATCAGGGAATTTAGGCTGCGGCTGAATCCTCAAAAATGTATATTTGGTGTTACAACGGGGAAGATGTTGGGATTTCTGATTACACAAAGGGGCATCGAAGTCGACCCTTCCAAAATCAAGGCCATCTTAGAAATGCTACCACCGATGACTAAAAAGGAGGTGCGAGGCTTTCTGGGTAAAGTGCAATTCATAAGGTAGTTTATCTCTAAACTAACCTTAACTTGTGAACCACTTTTTGGTCTCCTAAAGAAAGGAAAGAAGTTCCAATGGGACGGATGCCAATGCATTTGAGCAGTTAAAGAATATCTACAGAATCCGCCTGTTGTCACCACCAAAGCCGGAAAACCGTTGATACTGCACAAGGATCGAAACTACAATGGGCTGCATGCTCGCACAAGAGTCGGAAGATAAAGTGGAAAGGGCCATCTACTATCTGAGCAAGAAGATGCTGGATTACGAGACCCGCTACACTCTGCTGGAGAAGGCTTGTTTGGCCTTGGTATGGGCTACCAGGAAGCTGCGGCACTACCTGTTAGCTCACTCTGTAATGTTGGTTTCATGACTTGATCCCATCAAATATCTTTTCGAGAAACCAGCGCTTACGGGTAGGCTAGCTCGTTGGTTGCTGTTGCTCTCTGAATTTGATCTCAAGTATGTGACGCGCAAGTTAGTAAAAGGAAGAGCGGTAGCAGAGTTCCTTGCCGACCACCCAGTTGAAGGGGATGAAGCGGTTGAATACCTGTTCCCAGATGAAGCCATTCTGCACATCGAAGATGAAACTTGGACGATGTACTTTGACGGAGCGTCAAATCAATACGGGTATGGGATAAGGGTGTTGCTGATAGCGCCTGACGATTCCCGTATCCCTTTAGCATTCAAGCTTCGATTCAAAGTCTTGAACAATGAGGCAGAGTATGAGGCATGTATTGCCGGTCTAGAAGTCGCCTAGAACTAGGGCAGGGCGATTGGACGTCATTGGGGATTCGAACCTAGTTGTGTCTCAAGCTAAAGGAGATTGGAAAGTAAAAGAGGAAAATATGATAATTTACCACCAGACCTTGGATTTGTTAATTCCTCGGTTTGAAAACTAAATTTCACTCACCTAGTAAGAGAGAACAACAGGATTGCAGATTCGCGAGCAACTCTATCTTCCATGAAAGACATCCTATCTGGGTTCGGATCGTCGGTCATTATTGACCGAAATTTGCACTGCTCACAAGTCAATCTCGCCATAGATGAAGTGCGTGATAACAACCCTTGGTATCACGATATATGGAACTTCTTGGAAAAGGAGGCATATCCACGGGGCAAATGCCAAGGACAAGAGGGCAATCGGAAGAATGGTGCTCGGTTTATCATTTGGGGGTAAGTTGTACAAAAGAGGTCATCCGGGAATGCACAAGTGTGTGGAAGCCGAAGAGTCGGGTTACCGATGGAGGCCATCCATGGAGGAGAATGTGGGGCACATATGAATGGGGTAATGCTGGCACGAAAGATCCTCAGACAAGGCTACTACTGGTCTACCATGGAGGAAGATTGTATCGACTTTGTTCGACGATGCCACAAATGCCAGATTCACGCAAACCCTATGAACATCCGCCGTCAAAAGTCAGACGACATGACGTCGCCATGGCCATTTTCAGTTTGGGGGATCGATGTGATTGGAGCTGTTACTCCAAAGGGGTCGAATGGGCATCAGTTTATCTTGGTAGCAATAGATTACTTTACGAAGTAGGTTGAGGCCCAATCTTATGCCGTGTTGAAGGCTTCGCATGTCGCAAAGTTTATCAGAAACAACATTATCTGCCGTTATGGAGTCCCGAGTGAGATCATTTCGGACAATGGTTCTCACTTCAAGAAGGAGGTGATTGATTTGTTGGAGAAGTATAATGTGGCTTTTCATAAGTCATCCACGTATCGGCCGCAGACCAACGGAGCAGTTGAGGCTGCCAACAAAAACATCAAACACATACTGCAGAAGATGGTGGAAACCTATCGGGACTGGCCAGATAAGTTGTCGTTTGCTCTGTGGGGCTACCGAACTTCAATTAGAACTTCTACCGGGGCAACTCCGTATTCCTTGGTATATGGGATGGAGGCCGTTCTAACTATAGAGATTGAGGTTCCGTCTCTAGAAGTACTGGCTGAGTGTCAGATAGCCGAGGCAGATTGGCAGCAGAGCAGATTTGAGGAACTCATGCTCTTCGATGAAAGGAGATTAAAAGCACTGTACCATGTCCAAGGATATCAACACAGAATCGCCCGGGCTTTTAACAAGAAAGTTAAGTCTAGAAATTTGAAGGAAGGAGATTTGGTGCTCAAAGACAACCGAGCTCCCATCCACGACCCAAGGGGCAAGTTCAGACCTAATTGGATGGGTCCCTATATCATCAAGTCTATCTGGTCAAGTGGAGCTGTGGTTCTGATAGACCTAGATGGCCTAGAGTTCTCCCAACCGATCAACATGGACAAGTTGAAGAAATATTACCCCTGAGAGGCTCGCTAGGCCGAAAACCCGAAAGGGCGACCTAGGCAAAATTCAGAGCACAAAAAATTAGAAAGTATAAAAACTGAGCTCACAAGGTTGAAAACCCGCAAAGGGCGGCCTTGGCAAAAGTTAGAGCGCAAAAGGAGAGTGAAAATACTCAAGTGAACCCAAGCCTGAACTACGTAAGGCTTGATTCCCATCATTGAGATACGTAGGCAGCTTCATCCCGAAGTTCAGCCATAAACTCTTCCCCGATCAACTTTGTCCATTTGATCATCTTGGTCATCTTTGTCCATCAGCATTTATCGCAATCTCCGGTACAGTGTTTTTCAGACTAGGGGCAACTTTCCGTTGCCGTCTGATGCTGTCAGATTCAAACAAGGGCAACTTTCCGATTACTAGGATCCGGTTGTGCATCTCGGATGATCTCAAGCGTGTCTAGTTCTGATCCATATCGAAATAGTTTTGAAAAGTTTTAATAAAGATGACTTTGTTCAAATAAGTCTTTTTACAACTAAGACCATTTTTGGACCAAAACGGAAAATTTTCAGTACACAACCTTCAATTTCATTGATTTCAAATAGAGTTCTCTTGCTCTTGCATACAATTGAAGTTGCTTTTTATTACATTCATAAAGAAAGATTGAAAGTACTAATAAAGCAATAAATCCGGGGCATGGTCAAGTCAAATGTCCCTGCGCCCCCCTCCCAGAGCTGGTCGAAGCCTCTGATGCCAAAGTGGGCCCCTCCTGTGCTTCTTCATTAAGCCAATCCAAGCACTCATCAGACAAAGTGCAACTGAAAGTGGGAGCAGGGGCCAGGAGTTCTTTCGTCCTCCATGCTGTGGCATATCGGGCTAGCTGTGCACCTCGAATCAGGAATGTAACCGGGTACTCTATCCCTTCTGGCGGACAAGTCTGATCATGACCAAACTGGCGCAGGATACGGAATGGGAAGTAGAAGACACAGTGAGTCAAGCCAATCAATTGGATCCCGAGTTGACGGGTCATGCTGTAACTCATCATTGGGAGGTTGAGCCAAGGGCACCGCCAAGCAATACGGTCTGCGGACAAATGGCACATCCATTCGAACCACCAACCCTCATCAAGGGCGTCAACTAGGCGTTGCCTGAAGAAATAGCCGCGAGCCGAATATGCCGGACAAGAGTCTACAACCTGCAGTTTATCCATCAACCGCACCTGGGGAGAGATAGAAAATGAGAGAATAAAGAATAGAGAGATGTACGATGAGAGAAAAGTGAGAAAAGGGTTTTCGTAAGAAAAACCGAACCTGAGAGCCGAGTGATGTGAGCAAACATAAATGTGAGATTGGGTAGGAAACATTACCTGCAGTAATAGTGGACTCCTTGCTAATCTGATCGTCTCTCGACAATAAAAAGGCATCTAAGCCCAGCAACGTCTCAACCAGAATCATGGCGATGTAGTTTTTTCCCTCCTTCAAGCCTCGGGCAACCTCAATCAACCGGACACTAGGCCCTCCGGAACCGGAGACGAACAGAAAATGAGATAGCATGCATAGACAGAGGACGTGTTGCCGGGAGCCTTGCCAGTGATGGTTGCCGCGATCACCAGTCTCAGAAAAACGGCAAACCAAGCTCGGAACATTTAGTATCCCATCACAAATCAAAGAACGAGCATCGGGTATTGAGAGCCCACACATTTGTCTTAAGGCTTGAGCATGGCCAAAACGAAGTTGGGGTAGAATCTCCTCATTGCGCTCAGATTCCATTAGAGCTTGGAAATCTTCAAAGGTAGGACACACCTCTTGCCCGCTAAAGCTAAAGACGTGTGTCACCGGATTCCAAAACCTTGCCGCAGCACGAAGGAATGGAAAATGCGGCGGGGTACGGCGCAAAGTGAATAGTGCATTTATGCGAAGTCTTGAATTCAAATTTTTCCGAGCCATCCAAGTTGTTAATCCAAGTTGCGAGATTTTGGGCAAGAAATTCTTCCATTTGGAGCAAATAAATGTGGAAATGAAGAGAACCACGAAGTTGAGACCCTTTTGAAGAAGATAAGGTTGAGTGAAGGACAGATGTCAACATTCTACTGGTGCTGACAGTTTAGTGCCGACCAGCCAAGTATAGTGCCGACCGGCCATTTTGTTTGGCCGATGGATCACCCTTTTGGCCGATGGCCATTCATCAAGGCCGGTAGCTTTTCTGCTGGGCCGGTGGTTCTCTCCCTTGTCCTCTGTGCTGTTTATGCTATGAATTTGGAAAATCCCACCGCTTCCAATACCCTCCAGTGATCAATTCTTAAGAGGGCGCGCCCATTTGCTTATCGAGTTGTTGCATATTTGCTTATCGAGTTGTATTTCATTCTCTTTAAGTCCTTGTAATGTTTATCAAGGTGTATTCGCATTTGCCTAGTTTGCTGAGTCCCCTTGTTTTGCTTATCGAGTTGTAATTGGTTTACTACCTGATTATTATGATGCGATGCTTTGTTTTCAAAACGCAGTTTCAATTTCAGTCACATTGTTGTGTGATGCCTTGCAATGCGATGCATAGAACACGCAAATGTAACACCTTTTGAACAAATAGCTGTTTCATTTCCATCATATGTCTTGCAAAAAACACACGCTTTTGAGAAATAAAACACATGGCAAAGGTAATGTGCTTAAACTCCTAGTAAAAAGGAAAGTAGAATAGCAATAGCAAGGTAGCAGTCGTGGGTTTGACACGGTAACCTCCCCTTTCGTCATCGTTTTTGCGCCTTTATTCGGGTCATTTGTGATTTGGCACCTTCATTACTTAGGGCAAGAAATCGCGCGCCCGTAACATAAGTGGAGCTTTGAGTTGACCCAGTACCACAACTTTTGTGAGCGATGCTCGGGACATGAAGGGCGTCCTTCCGTATCCTTTTATATCTTGTGAATTCTCTAAATCATTTCAATCATACTGAGTTGCAGTACGTTGCATTCCAGCATCATGTTTACCATGATCAGTTTCAAGTTCCCCTTTTATACACATTGCATTGTATGCGTGCTTTGCTTTACTAATATGTGTTCAAGTTCCTTTTTATACACATTGCATTGTATGCGTGCTTTGCTTTACTGATATGTGTTCAAGTTCCTTTTTATACGCATTGCATTGTATGCGTGCTTTGCTTTATTGATATGTGTTCAAGTTCCCCTTTTATACACATTGCATTGTATGTGTGCTTTGCTTTACTGATATGTGTTCAAATTCCTTTTTATACACATTGCATTGTATGCGTGCTTTGCTTTACTGATATGTGTTCAAGTTCCTTTTTATACACATTGCATTGTATGCGTGCGTGCCTATACCGATATGTATTGAAGTTCCTTTGTATACACATTGCATTGTATGCGTGCTTTTGCTTCTTGATATGTGTTCAAGTTCCTTTTTATACACATTGCATTGTATGTGCTTTGCTTTACTGATATGTGTTCAAGTTCCTTTTTATACACATTGCATTGTATGCGTGCTTTGCTTTACTGATATGTGTTCAAGTTCCTTTTTATACACATTGCATTGTATGCGTGCTTTGCTTTACTGATATGTGTTCAAGTTCCTTTTTATACACATTGCATTGTATGCGTGCTTTGCTTTACTGATATGTGTTCAAGTTCCCCTTTTATACACATTGCATTGTATGCGTGCTTTGCTTTACTGATATGTGTTCAAGTTCCTTTTTATACACATTGCATTGTATGCGTTCTTTGCTTTACTGATATGTGTTCAAGTTCCCCTTTTATACACATTGCATTGTATGCGTTCTTTGCTTTACTGATATGTGTTCAAGTTCCTTTTTATACACATTGCATTGTATGCGTGCTTTGCTTTACTGATATGTGTTCAAGTTCCCCTTTTATACACATTGCATTGTATGCGTGCTTTGCTTTACTGATATGTGTTCAAGTTCCTTTTTATACACATTGCATTGTATGCGTGCTTTGCTTTACTGATATGTGTTCAAGTTCCTTTTTATACACATTGCATTGTATGCGTGCTTTGCTTTACTGATATGTGTTCAAGTTCCCCTTTTATACACATTGCATTGTATGCGTGCTTTGCTTTACTGATATGTGTTCAAGTTCCCTTTTATACACATTGCATTGTATGCGTGCTTTGCTTTACTGATATGTGTTCAAGTTCCCTTTTATACACATTGCATTGTATGCGTGCTTTGCTTTACTGATATGTGTTCAAGTTCCCTTTTATACACATTGCATTGTATGCGTGCTTTGCTTTACTGATATGTGTTCAACTTTCCTTTTATACACATTGCATTGTATGCGTGCTTTGCTTTACTGATATGTGTTCATGTTCCCTTTTATACACATTGCATTGTATGCGTGCTTTGCTTTACTGATATGTGTTCAAGTTCCCTTTTATACACATTGCATTGTATGCGTGCACTGCTTTACGGATATGTGTTCAAGTTCCTATGTACACATTGCGTGCATGTGTGCATTGCTTTACTGATATGTGTTCAAGTTTCCTTTTCAATTGCGTGCATGTGTGCATTGCTTTACTGATATGTGTTCAAGTTCCTTTATATACACATTGCGTGCACATGTGCATTGCTTTACTCACATGTGTTCAAGTTCTCTTTCCATACACATTGCGTGCATACGTGCATTGCTTTACTCACATGTATTCAATCCTACTATCTTACTGTACACATTGCATGCATTGTCATGCACTTTCGACGGCCTTGTCATGCATGTTGCTAACAACATTGTACCTGTTAAGTTTGTTTTCTTTGCAGGCACGATATTGTATGTACGGCTCATTTGAGGCCGGTGAAACCGGACGAGCCGCACAGGTATTGTATCCCCCGCGTGAGACGTACAAAGAATTGTATAATTCTCTTACATCCTTTCTGCATTGTAGTGTAGTCTATTGTATGCTAGCTTACAACTATTGCATGCGTGCTTCATTACAGCTTTCTTTGCATGATCATAAGTTATGCTCGGCTTCTTGCATTGTCTTGCATTTTGCCCCTGCCTTCGGGCGCATACCTTGTTTGTCTTGCATGTTTGTCCAAGTCTTCGGCCTTGCCAAAAATGGGTCATCTGGCTTTGACATTCACTCCCGTCATTGTTATGACTTCGAAGTTACAAAGAGGGCAATCAGAGACACCCCATTTTTGACCGTCCTAAGACTTGGGCGTCCACCGTTGGAACGCTTCGGTGATTATCCATGTTTGTGTTCGTTTTGAGTTCGGAGGTCCCGCTGGCCGTGCCTCGTGACCTCTCAACCGCTTGTTCTCAGGCTTGGTTTTACACCAAGACTTGTGTGTTTTTGCATTTGAGGGTAGGGGGAGGCTTGTTAGCCATCCCTGAAGCCCACCGGCTGCCCCCACACCACACCGGCACTCTCTTTTGGCCATCGGCACTGTTTTCTCAAATGATTTGCCAGAGTTGGACTCTTTGGTTCAGATTAAGAACCGCAACATACAAAAAGGGAGTCCGAACTGTAGCGTGAAGCCCACGGGCGCGTCTACACCTGCGCATACTTCTACCACTGATCCGTGTCTCCCTTCAGTTGGAAGGACGCCAAGGTCACCCTCAAACCTCCGTCTTCGATGCCAAGCATCTCAAACGCCTTCATTATTTGTTCTAACCACTCATTAGCCTTCAGTGGCTTCTTAGTGTCACCCAAAAACTCGTCCGAATTCGACCAGAAGAACTCCCTCTTCGGAAACAAAGGCCTTGCTTCAGCTACAAGGGCTTGGACTTGATTCTCAGCCCTGAGAATGTCCGTAGATTCCCTCAAAGCTTCGGCCATTTCACGGGCTAAGGCACCTATGGACTGTTGACCTATTGGCTCGGCCACGTCGGCCAGACCCACTCCTTCTTCCTACGCCAGAATCTCATCCAGTATAGGCATCTAATGCCTTATACGCCTACCACGCCTATCACCACAACCTCGTCCTGACATCCTAATAAAGCTAACAAAGAGATTAGCACATTTGCAAATGTGCCGAAGCTATCTCACTCGCGTCCTAATACAATGGACAACTATAATTCACTCCATGTAAGCACGTAATCACATAAACACAAACGAATTTCGTTTTCGAATAATGAACATCTCATGGTGTTGCTAGAGTTCCAGTTAGAAATGGCAGTGATCAAGTGTCTTTCCAACGGGACTCCTAGGAACCCATAGACCCGATCAACATCCTAAAAACTAAATCTCATACCCATATAATCACATAAGCACGTTATCATATAAGTGCATAACATCATACCTAAGTCTCTAATAAGTGTGACAAACCTACTGTGGTACTAACCACTTCCTACGTACCCAAAGTATTCAAACTCAGTACGCTCTGATACCAAGTTGTAACACCCTCAAAAATATGTGATAAACCAACCATGCATAAGATCCATACATGTAGTAGAAAGGTTACATTCTCATTAATCAAAGTCCACATTACAAAAGATATTACATGCCTTACACTTTCATAAATGTTCATTCCTGAAACTATAGCATGCAACTCTAATTGATAACAACAAAATAAATTCCCTACGGGCTTACATCTTTCCAAGAGATAACTTGGTTACAACAAAAGAGAGTCATAAACTCTTTACCATTAAAGCCCTTGGCTTGAAAGAAAACACATAAACATAAGGATGAACAAAACTAAAGCCCTCAGCCCCGTCCTCCCAAGCTATGTCCTTGGAGGCAGCATATCACTTGTACCTAAAGATGGTTTCCCAATAGGTTGAGCCAAAGCCTAGTAGAGATATGCTAACACAATATATGAAGTTTAACTAAGATGTATGCATAAGTTAAATGCTCAACCTTTACAAATAATTCACATACTTTCCATGATCATGCGGTATTGATATTGACATTTCAATCTGTTTCCATTCATTCACTTCCAATCAATTCATGAGTATAGATCATTTTTATCAAATCAATTCAAATTGAGACTACAACTCAATGATTCACCATTTACATACATTCATCACTTCAACACTTCTATCTTTGCCATTTTATGAAATTCTCATCCGAGGGAACCGGCACCCATATACACAAGATTTCGGGACTTTCACCCTGGGCACTCTGGCCAACTTAATTTTAAATGGAGTCCATCCCCTATCTTCTCCCAAAGAATGGAGTACATCCCTTATCTTCTCCCAAAATAAAGATACATGTATAATGTATTTAAACACTTCGTCATATACAATGACTAATCAAACCACATTTTCAATGTTTTAATCGAATCGTCATGTTCAATGTCATGGTTCACATAATTTGTTTCAATTCACCTAATCCTCATACAGTTTCTACAACAATCACAACTATCCTCCACCGATAGCCCAAAACAGATATAAAATCTATCAACATATAATTTATCAAATTTTTCGTAGGTGAGTGATTTATCGAATCCAACTACACCACTTATTTACATAACCTCCCAATTTCATATTTCCCATATCAATTCCATTATTTTTTCAAAATAATAATTCAATCCAAGCCAAGACAAATATTCCCATATTCCAAGATAACAACCCATATGCCCAAATTTCACCATTTCAACATTAGGGAAACTCATACATAAAGCCCCATAGTTATTTCATAGACTAACATGGAACCCCTATTTTAAGTTAGAGCCCAAACCCTAACTTCACCAAATCACACCCAAATCCCTCCATATATTCAAAATGACAAATACGTAGGTTAGACAATATAACAAGGTGTAGAATATCCCTACCTCAAAGCTAGGAGACCAATGGAGATGATGAAGAGCTTCAAAAACGCCCCAAATTTAGTTTTGCTTAGATCAAAGGGAAGCCCTTGAGATGCTCCAACACTTTAAAAAAGGGACTAGGGTTGAGAGATACTTAGATCTAGGGTTATTTGTAGAGAGAGAAAGAGGGTGTTTTAGAGAGAGAGATAGCCAATCTAGGGTTTTTAGAAGAAAAAAAAAATCAAAAACTAAAGTAAAATCACTCTACTGCGAACTGATATATGCGACCTTCGCTCAAGCGAAGGAGTTGTCGCTCGAGCGACCAGTCACAACAGGTAACCTCACTCATCCAACAAAAGCTTAAGACAGCACAGAGTCGATAAAAGAGTTACACAGATGTTAGGAGAAGACCTTTTGAATATGAGGTCGGTGATCATGTGTTCATCCGTGTAAATCTGATGAAAGGCCAATTAAGGTTCAGCAGGAAGGGTAAATTATTGCCCGTTACATTGGATCGTTTTGAATTTTAGAAAGCCTTGGTCCAGTTGCCTATAGAGTTGCCTTACTATCGGGAATGGAACAAATGCAAAATGTATTTCATGTATCAATGTTGAGGGGCTATCTCTGAGATCCGTTCCACGTGATTGACTATCACTAAATAACATTGATGAAAATATGGAGTACCCAGAACGGATCGACCGACAAGTAAAGCAGCTGAGGAACAAATCCATTCCAATGGTGAAAGTGAAATGGAAAGAACATTATGGTCAGGATGCCATGTGGGAGAAAGAAGAAGAAATGTGACAATACTACCCACATTTGTTTCTAATGGAAGGTAACACAAGTTTGGGGGACCAAACTTCCTAAAGGGGGAAACAATGTGACAACCCTACTCTATGTTATGCTAATTAATCTTAATTATTCTTATAATTATGAGCTTGATATGATTTTGAATGCTAATTATATGATTGTATGTGTTTTTGAATTTCTATCTATTCACGGTAGGAAAATTTGTTTGATTTTCTGTTATAAAATTTAAATTGAAGGCCATAAAAGCGACATAAACCGAAATTGATGTGTTATTGCAATTAGCCTAATTTTTAGAGCCTACGATGAAATTTAATTAAAAATTGATTCGGATCAAAATAATTTGATTAATTCAATTTAATTAAGTTTATTTGATTAGGCCTAAGCCTTGATTAGTCAATGTGATTAGTGAGACCTATATATGTGCTAATCAGGGGTTTAGCTCATATCATTGAGCTCATTTCTCACCTCTTGGCTGAGTCTACTCACTTTAGAGAGGGAAAACACTTGATTTAGAGAGAGAGAGAGAGAGAGACCCAATTCTTAGAGAATTGACTTCAAGGTTGAAGAATTGGGAAGCTAGGCTCAAGAATTTGATAAGATTAGAAGGATTGAAGGCTCCAAGTGAGTATTTGGACTCTAATTCGTAAGTTAAAGTTCATGAATATATGTATTCAAGAAGAACTGGGGAATTGTTGTAGAATACAAACTTAATATGAAGAATTTGGTGCCAAAGTGCTCATGCATGCATAATTTTGTTAAGCCACATGACTTGGACCATCATTTCTACCATTTGAAATGGTATTAGAGTCTATATTACACATGCATGCATAATCCATGTAGTTATGAAGCTTGGTTGCACGTGTTTAGAAGTTGTCAAGAAGAATATGAAATGATTTGAGAATTGGATCATGGTTTCGAACAATTGGTCTCAAATTACCTATGTTCTCATGCTATATAATACTTTCCATGATTTTGTACCAAAAGCACAAGCTTTGGACCTTTGAACATCAAGTTTGAGCTTCAAATACCATTCTGGAAATTCCAGAATTCGTCATGTCTGCTCGAGCAAGGAATGTGTTGCTCGATCGTAAAAATCAAGCTCCTAGAAGTTTTGCAGACAATGATGTCTGCTCGAGCAAGAAGAATTGCACTCGAGCGTCCACTCACATGTTTTGACTCTTGGCTCGAGTGACCAAAGTCATGCTCGAGCACAAAAATGAGGCAACCTGTACTTTTACAGACCAAAGGGGTCCGCTCGAGCGAAAAAAGCTGCGCTTGAGTGGAGAACCCTATTTTAGAAATTTTGAAAAGTTGTTTTATGATTTGTTTTCCATTCTCTTTCATTTCTAAGCAGTCTTAGGCATGTATTGAACATTGTAAATGAATTAAAGGTCACGAAAGAAGCCTAAGAACATTAAGCAAACTAAAGAACGGATTAAATGGTATTATGACCGATTGTGTTGTGAATTATGCAGGTCAGGTGCAAGGACAAATCAAGCACTGGAACACTGTAAGTAATATCTTAGCAAAGATATTTTTGTATATGCATTATTTTCTAAATGATGCCTATGTGGTAAGGTTCTAAACTTTTGAAGTGATATTATGAAAGAATATTCTAATCACTTAATTCGGAATGGAATATGCAAAGTGATCGATGTATGGGTATGAAATGGGCCTAAGGTCATTCAGTATATTTAGTAAGGATGTGGATTAGGCCTAAGTTTGTTCTGTATAATTGTTAAATGGGCCGAAGGCCGTTTGGGAAAAGGAATTGAATGGACCTAAGGTCATTTTGAATAAGAGAATGAATATGTATGTGACCTTGGATTTAAATGTGTGCACACAAATGTGTATATGAATTGGACCTAAGGTCCTTCTCAAGCTTGAGTGCATGCTTAAGACCCCAATATTGACCTTTGAGTTGGCGTTGGATTACGGCTCTCTTGTGTTCAGGGGTTAGATAAGGACATGCTTCCTCCATTTTCCTTACTTCCTTGATCAATTTTTCCTTCCCCGCTCTATTATACCATGGGTCATAAACTTGTGGGTTAAGGAGTTCAATGCGTTGTTTTTCTTGGGAATGATAATAGCCCCAGTGGTCGTAGTACCAAACGTTTGACGAGTCATTGGCCACCCTATGTTTATTAGTTTTCTTTTCAGTTAATATTAAATAATAGTATTATAATAATAAACTAGTGTATGGGAGAAAGGAAGCTAGAGTCGCAAATCGGTTTATGTGGGTTAAGGGTTCAACCTAAGCTCTGATACCAAGTTGTGACGCCCCAATTTCTACTCTAAGGATTAGGGTAACGTCACTAAAGAGTCATTTAGTCAATAGCCAAGTAAGATCACAGGAAGGTCGGAGGAGTGAATATAATCTCCCTTCTAAGTCCAACCACCTTAGATAGAAAGCTATCTTTTTGCCAGATCTTAAAAAGTATTAACACAAGGACTTATAAGTAATACGGAGATAGGCATAGGATTACAAAACCAAATAATAATTACAGTGCTTCAAATCTTAAATTACAAAATGAGTTCCATTACTATTACAGTCCAAAAAAATAAATAAAAGCACAAATAGACTCATAAGCAAAATGGCTTCTAACTTTCTCTAAAACAAACACAAGTCTTCAAATGTCTCTGGCTCTTCGTCAGCCTTGTATATTTGTTTGATACTTGGCATGAAATGCCATGAGCTTTGAATGCCCAGTAAACGTGCACACACCCTATCCCTTTTTCCTAATCTGATACACTATAGCAATTACAACAATAGGAGAAAGAAACATGGTATTCAAGTAAATAACAATGGTTACAAGGTTAGTTGTTAGTAGTCTAGAAATCCCCCAAAGAGATTTTATCCTCCCAACCGCAAGAATTGGACACAGAATATTTAGTATGCCCCCTCTTTTGTTGCTTTGTAGACCTTGCCCCAGATTCCTACCAATGGTAACATACCGCGTAGTGCCAACCGAGGACCTCAAAAGTGATGGTAAAATAAGGGGCCTTGTCCATTCCCTCCTCACACCAAAACCACCTAGGGTCCAAATACAACCGTTCCATTAAAGGGTTTTGAAACAACCACTTGCTCAGGACTTTAGCTTTTAAAGGGAACACCTCCTGCTAACCAATTCAATTTAAACATAACAATATCTCATAAAAATAATCATGTGATTGAAACCCCATTAGCCATCCCATTAAGTTCTCCGTTTAGATTAATATTTTAAGTTAGTGACACAAGCAATTAAAAAAAGAAAAATTTTACATAAGTATGAACATCATCAAAGGATGAAAATAAAAGGTATATAACCATGACATAAGTAATATCATACCAAGACATGATCATAAACTAATAAGTACATTCATGAAGATAAGAGCATGGAACACCAACGCAAAAATAACTTTCCAGATTCGGTACCATTTAGGGATTAAAATCAAAACCATTTCAGATTTTTCTTGAGCCTGGCCTACCTATGGTTTGTAGAAACTTTTATCTGGTTTTCAGAACATTTTTTGGAAGTGGGATAGGTTTTCTAGATTTTTAGTTATTCAAGAAACACTCCACCGCTGTCCAGATTCGTTGATCGTTATGAAAATCAGATTTTGTTTCAAATTGCTCACTCTTTTTCAATGAAACCAATTTTACTTGAAATATAACCATTCAAGGAAGTTTTTGACATGAAATTAAGGTCAAGGAAATTGTTCTACATTTTTCTAGAATTTTCTGAAGTTGGCTAAAAAATTGGTTCTTTGAGCACAAAGCTTGAAATAAGAGAGAAGGTAAGAAAAGAGGGTAACCAAGGATAATTTTTCAATTTTTTTTATAATAAAAACATGTTAAATTGTATATATTAAACTCAGAAATTTAGATTGAAGGTGTTCCTTTAGAAATTATGAGAGATAGGTGTAAAAAAAGATAGTTTTGCACCAATTTAGAGAAAACACAATAATGATGGAATAAGGCTCGGTTCTTTTCAATTTTAACACAACAACACCATTTCAACACATTTGAAAATATTATTTTAAACCTCTAATAACATGTATTTAAAAAAGGTAAATAAAAGAGAGGGTTGTGTTGTGGCTTGCTTGAAGTTTGGTGAAGTGCATACTCAATTTTCTCCTCTTTTCCTCTCCTCCATTACCAAGGTTCACTCTATTCCTCTTCTTTCTTTCCCTCAACCGAATCTGTTGGTGTATGAATGTATGAGATGTGTAAAATGTGGAGGGTGGTGGTATTTTCTATAGAAAAAAATTGGTGTGAATTGTCTAAAATGCCCTTGGTTTCAATTCAATTGAATAGTTCATTCATTTAGTTGGAATATAATGAAATGAGTTTTGAATTGGAATATAACCGAAGGTGGTGTTAACCGCTAGCCCTACAGGGGACGGTATTAACTAAGGGTGGTGTTTACCGCGAGCCTCGTAGGGGACAGTACTGACTTAAGGTGGTGTTAACCGCCTGCCCTGTAGGGGACAGTGTTAACTGAAGGTAGTGTTAACCCCCAGCCTTGTAGGGGACGGTACTAACCAAGGGTGGTGTTAACCGCTAGCGCCATAGGGAATGGTATTAACCAAAGGTGGTGTTAACCGCCAACTCTCGTAGCGGATGGTATTAACTGGAGGGTGGTGTTAACCGCCTGCCCACACGGGATGGTATTTACCGAAAGTGGTGTTAACCGTTAGCCCCACAGTGGACGGTATTAACTAGAGGTAGTGTTAACCGCCAGCCTTGCAGGGGACGATATTAACCAAGGGTGGTGTTATTCACCAGCCCAACAAGGAACGGTATTTAATCGAAGGTGGCGTTAACTGCCAACCCCGTAAGGGACAGTATTAATCGAGTGTGGTGTTAACCATCGGCCCGTAACGGATGGTATTAACCAAAGGTGGTATCAATCACCAACCCAGAGGGGACGATATTAACTGTAGGTGGTGTTAACCGCCACCCTCACATGGGACGATATTAACCAAAGGTGGTGTTAGCTGCCAGCCCGTGCAGGGGACAGTATTAATCAGAGGTGGTGTTAACCACTGACCCTAGGGCCAGGGAAGGTATTAACCAAATGTGGTGTTAACCGCCCGCCTCACACGGGATGGTATTAACCAAAGGATATGCCTCTCAGACTTAACATGTGTGAGGGGGCGATTGCAACAATAGGAGCATTATGCCGCAGACGCAAATGCAGGAAAAATACAACAAAGACAAGGACAATCCTTCTTCCCCGCAAGTTCTACCAAAAAAGCCTACTTCAGCGAACGATAGAGATAACAACCATATACCACTAGATTACCACTGCACACTTCTTAATACCCTTCTTCTAATATGCTTATGAGGTTCACTTGGTCGGTTAAAAACTTGGTCGGCTGAAAACTTGGTCGGTCGACCCTATCGGGTTTTTACAAGGTCAAAACAGTCATTTCACACCTTTGAAAGTTTATAAAAAGATGTGACTGTCCACCTTCCTTGCATTCTAGTCCGAAAACAACTCTCTAACCCTCAAAAACTCATTTCCAAGCATTACCCATGGCTGACAATGATCATCTCCCTTTTCCACCCAACTATCCCATCAGTTTCGATGAGCCGAACACACTATCAGGCAGTGATACCTCCTCTAGAAACACGGTGGTAGAGGCACACCTTATGGCCATGAAGATGGCTATGCTCCCAAGCTTGCTTATATCATCACCTATGCAAGGAGGCACGGACTAGGGCTATAATGACCCGACCCTCGTATATATTTTCTGGTATACTTTCAGTCCCCTATTTTGTGCATTTATATGTTTATTATGAAATTTTGTGTGAAGTGAAGGTTAATTAAGTGAATCTTATGAATATAGATTCATATCTGTTTAATAGGAGAAAAATCTATTACAATTGAGAGGATTAGAATAGAAATTGAAGCCTTAGAAGCTTAATAATCTAAAATTGATTTTACATTTGAGATCAATATGATTTTTAGGTCATATCATGACTTTTTGTGAAATTTCAATTTGGAATGATTAAACTGATTGATTTTCATCCTTATTCACCTTTAGATATATGTATGTCTATGTTCTTCACATGTTTGACTTAGAAGCCATTCCTCAAATATCCCCTGAGAGAGAGGAAAGAAGAGGGTTTGAGAGAAAGGCTCAAGATGAGAGCTTCACTAATCAAGAAAGTTGGAATTGAGAGGAATTTAAGAGAAACAAGCTCAAGGTAAATTTAATTCATCTTGTGTAAGCTTTGTCTTGGTGTTGGGTAAGAATTCCCTTTTTATTCATGTCACTTAGGGTTGTAATTGTGATCTTGTGTGTGTGCATGTGGTTAATTGGCAAGGTAGCCTTACCCTTGATTGTTTAGACTCAACTTAAATCATCTAATGAGAAATTACATTCTATTTCTTCAATCCTCAAGCTTGAATTCATCTTTATGACCAAATGGTTATATGTGTGTCTGTGAGGAAGTTGGAATATTATGTAATTGAGTTATATTTATGAGTTCAAGAATTAAAGATCCAACTCATATTGAGATTGATATATGTTGCTAATGACTTATGTACATGATTTTAAACCATATTCTAGCAATTAAAGGATCCATTTTCAGCCTTGTAAACACTTACCAAAAACTGGGTTTTTACTTGAAATTTCGGACTGGAACTGGGTAAATCGCCACACGTGCAGTAGTCATGGTCGCACGTACGGGAAACCAAGAATTTTGGGCCTTTGGCTATTGCTAAAAAGGCACGTGCGAGGCTTCACTGCCGCATGTGCGGGGCTCACAGCCGCACGTGCGGCCCAAGCTAGAAAAAATGGTCTGCTCCGTTTTACGTGCTTGACCCTCAGATATTTTTGAAATCCGTATTTGATGTCTTTTTAATGTTGTAAATTCATTCGAAGCCAAACAAGTTAGAAAATGACTTAACTAAGGAAATGAACTAATTTGCAAGTTGTTTGTGCTTGTAGGTCATAACCCGGGAGGAACTAACACACCACTACAGCACAGTGAGTAAGAGTAGTGTAATGATATGCTATGTTTACTTCTCGTGCTTATGATTTACATATGGTTGTCGAGAATGATATATACTACGGATATTGCACTTTGACTGAATTAGCGAATACGATGAAACAGTGACAGTGATATGGACCTATGGTCATTCCATATAAAAGTGGGCCCCAGGGCTGTTATGGTGTGAATTGCTCTGCCTTATTAGTGTAATGGTACATTTGCCTTCTGATTATCGTTAATATTAATGTTCTGTTGTTCGCGAGACAATTATGTTGACTTACAATAAACCATGGGAAAATCTAAGCGCATCACTGGGTAGTAGTATTGTAGTAGTACGTTTTGTTACTGTTGATAGTTAATATTAACATTCTGTTATCTGCAAGTTAGCGGTATTGATTCATGACGAACAAATAGAATGTATGTGCATTATGGAACTACGGTATCTATGTATCTCTGGATTCGTTCCATCTGTTAATAATTATCATTGGCACTTTGTTAAACGCAAATTAACTGTGTTAACTTATGTGAATGATTGAAAGAATATGTGTGCCTCTGTATAACTCCAAGACCAATCTGTTCCGATGATATCTGGGCCTATGGCCATTCTGTATAACTTGTTAGGCCTATGGCCGTTCTGTATAATCTGTTAGGCCTATGGCCATTCTATATCATTTGTTAGGCCTGAGGCCGTTCTGTATAATCTGTTAGGCCTATGGCCATTCTATATAATCTGTTAGGCCTATGGCCGTTCTATATAATCTGTTAGGCCTATGGCCATTTTGTATCATCTGTTAGGCCTAAGGCCGTTCTGTATAATCTGTTAGGCCTATGGCCGTTCTGTATCATCTGTTGGGCCTAAGGTCACTCTACACAATCTGTTGATAGCTGGGCCCAAGGCTATTCTGGAATGGTTACAAGATAAGATTAATTCTATGGCCTCTGCACTTATACACGTTATGAATATTGCAGTTCAAGTTTAATCATTAAATTGTTTGAGTGCTATTATTCACTGAGCCTTGCTCACTTTATGTTATGCCTGTTTCTGTAAGCAATCTACCTGGAGGCCGATCTTAATTCAGCTTTGGTCACCCCGTCTTGGTCAAGCCATGTAGAGAAGCTCATCCATTTTGTGGGGTTCCCTTAATGGCCCCCAATTTGGTCCTTAATCTGTTGTCTAGTGTAATTAGTCGGGTATAATTTCCTTTATCAATACTTTTGCTGTATGCCCACGTGTGGGGCTAGTTCTGTATATATATATATGCCCATATATGTTATTATATGAATACATATATCTGCTTCTTGTATACATGTCTATCATATGAGGAACTGTTGAATGGCACATTGAGATCCTGGCATATAGGTGTGAGCTCGATGGATGTTGATTTATATTATTTGCTGTTATTAAATGCTTCCGTTCAGGCCCCATATGTTGTATATATCGTATTATCTGTCCGTTTCTGACGTGGTCATGCCCAAACTTTTATGGGCGGGTTTGGGTGTGACAAGTGGTATCAGAGCACGAGTTGCTATCTTACACATGAATCCATTGAGCCTTAGGATATCTAGAAAAGACTTAGGCATCATGCATAATATGCTAAAAGCACATGAAAAGATTGATGGCAACGTTAATTGAATATGCACTACCTGCTAACTCTAATGCTTACGATCTATGTCCGTTGTATATTCTTTGTGTATATTGTGATTGATTGTTATGCAGAACATAGCAAGAATAAAGATAGAAGATCCGGAGGATTCATTGTACAACATAAGTAAAATGAATTGCGGAAAAAAAAATTAAAAATTAAATAATGAATAATTATGGGAACTATTGCCTCTGTTTCTCTTACATAGATTGGTGAACAATGCAGGACATGCAGATGGGATTAAATCAACAGCATCGCACTGCGGAAGGGTGGTGATGGTTCAAGCTAATCGGTAAGACAATTTTTATGCAAATGGTTAGATGAAATATGTGTTATCGGTTGATAGTCACCTGTGGAAAATGTTAACAATATAATTGTGCTTTTTAGCATCTGTTTAAGTGAATTGATTAAACTCTAAGTATCGAATATTTCTAAGATTTGTTGACCAAATGAAATGATATATGTGATGCTCTAACTTTTATGACATAGCCATGTTTTCCTTGCCATAGCGATGTTTAGATCTGTGATTTTGAGAAGTTACTGTGTTTAGATATTTTGATAAACTGTGTTTTGCATGATAGTTCGACTATATTGAGTATGACTGGCTGTGAGAAGAAGCTATGCATATAGTGACCCTTCTTAAAATTGTGTAAGAAGTTAATTGAATGTGATTTTGTTTCCCACTGATTGTTTAAATGGATAAGGGAATGACCTACACATTAGTTGATTATTGACCTTGGAACAGCATGTTATTAATATGATTTCACGAACCGAGAAAATTACCAACAACTTCTGATTGGAAATTATTGATGGTGTTTAACATAACTGTGTCTGTTTATAGTTAAAGAATCTGTAATCTGTACTCTGTACTCTGTAATCTGTTTTGTTTATGTGTAATCTGTAATCTGTAATTGGGATTTCTTATGAGGAGTAGTCGAATGACATGAAAAACCCCACCTATATTATGTGTCTGCCCATATGACACCCATAAAAATATAGGCAATTATTGACTACTTCGAGATCAAACTAAATGATTGGTAATCTGATAAGTTACCGCAAGAATTAAAATCCTGTCTCTGTATATCAATGACTTAAGATTGAGAAATTATTTCTGTAATATATTTCTGTGTAATTCTGTAGATGTCGGATACTGCAAATTGCCAATTTAGTCCTCTATTTTATATTGAAGGCTATACTATGAACTGTTCTATATTATATGGTAAACTTTGCTTAAAAAGAAAAAATGGACATGGGAATATTCTATATTGATGGTGAGTTAACGATAGGTTCCAGGCATTTACCTCCTCTTGTATGCTTATACAGATTTGTATAACACTTACTATGTGGTTACAAATTGATTTACTATTATATTGAACTGATCTGGCTAAGAATTCTAACTCTGATATTAGGTGGTCAAATTATTTTGTCGCTAAACTATTGAATTTCTAGACATTATGGAAACCGGATGGATGTGATTACTGTATACTCAAAGGAATTTATGACCCTACGAATGGACCTAGTAGAACCTACGTATGTGGAGTAACCGGATACTCTGCTTATGTTAATTGACTGGGCCGGACAACTGGTCTATAATTTCCGTATGGCTGTTTGCTGACCCACTGTAATTATAAATTGTGAATATGAAACCATGTGGTTGACCTTGTCGTAGGAAAGGAAGAATTATCTGAACAATGGAATACTAAAATGATTAAAAATTGGCCAAATTAATTTGTGCTGTAACAAGAAGAAATGCTTATTAAGGGAGGATGTTACACCCTACTACTATGACTGATTAATTAAACATGATTTTGAATTTGATTTCTGGCCTTATCTCTGGATGGCTTCCTTTGCTCGAAAAGATGGTTGTTCTACCTGTTTCTGTTACTCATATCTGAACTTATAATAGTGTGATTAAGTGTTTATCATGGCACATCTGTATGAATGTGCAAAAGTATATGATACTAGTTTTGATATTATCATAACTGCTTGATTTGGAGCATGATTCTCTTTGTGTTACTGTACTTAGAAGTAATGCTATGAGGACTTAACGATGTGTATTGTGACCCTTCCCTCTGTCGCACTGACCTTGTTAAGAACTATTACATATAATTCTGAACCAATATAACGGTATGCCTTTGAAATGCTTTTGGAAATAGAGGAATACTAAAAACAAATTGTGAAGCTAGTGGCTACGTACTTAAGCGACTTATTTGAAACTGTGGAATGAAGTATACCTTGTTAAATAGGCAGAACCTTGTTGGTGGGCTCTGATATCCGATTTCATTACGCATAATACGGTTTAAATTTAACTACATAATTGATTTCTTTTGAAAACGATATATAACTTTAGTTCACAACTCGTTTCTAAGTGACTTGTAATATGTGATTTACCAAGTAATGAGAGTTGCATATGGACTATTAATACTGGGTCGATCTGGTTATGAATATAGTAAAGAACATTTTTTTTTATTATTATCGTGATTGAAATTAATGTATGCTATGGGGATATGTGAATTATGTGCTTAAGGAAATGATATCTACTATATTTCTGTATTTGAGAATTGTGTGTTTCTGTATTTGAGAATTAACGCTATGGAACTTATTGACAGGAAAATATTGTGATTATAAACCCTGCCCACTGCGGATTTTATGCCTTAAATGTCCTGCAATGGACTCTGGTAGTCTTATCTTATTCGATATAGGATCCTATGAAATAAATATATGGAGTTGTTTACTTTTATTCTACATGCCTAAGATAGACATTGAAACGACTAGTTGGATTAAGTCATGCGATGCTTATTATGTTGAGAACTTTGGAATAACTGTGATAAATATCGAATTAACCTGCGAATTGTTCGAACTGAGGAATTATGTGAACATCTATAACAAAATTGGACAATAATGTGAGACTGAGATTTCTAATCTGTTACATGGTAAAACAAGTTTGAGGGACCAAACTTATTTAAGGGGGGGGAGAGTGTAATGACCCGACCCACGTATATGTTTTCTGGTATACTTTCAGTCCCCTATTCTATGCATTTATATGTTTATTGTGAAATTTCGTGTGAAGTGAAGGTTAATTAAGTGAATCTTATGAATGTAGATTCATATCTATTTAATGGGAGAAAAATCTATTACAATTGAGAGGATTAGAACAGAAATTGAAGACCTTAGAAGCTTAATAATCTAAAATTGATTTTACATTTGAGATCAGTATGATTTTTAGGTCATATCATGATTTTCTATGAAATTTCAATTTGGAATGATTAAACTGATTGATTTTCATCCTTATTCACCTGTAGATATATGTATGTCTATGTTCTTCACATGTTTGACTTAGAAGCCATTCCTCAAATATCCCCTGAGAGAGAGGAAAGAAGAGGGTTTGAGAGAAAGGCTCAAGAGGAGAGCTTCACTAATCAAGAAAGTTGGAATTGAGAGGAATTTAAGAGAAACAAGCTCAAGGTAAATTTAATTCATCTTGTGTAACCTTTGTCTTGGAGTTGGGTAAGAATTCCCTTTTGATTCATGTCATATGGGGTTGTAATTGTGATCTTGTGAGTGTGCATGTGGTTAATTGGCAAGGTAGCCTTACCCTTGATTGTTTAGATTTAACTTGAATCATCTAATGAGAAATTACCTTCTACTTCTTCAATTATCAAGCTTGAATTCATCTTTATGACCAAGTGGTTATATGTGTGTGTGTGTGTGTGAGGAAGTTGGAATATTATGTAACTGAGTTATATTTATGAGTTCAAGAATTAAAGATCCAACTCATATTGAGATTGATATATGTTGCTAATGACTTATGTACATGATTTTAAACCATATTCTAGCAATTAAAGGATCCATTTTCAGCCTTGTAAACACTTACCAAAAACTGGGTTTTTGCTTGAAATTTCAAGCTGGTACTGGGCAAACCGATGCACGTGCGTGAGACCAAGAATTTTGTGCCTTTGCTCTTGCTAAAAACGGCACGCGGCTTCAACGCCACACGCGTCTTGGGACCAATCGCCGCGTCGACCTAAGCTAGAAAAAATGGTCTGCTCCGTTTTACGTGCTTGACCCTCAGATATTTTTGAAATCCGTATTTGATGTCTTTTTAATGTTGTAAATTCATTCGAAGCCAAACAAGTTAGAAAATGACTTAACTAAGGAAATGAACTAATTTGCAAGTCGTGTATGCTTGTAGGTCACAAACCGGGAGGAACTAATACACCACTATAACACAGTGAGTAAGAGTAGTGTAATGATATGCTATGTTTACTTCTCGTGCTTATGATTTACATATGGTTGTCGAGAATGATATATACTACGGATATTGCACTCTGACTGAATTAACGAATACGATGAAACCGTGACAGTGATATGGACCTATGGTCATTCTGTATAAAAGTGGGCCCCAGGGCCGTTATGGTGTGAATTGCTCTGCCCTATTAATGTAATGGTACATTTGCCTTCTGATTATCATTAATATTAATCACTACTACAAAAACAGATAAAGATCACACTTTTTTGGTGTGATGTATGTTATTTAATCACACCTTTTAAGTTTTATTAAAGTGTGATCTTTGGAAGTGTGATTAAATGATCTTTGGAAGTGTGATTAAAAGGGTCATTTTTAATCACACTTTTTAAGTGTGATTAATAACATTTAGATCACACCTTTTAAGTGTGATCTTTGAAAGTGTGATTAAAAAGATCATTTTTAATCACACTTTGTAAGTGTGATTAATAACATTTAGATCACACCTTTTAAGTGTGATTAATAACTAATAAAATCTGTAATAAAAAAAAGGTTCGACATATTTGAAAAATAATCAATATTATTTTTGTATGCACATTTGAAGAATGTAATACACCTTTGTATATTATATTTTGAATCATAACCACATATTGAATAGAATAACGTCATATATTTCATAAATGAAAATTAAATATTCAAAAGTATATACAAAGGAATTAAATAAAAAATTAACTGTCTTACATATATTAAAAATGAAAAACTTAAAAAACTAGTTCTTCAATTCTTGGACCATATTTTGCATCTCTTCAAAAATTTACGACTGAAAAATAAAAACACAAATTAATTCAGAAACCGTTGATGCATATGAATAAACTAAAAAGTTAATTCAGCAAACCAAAATAGGAATATTAATCATTTCTGCTTGATCTTAATCCTTTTGGAAATAACTTCCCTGTTAACAATTAGATGCCATAGCAGCTAAGTGTCAATGACATTATAATTAGGAGGTCACTAATGAGGGGCAATTAATAAGAAGACTAAAAATCAATGAAAAAGGAATTGACAGATTTATATCCGAATTAGGACTGGATACCTTTCAAAAATTGTCTTCTCCTCAATGGCTGGAATCAAAATTTGGTTGAGCATTTGGCTTCACCATTGTAAACCATCTAGTTCAAAAAATTAACAATTAAACTTAGGCAGCTTTGATAAAAAATGGTTTAACCATGAAGTGCCAACTTGAACAAAAAAATTTACAACGAAAGAAGAGGTGACACCTTCAATATATCAGGATCATTCCATGGGCCTTTATCAGAAAGCATGCATCCACCTTTGTCTGCACAAGTACATGTACCACCCAAAAGTCCGTAGCTCACCGACATACCAGGAAGAAAATGTTGCGATGAGGACCATACCAAATTTTAGAAGGCAATGTCATGTTTTGTTACAATTAGCAAATAATGTTATTCAAGAAGCTCACCGATTGTTGTCATAAACTGTAAGGCCTATTGACAAATCACAATCAATTCAATGTCAAACCAATCAACAAAGCGAAGACATGTGCCTACTCCGTGCCTAACCAAAGGGTCGCTCTTCCACATCCTCGGCTTCTTGGATTGATGAGCTTCCCACATCCAACCTAGATTGCCTTGAAGTACACTTGTCGAGGAACAAATACTTGCCTCCAACTTTCAACACCAACACGCACAAAAATGCACATATAGGAAATTTGCCGAAGTAACCATACAAAGTGTGCCTATCTCATTATTAAGTAGCAACAATTGACATATACCTTCCATTCGATGATGTCATTTTTCCCATATCCCACAACTCTGACTTGAAAGCTTCGAGCCGATGCTCCAACTTTCTCCCCACTTCGAGCAAAGCATTCTCTTGCTCTCGCTTTAAATCCAATTCAACTAAGGCAAGTTCAAATGATGCAAGGGTGTCACGATAAAAATAAATAAATAAATAAAATAAAAAATCACAAACCTTCAATGACAATGAAATCGATGTGCAAGTTCGGCATCCTCTAGGTGAGATTGCCTTTGTCGAGTCCCGTGATTGTTTAAGTACTACATCAAGATGAAAATGCATCAAATAATTAAACCAGATCAAGTACAGAGAAGCAAGTCGCTTAGAGAGTAAAACTATACATACATCAGAGCGTCAAATTGTTGATCCAGTAACCTTTTCCAACCTCCCTTTTGAAGCCTCAATAGCGGCTCGAACCATTTCTTCTTCTATTTCATTCTTTGTCAGGCAAATCATCAATTCGAGGCTTGGCATAGGATAAGTGCCACCGTAATTATTACCCAAAGACATCATCTTCTTGTTCATTACGCCCAAAGAAGATGTCGAGACGGAGCAGTTGGAATATCTTCATCATCATCCTCATCAATTATCACAATTCCATGGGTTTCTAGGCCTTGCGCTTGTGCGATTTGGTGACATCCTCTATGGAAGGTACAAGGCCAAAATGGCCTTCTGTTCACTCCCATCCTTGAACTCAATGGGAATCTCCCTTACTTCTCTTGGATGTGAAACAAATGGTGCACGGTTGTCAAACCAGACCACTATCAAATAAGCTTCTCTTGAAGTTAGGATCAAGAAGAGAAAACAGATTCAAATTTCTAGCAGAAGGTAATAGTGAGAATGGAGGTCGCGGGGGCCCAACTTGAATGGGCTCATCTATGTCCATGGCATCATTCGAGGCGCGATGGATGTTTCATGTATCTTGAACACAAAAAACACACAAAAATTATCAATGTCAGAAAAGAAGTTCAAGATATTCGAAGCTTTTGTCAATTTAGGAGAAAGAGTGGAAAAAAATTGGCATGAAATGGCATGAAACACCGACATGCTTCTATCTCCTCATTGAAATGTGCATTAACAAATTTCATTAAGATCACCACCATGCTCCTAAAAAAGAAAGAAAATCGCCATCATATTTGAAATTAAGAAAAGGGAGGACAAAATTTTCTAAAATAAAATATTTATAAAAGAAAACTGCTCAGTTGCACCACTAAATGACTAAAATTAGAATAATGAGACATCTTCAAATTCATACATAGACATAACTAGTATTGTAAAGTGTAACCAAGCAGATGCACAACAGACAATGGAAGCAGATTCGAATAACATTGGGACCTTAAAACATGCTACTGAAGTTGCTTTCTTTCTAGAGTAAAAACTTTTTTCTTTCATTTTCATGACATTATTGGCAGAGATAAAATTATGCTCCATTTATTCGCAGAAGCTAATTTTAAACATGTTTCTCAAATTAAAAGCACGATTTTGCTCCTTGAAGATACTGAATACACATATATTAATTCTTCAATTGCATGATCTTAGCTTGTCCTCCTGCTTAATTCGAAATATTATATTCATGCAAAACCACCATTTAATAATAGCAAACATAAAAAAAAGAAAGTAGATACTCAATTTTAAAGGTATGATCATGTGACAGACTGCCCAAAAATGGAGTATTTGATTACTATATTTGCCAAAAATCTGCTCACAGTGGAAGAAAAATCATGAAGTCAACTTTGGATTACACTTAAGCAATAACAATAAAGAGATAGTATTCTTTAGTGAATATGTAAATCTAACATCTACATTATTACCTGGCTTCAATTACTTGAAGCAATTTGCTCTGACATTTGTTGCCCATAACCTGGTACAAGAAAAAACCATTGATGGGCTAAGAAAACTATTCAATTAACAGCCCTAGTCTGAGGTAAATCAATGAAAAAGGCTTACTTGAATTTTTGCAAAGGGTCTTGGGGTCCGTGAATGTTTTAACGGTGTTCCATAGGAGCCTAAATCCGAACTGCATTAATAATGTACATACGGCACAGGGTCTACAAAGAAAAAAGTATCCCAATGAGAGCCCTTAATCTAGAAAAAAGTATCCCAATGCGGATAGCTATGTGTTTTAACAGAACCATACGTGTCTCTTCTTGGGCTGATCACTATTCTCATCCCTATTTGAGTACAACACCATTGAACTCAAGTTTTCAATTTTCTTAGCTTGCTCTTGCAACCTCTTTTCGCGTTCAGCTTGGGCTTTCTTTTCCTCCTCCAGCTCCATAGCTATCCGCTTCCTCTCCAATTCAGTCTATAGAAAATAAATCATAACCTTGAGGATACACAAATCATTATTTACAAGACAATCCACAAACTTAACGATATAAACCTGTAATAAAGTATTCCGCAGATTGAGAATCTCCTCTTCGGAATGTTCTAAATGGGAGCCCTTAATCACAAGAGACAAATTAACAGTTGACACTTTAAAAGCACCATTCCAAGATAAACCATTCACATGAATATATTTTCTTTTCTTTTTTACAAGCAAGTGTCCGATGAGAGCCATCAAACATTTACCTGATTTGCTCTGCGCCCCAGGCCCATTAAAAAGTTGTCAGGCTTTATATCACGGTGAAGGAAACCTCTTGAATGAATGTGTTCCACTCTGTTAATCTAGAACATAATAATGAAAGGATCACAAGATTGTCACTTGGAAGCTCAAGGCAACCTTTTTGATTGAGAATGGCTACATGTACTTACTAACTGATCTGCCAGCATTAATACTGTTTTCAATGTGAACTTCCTGTTGCAATAGTTGAATAGGCCTTCCAAGCTTGGTCCAAGAAGGTCAATAACCATGACATTGTACTCGCTCCCAACTCCAAACCATTTGAGGCTAGGAATCCCCGCTACATAAAAGAAAGTCAGATCTGTTAGAAAATTTGCCGTGCAAAAGATAAATATAGTTATGTCGCAAAAAGCACAGGCTAAAACATAATTAGGAGTTAAAGTGCACCATGCGCAACAACCCCTTCCCCAACCTAAAAATGAATTCTCGGGTATTGTATGATATAACAAGAAGTGAAGAAAGAAACAAGGAAAGGAAAGGAGGAAGTTCTACGAAAAAATGTTCTCTAAAGTATGTTTTAGGCCCACAGTCAGGTCCTTGAACATTAACAAGAGTTGCAGTTGAAAACTGATTGTTTGAGAGTCAAGTTCCCAAAGCAGCTAAAATTAGAAAAGAAAATGCAGAAAGTTAAAAAGGGAAATGAAAAAAATATGGCTCCATAGTTTCCTTCTTATTTCTAGATAGGTACAAAGTTAATTTAATGTGTTCAAATTCTAAGATACAAAAGAAAACTATTACAACCCATCAAACCAACAGTTGTTTCCTACTTTTCTTCTTATTTCTAGATAGCTATAAAGTTAATTTAATTTGTTCAAATTCTAAGATACAAAAGAAAACTATTACAACCCATCAAACCAACAGTTGTTTCCTACTTTCCTCTCACTTCAAAGTATATTAGAAATCATATTAATGCTGACCACGGAAATATAGAAACTACTGTAAATTCAAAATAGTCCCTCAATAACAAACTTCTACCAATCTAACCTTAAAACCTCAAGTAATATATGGACCAGAGAGAGAGGGAGAGAGAGAGTTACTTCCTCCTTAGAGAAGCATATAGATTTTTGACTCATAGTGAAGTTAAGGGTGCTTGGTCTTGACAGATTGTAAAGCCGAAGGAACCATTGCTACTTCTTCATCTAGAACTTCAAAAAAATGTGTTCTATTATATTTGTTCAAGTACTAAAGGATCACAAAAGAAAGAAGAATTCAATCAACAAAATGGTAAGTGATCTAAATCAAACCAAAACCACAAGTGCAACCAAACAGCTTCAACTTTAAACTTTCCACCAATAACATGATCCATGATCTAACAACCTCTCAAATAAACTTTCCTAGCAACCAAATAGCTTCGACTTGACCAAACAATCAATTCCCAAATTCGATCAAAATCTCGATAAATTAACACTCTACCAAATGAAAAAAACATCCAATTCACTTTGATTACATAACTGGACAAACCCAATAAATATCAGAGTATGTTCATTCAATTAAAGAAACTTGCACCGACAACAGAAATTGCGAATCGATCAACTCAAAAAGTATTTCAGAATTTGAGCACAAGGGCTTTATTCACAATCAAATACCAACTTCTTGAACTAGCTACATACAGTGATAATAGGAAAACCCTAAATCTTGAGAATCGAAACCCTAATTCGAAAAGTGGCGGCGAACCTCACTGATCAGAAGAACAGCAATTTGCATATGATTTGTTGAAATAAAAAAAAAATCAAATAATTGAATGAAGTAAAATAATTGAATGAAATTTATGAGACAGAGATAAGAATTCATACTGGATTAGAGTACATGATAATCTTATGATTGAGGTGCTCCTCATAATCTCATACTGAATTTCTTATAATTATAATTTTAATTGCACCTTCCAAAAACGAGTGCATCTGAGCACACGCATAGGACACAAGTTTCACAGCAAATTTACACCAACACCAAGATCATCTCATTTACACTTCTGTATACGTATTATACACAAAATTATCCAACAATAATAAGCCTCAAATGGTTTCGGATCTACTAACATGTGCATGAACAAGATGTGGTTCAATGTGCAGCTGGAACATTGGAAACACTGTCGTCATAATGTCATTTTGGGACATAAAGCACCCAACTCTACTTTTGTCCCCTTGAACTCGAGAAAAAAGTTGTGAATGAACACCTCCAACCTGTTTTCAAACAACCGGTTATCTCATAACAAGTATTTCTACTTATCCAAAAGAAATTGATACAGATAACGAGAAACAAGAAGGTTAATCAACAAAAAAATAAAATATAAAGCCTCAGAAATGAAGTGGCATTCATCCTTACAACAGCAATCCACAAGTCTAGTGATTTTCTGATATCAGGGTGCAAAGCATAAACCCCTTCAAAAATGACCTAGTCAAAATAAACAGAGAATATTTCCAGGAATCAAATCATCAGATACTTGAACACATATCACATACTGTTTTATGATAAAACTGTGAATACAAGAAGGAGTGACAGGGTAGGACTTGGTGAGGCCAGGCAACATCGGAAGATCTGTTGCTGCTCCAACGCTGCTCCTCCTCCTCCGATGCTGCTCCGACACCGCTCGCCGTCGATCGAGAGAGAGGTGGGAAAGAAGAGATTAGGGATTTTTTGGGTTCGAGATTGGGGATTTTTTTTGGGGGGGAGGGGGGAATGGGAAAAAAATAAAGGGGGGGAGCGGGAATGAAAAAAAAATAAAAGGGCGGGAATGAAAAATAAAAATATAAATAAATAAATAAATTTATTTTTTGTTAAAATATATATTTTTGTGTAGTTAATGAATTTTTTTTAAAAAAAAATTTAGTTACTAAGATTGAAAATTTATTTTTTTATTTTTATTTTAATGAAAAAAAATATTATTATTTTTTATTTGGTAGAAGTAGGGGCAATATATATTTTAATAAAAAAATATTTTTCACTAAAATAAAAGTTAATTTTCTATAGTCAGTGAAAATTATTTTTTGTGGCCTATTTTTTTTGGTTACTAAAAATCATGAACTAATTTTTTGTGGTAGAAGAAAGGAAGCAGCAGTAGTGGATAAGAGATGATGGTGGTGGTGATGGTGATGGTGATGGTTATGGCGAAAGGGATTAGTGGTGAAGTTGTGGTAGTGGTAGTGGTAGTGTAAATGGAGTGGCAGGGGTGAAAGAGAAGTAATGGTAATAGTAGTGGCAGTAATGGTAGTGGTGGTAGTGGAGTGGTGGCGATAGTAATAGTAATGGTAGTCGTAGAGGTGAAGTGGCGACAGTGGAAGTAGTGGTGGTTGTGAAATGGCGTTTGCAGTAGTGGTGAAGATGGTAGAGAAGATAGGTGGTGAGAGAGAGAAATGAGTGAGAGACAGATAGAAGAGAGAAAGAGACAGAGTGATGAGCAAGAGAGAGACAAAGTGGTCACTAAAAGTGCATTTTCTTGTAGTGGATCGATAAATCAAGAGGGAGCTCAGTAAATAGAGAAGACGGGAGTGAGAGAGTGAGCAACGCAAACACAGTGAGAGAGAAAAAAAAGAGAAATAGATAGAGAGTAAGAGACAGAAAAGAGACATAGAGAGAAGAGAGATGGACGAGAGAGACAGAGAGAGATAGAGAGAAGAGAGATGAGCAAAAGAGACATAAAGAGAAGAGAGATGAACAAGAGAGACAGAGAGAAAGATAGAGAGAAGAGAGATGAGCAAGAGAGACGAAGAGAAGTGAGATGAGCGAAAGAGACAGAGAGAGAAAAGAGATGAGAGAAGAGATAGATGAGTGAGAGACACACAGAGAGAGACAGATAGACAAACAGATAGAGAGAGAGAAGAGTGATGAGTGAGAGAGAGAAAGAGAAAGGAAGATGAAAAAATAGATGAAAATATATAGATAGAGAGAGAGAGAAAGAACGAAAAGAAAAAAATGAGAGAGATACAGAGAGATATGAGCGAGAGAAATAAAGAGAAGAGAGATAAAGAGAGAAGAGAGATAAAGAGAAGAAAGATGGACGAGAGAGAGAGAGAGAGAGAGACAGAGACAGAGACAGAGAGATAGACAGACAGAGAAAAGTGATGAGTGATGAGTGAGAGAGAGAAAGAGAAGAGAGACAGAGACACAGAGAGAAAGAAAGAGACAAACAGACAAAGAAGAGTGATGAGTGAGAGAGAGAGATAAGAGAGACAGAGACAGACAGACAGACAGAGAAGAATTATGAGTGAGAAAGAGAAAGAGAAGAGAGACAAAGACAGAGACCGAGACAGAGAGATAGAAAATGAAAAAATGGGTGAAAAGAGAAATGTTCAAAAGAGTAAGACAACGTCGTTTTTATTTTTTTTAATTTTTTTTTTTTTGTAACAGAAAAATACCGTTGCATTTATTTAAACCATTTTATGACTATATATATGAAGCCGTCTCAAAGCCACAATATATATATATATTGCAATGGTACGTATTACAATCCCAAAAAACTCTTTTTTTTCGTTTTTTTTTTTTTTTTTTTTTTTTTTTTTTTTTGTGTGCAACTGCAGCTGATATCGTCGCAAATACTTTTTTTTTTTTTTTTTTTTGCGAGTCGTCTCTATCATTTATGGATAGAATAGAGGCGCGGATTTGGAAATTGTATATTTTATATAAAAATCAAATTGAAATATTTTATACAATCACACCTATTTAGGGAGTGTGATTAAATATATATATATATATATAATTACACTTATTTAAAAAGTGTGATTAAAAAGTAGTAATGTATATATAATCACATTTTAATTAAAATGTGTGATTAAAAAATATATATATATATAATCACACTTATTTAAAAAGTGTGATTAAAAAGTAGTAGTGTATATATAATCACACTTTAATTAAAATGTGTGATTAAAAAAATATATAAATAATCACACTTTAATTAAAATGTGTGGTTAAAAAATATATATATAATCACACTTATTTAAAAAGTGTGATTAAAAAGTAGTAGTGTATATATAATCACACTTTAATTAGAAGGTGTGATTAAAAAATATATAAATAATCACACTTTAATTAGAAGGTGTGATTAAAAAATATATATATATAATCACACTTGTTTAAAAAGTGTGATTAAAAAGTAGTAGTGTATATATAATCACACTTTAATTAGAAGGTGTGATTAAAAATATATACATATAATCACACTTAATTGAAAAGTGACATAAAAAATAAGTATTATCACACTCAATCAAATTAAGTGTGATTAAAATATCAATCTAATTTTTTTTATCACACTTCCAATAAAAGTGAGATCTTTTTTTTGGTCAAAGTGTGATCTTTAACTATTTTTGAAGTAGTGAATGTTCTGCTGTTCGCGAGACAATTATGTTGACTTACAATAAACCATGGGAAAATCTAAGCGCATCACTAGGTAGTAGTATTGTAGTAGTACGTTTTGTTACTGTTGATAGTTAATATTGACATTCTGTTATCTGCAAGTTAGAGATATTGATTCATGACGAACAAATAGAATGTATGTGCATTATGGAACTACGGTATCTATATATCTCTGAATTCGTTCCATCTGTTAATAATTATCATTAGCACTCTGTTAAACGCAAATTAACTGTGTTAACTCATGTGAATGATTGAAAGAATCTGTGCCTCTCAGATAACTCGAGACCAATTGCTCCGATGATATCCGCCTACGGCCGCTCAGATATCTGTTAGGCCTAAGGTCGTTCTGTATAATCTGTTAGGCCTATGGCCATTCTGTATCATCTGTTGGGCTTGAGGCCGCTCAGCACAATCTGTTGATATCTGGGCCCAAGGCCATTCTGGAATGGTTACAAGATAAGATTAATTATATGGCCTCTGCACTTATACATGTTATGAATATTGCAGTTCAAGTTTAATCATTAAATTGTTTGAGTGCTATTATTCACTGAGCCTTGCTCGCTTTGTGTTATGTCTATTTCTGTAGGCAATCCACCTGGAGGTCAATCTTAATTCAGCTTTGGTCACCCCATCTTGGTCAAGCCATGTAGAGAAGCTCATCCATTTTGTGGGGTTCCCTTAATGGCCCCCGATTTGGTCCTTAATCTGTTGTCTAGTGTAATTAGTCGGGTATAATTTCCTTTATCAATACTTTTGCTGTATGCCCACGTGTGGGGCTGGTTCTGTATATATATATATATGCCTATATATGTTATTGTATGAATGCATATATTTGCTTCTTGTATACATGTCTATCATATGAGGAACTGTTGAATGGCACATTGAGATCCTGGCATATAGGTGTGAGCTCGATGGATGTTGATTTATATTATTTGATGTTATTAAATGCTTCCGTTCAGGCCCCATATGTTGTATATATCGTATTATCTGTCCGTTTCTGGCGTGGTCATGCCTAAACTTTTAGATGCGGGTTTGGGGCATGACAAGGACACCCTCGTAGGGGTTCTAGTAGTAGCTACTAGGCAACGGTTGACGAGCACACATAGACTCGGGCCTATAGGTGAGGACGCTACCATAGTCTTGGATAGGCTCCTCATGAGCGACATGGCTTAGGCCTCCGAGGTCTACGAGGATGCGGGCAAGGTCGAGTTTTAGTAGCTCCATATTTTCCAGATGTCCACCATGAGGTTTAGCTGCCTCCAAAAACTAATCATTTCCTCCTGAATGGTTTTCATACAACATTTTCCATTTCTCTTTGGCTGACTCTTCCTCTTTTTTTGTAGGGCAGAGTTGATGTACCTGAGGTGATCATTGTTAATAGCGATGATGATGATGACGACGCACGTTACGGACCCCTTGATTATTCCTTCACAAGCAATAGTGTCTTTGGCAATGGAGGCAGTAGTGATGATGATGCCCCTGGGGACGTGGGTTCTCCACTGCTTACTGGGACGATGGCTTCAGTCGTTTAACCTTATCTCAGCTTATACTCCACTTTTCACATTTTTTTTCTTTCTTCCCTTGTATGGCTTGTAATTTGTGGCCTATATGTATATATATAGCAAATATCTTTTACTTGTGAAGGACTTCTGACTCCAATTCTTGGCTTGCTCTGCTTTACTTCTGAACCATTGCACACACACCCGAATACCCTCTTCTTTCCCAAACCTTGTAGATGCATTCCTGCCCATGTACTGTTATGCTAAAATTCATCAATCCCTTTGAACCAACTTCCCTAGAACCTACCAGTCGATACCATGGTCGATCAGCTAAATGTGCAGTTAGCTGGCTCATCCGGGCTCTCTCTGAGGGATCCTAACCTTTCCACTTCTTACAATGTACAAAAAGGTGGTATGTTGGCTACAAACAACTCTTAGCCACCTGAAGTTTGTTGTTTATGTGGCTTTGTACACCTTCTTTCATTTCCAAGAATTCTATAACCTCTCTCTTCTTTATTTCCAATGTGTCCTGAGATATGGGTTCTCCTCATCACTTGGACCTCGCCGGCCTATCTGACGAGAGCTTTGATGACATTGTAGTTTCGAACTTAGAGTTCATATGCTCAAGAACTCCCTCTAGTAGCCGATGAGGAAGAAGAAGGCTTGTTCATAGGAGTGAGGAATCGTGGGCAGTTCCGAAGGAACCCACCGTTGACAACGGAAGATGAGTTCATGGCAATGGCGAAGTTGTCAGTCGATCTCTGAGCTACGCTGCATTCGTGGTCGCATTCTCATGGACTTGGCCCAACACCTTGCGTATCTCAAAGCTTTTTCCCATGGGATCTTTATCCCCTTATCTCACCAATTACCTAGAGGTATAATGCACTGATCTTACCATTCATTTTCCACTTCGCTTGGTTGTTTCTTTACTTCTTCTTCCAATGACATGGTTCTTTTGGCCTTAGAACGACGACTTGGAATCACTCCGACCACCAACCCTGGGTTCTCCAAGGGTGAGTAGCAACAAAGAAGATGACACAGGAAACGTTTCCAGCGTCAAAGAAAGCTTTAATGGTCATGGTGATTCTGGCAATGACAACAATGCATCGGGAAACCTTTCATACTTCTCATAGCATTGGAGTCTTTTCCCCGTAACTTAGGTTATCTCCAGATGCATCATTCCCTCATTTTTCTTCTCAAAGGACAAGGATTGCACCCTTATGCTTATAAAGAACCCAACGTATAAGAATAAACCTATTTTAGGCTTGCATGTCCTAACACTTTCCCTTTGTGAAATACAGCTGCTCTTGTAATGACTAGGACCTCTCTTTTTGGCTTTTGAAGAAACATTTGCAACCATGTCAAGTTTAATAAAAATCCATATTAATCTGTTTCGTTTGCTTGCATGGCTTGGTTTTTCGTGCATAGACTTGACATGTGTACTTCACATTAAGTCTATCTGGCACCAATTCTTCCTTCCAGGCACAAACACAACTTATTTGGACAAAAATATGACTTTGCCTAAACAAAAAGACCTTGCCGGCCACTCATTTAGGCTACCGACTGAAACATTGGTCGACCGCCTCAATGATGGATCGACCGGTTGTTTCAGGTTTTTTGGGGACATCCTTGTCTTTTTGCCTCCCAAAATGTTTTATAAAAGCAAACCAATGGTTTGCTTGAACTCTACACCACCCAAAAATATCTTTCTTCTCTTTTCCACACACACACACACACACACTCTCTCTCTCTAGATTTTCTGCTTCCTACACATTACCCAACATCCTACGCCATTTTTTCTTTAAAACTGCCACTTTTCTCCATATTTTGAACCAATCAGTTTGTGATTCGGTCGAGCTTGAGTCTTCCACCCTCTATTATGTATTTTGCACGTTCCGGCTTAGCCCTACACTCACTCATCTTGGTTCCTCACATTTCTCTTTATTTTTTCAGATTGTTAGGCTCCCTAGGGTAGTCTTTTAGTTTTCTTCCTCCATTCCCCTCATTTTTGGCTCACCCATACCTATTCTTCCTTTATGGACGTTGATATCCCTCAAGGAGATGTTCCTTCCACATTTTCAGAGGTTGACACACCTCCTCTAGTACCTGAGGTCGATGTACACATGTTTGCTGAGGACATGGGCATCTAAGAGGATGACCTAGACATGCCAATAGAGGACATCCTTCCTCCTATATATAGACCCAAGCTCCTCCCTCTGCCTCTCAGGCCATTTGATCTGGCTACCTACCAATCTGATGTTCATTGGATTACTCATGGTAGTATGCTCACCTTTATTAAGTTTCAACTAGGGGTGGCTCCACACGTGCTCTTTCAGAAGCGAGAGTTACACTTGTCCCACAGTGCTCAATTGGTAAGCCTTGATTCCAAACTGACATGTTTATTTGCATTTTCTCACATTATACTATAATGACGAAACTTTCTTGCAATAATACGACGACCGCTAGGCAAAGGGCTATAGGATAGTCATATTCCCCACCGATCGTATCAGGTTCCTTCGCTTGGAGTTCCGGCCATAGCGGAGCAAGCCAGCTTTGGTACCTTCTATTCTGGGATCACACAGATGCAAGCCACTAGGTCGGCCATTGCGGTCCTTATAGAGAGGTGGTGGAACACCACCAACTCCTTCCACTTCTCTTCCACTAGGGAGAAGCTCACCCCTTCTCTTATATATATGTGGGTGAGTAAGTGGAGCATCGAGTTTAAAGCAACCTTGGAAGTTCGCCTCAGAAGTCGCTGAAGTGCCTCCATGACGGGGTGTGCTTGGACTCAAGAGGAGCCAAGCTGTTTTAGCCCTTTTCTTTTGTTTTCTTTTGTTATTTGGAAACTTGTTATGTAAAGATGTTTATGTAAGGACCCAAGCTTCAGCTTTTAATAGATCCACTCCTCCATGGAACTGTGGTGGTTTCATTTTCTTAAATTCTTTAGGGAGGGCATTGGTTCGGTCATCTGAATGATAATCTTACACAAGCGGTACTGGCATTAGAGGTGGGGGTAGTGGTTGTTTCCATTATTGTTGCCATTGCTGTTGTTATCTAAGACTTTCTGCCATATCTTGTATCATTTTCTCCATTCTGTCTAATCAAGCAATAGAGGATTCTTCTATCTCATCGGCCCTTGTTCTCACCATGTTTTACATAAACTCATATTATGACAAGTATGGAGATATATACAGATGCACATAGTTATAGTTGCACGTAGGCACATATTCTCAATGCTCACAAATAGATTCATATCAGTCGAATGCACCCTAAGTCTTTTCTAGACAAATTATTGCTCATTTGGACAAGTGTGAGTTATTAACTCGTGCTCTGATACCAACTGTCACGACTAGAATTCGTACCTATAGATTTAGGCCGTAACCGACCAGTAATCCTAGATTACTCGGCCTCAAATTAGAATTAACAAAATATTTAATTAGTAATGGGGCCAGAAGCGGAAGCAAACTACCAAATTTTGTCCAATGAACATTGCATATATGAAGTAAATAGAATATTCATACGTTAACAACTCACATTCGTATGCAAACACATAGATAACATATATGTCCTAGAGTCATTCACAAGTACGAGTCATTTCATTACAAACTCAATAGGGACAAATATAATAGATACAGAAATGAGGTCAAGTATGACCGACAAAACAAAGGATAAAAGATCGTAGATAAAAGTTTCGTGTGTAAGGCATCCTTTGCTGACTCTACAAAACTCGGTAATTCTTTCACAAGTTCACTAGGGTGGACATCCCACTGCTCACCAACATATATATATATATATATGTAGACACCCCATTTTTGACCGTCCTCAAGACTTGGACGTCACCACTTGAACACTCGGTGATTATCCATGTTTGTGTTTGTTTGGAGTTCCCGGAGTTCTCGGCTACGCGCCTTGCCTCAGGACCTCCGAACTTGACTGTTTTGTGTTTGGTTTTGCACCAAACACTTGTGCTTTGCCTTGAAGGGGCAGAGAATGCCTTCTGAGACATCCCCACACACCACCGGCACTGGCTAGAGGCCACCGGCTGGCTGGTGTTGCCATCAGCACTTTATTGTGCCGACCGGCACTAAGTTTTGTCAAAATGACACTCTTTGCCGGCCGGACACTGTGCAGTTGCTTTTTGAGATATTTTCAAACAACAGAGTATAGTTTTGGTTCCTCCATACACGTGTATGGAGGGATGACCCTCTTAGTTAGCTTAGCTTGTAAGCTTTGCAAGCTTTGCTTGCCTATAAGAGGACCACTCCTCTTCTTGGCTTAGGGTTACAAAATTTTAGACATTTTAGACAGACCAAGCTCTGGTTTTTAGGGTTAGGATAGATACACATCCTATCTCTCTTCTTCTCTCTTGTTTTGTACACTAGGTGTTTGTGACTTACTATTGCCCACCAACACCTAGTGTTTCACCTTCCTCTTGGAACTGAGGTGCTAAGGGCTTGTTCTTGGAGTTTTTGACTGGTTTGGAGCTCAAGGAACCAACAACATCAATATTTGTGAAGAGGTCTACAAGGGTGAGCCAACTACTCCTTTTTTCCCCATTCTTGCATTCCATTTTTGCATAGCTTAGAACTGTTTTTGTGCTTAGTGTTTAACACATAAAAGTTCTGATTTTTAGCCCTCTTGATTGTTTGTTAAGAGTACTTAGTGGTTTGGGTAGGTTTGACCACCCTTAGGCCTTGAAAAGGCCCATTTTTGTGCCATTTTGTGAGAGATCCGAGACTTTGGTGTTAGGATCTCTTCACCACTGAAATCTTGAGGGATTTCAGTGGTGAAGATGATGCCTTAGAGTCTCAAGAAGGAGAGGGCCACCCCCTCTCCTTGATGTCCTTGAAAAGGGTAAGTTTTGGCCTCCAAAGGAGCACCATGTTTGGTTGTGTTTTGAGCATGTCTTGGCTGCTTTTCATGCTTATTATGCCATGATTTAACTTGCTTTTAAGTTGGTTTTAGCACTACTTGCATGCTTTGCATAGTTGCTTTGTAATGCCTTAATAGTCCCTTAACATGCCTAGGTTGTATGCCTTTATTTCTAGCATGTTTTAGGCCTAGATCCATGAAGCATGTATGCTTATTTTGCCATGCTTTAGGTCTGTCCTAAGTTGTTTTGGTCAATCTTGGCTTGTATCTTGGGTCCTCTTTGTATTTGGCTTGTTGGCCTTAAGAGCACAAGCGTGTAGTAGGCCTTGCTTGCTTTATTTTTGATGGTTTAGAACCATCTAGCATGCTATTTCAGTCCCTTTGGTGTGCTTGTATGCTTGCCTAAGTGGCTTCTTTAATGCTTTAAAACCATGTGTTGTATGCTCCATGTCTTGGCCTTAATGCATGCCTTTGGATTCATGTCATCTAGATGCCATCTAGGTGGTCACTTAGGCTTAGTTTTATGTGTTAAAACTCTGTTTTAAGTGTTTAAGTATTGCCATGTGTGGTTGTGCTAAGTGTGGTTCAAAGCCTCATTGATTTGCTTTGAACCTTAGACCATTTGCATGCTTTGTTTGGCTTGTTTTGTTGCATGATTTGGCATCATGTTTTGCATGATTTTCAGAGCTTTACAATGTGTGTTTATTGTCCTTGTTTGGTATCTCCAAGTGTGCTTGGGGGTTGCCATGTTTATGCCTTGGGTTTGGACCATAACACTTGCATGTGTGTGTGTGTGTTTAGTCTCTATTTCTAGGCACTTTGGCCACTGATTTTAGGCCAATTAGGAGTAGTCTAATTCATGTTTTAGTCCACTCCATTGCTTGGTTTATATGCCTCTTTGTATGCCTAACATGTTTAGCTTGCTCGCATTGTTCATGTTGCATGCTAGATAACATGCTTAGAGTTGCATTGCATGAGCATGCATGCTTGGCCTCTTGAGATGAAAATGATAGAGGTTTGGCACCCTTTCATGTTTATTTGGTTTGCATGCATTTGAAAGTGAAGTTGCATCCTTGGTTCCTTGGGCCATCATGCATGGAAATGCGCGATTGGTGGTCCGAGAATCGAGGCACATGCCCCTTTGAGTCAATAACATGATAAGGGGTGTGTATAGTGCATAAATACCTTGAAACACATTGCCATGCATGTTGTTGTCCTCTGTTGTGGGTTGCGGTGTTCTCGCAGTAGAAAGTGCCTACCAAGACTATTTAGTGCCGACCGGTAGTCAATTGCCAGCCGATAACTTCATCGAGTGCCGGTGGCCTCCTTCTTTAGCCGGTGGTGCTCTACCCCAGCCGATGGTACTCCACAGTGCCCTGAGAGGCACTCCTGGGACTTTGGCAATTTTCAGAGGAGGATAGTAGGGGAAACAGAGGCAATCCGTGCATGGCAGTGCGATTCGAAGCTCGTCCGAGCGCCACAGATTTGGCCCTCATTCCGAGGCGGCCATCGCTTAATTAGATTAATTAATTTATTTGGTTAATTTAGTTAATTTGTAATAATTAATTAGCTTATGAGTTAATTAGTTATTCGGTTTTGTATATTCTTTCGGTCCCTCCGAGTGAGGGCATAATTGTAATAAGTGTGTGTGAGTGGTGTGCATGTCTTCCAACCCCCACTTCTTTCTATCCCTTTTATTTACCCGCTTTCGATGGTAGATTAGGGCATACTTATTTTAGCATACCTTATGCAATGCATGCGTGCATTCATGCATTTGTTTACATGCACCGGGCTCGGTACATCATACAAACTGCATAGCAATTTTCAATTCCAAATTGAATACGTGCTACTCGCGCATTTCACATGCCATGTTTAGGGTTAGCCGAGCCTACTCTAGATTGCATCTATGCCTGTGTTGCATTAGCCACTTAACATGAACTAGGTCATGCATGTTTGCTAACCGGGTTATTGTTTTTGGCACGGAGTACGATGTAAGTTTTTACGCTTTAACATATCGCATGCGTGTAAATGTTTGCCATGCGGCTAAATGCTTATGTGTTATAAACTGTTTGAATGCCTGTGGGTGGAGGTTGGATTGCGTGAGTTGGAACAACTCATTGAAATCCGTATTTTAGCCTACTTGCGAGTAGCAAAAACCAACACGTTTTTCGAGACAAAACGGATATGCAATGTTTATTTCCAAATTAGGCAATCTAGTTTATACTTGTTTGCTGCACGCATAACATAGTAATTCTAGGTTAATAATTGGAACAAGAGCATGTAACGTTTTCAAAAACGGATATCACGGTTAGTAGAGACCGGTCTTCAGACCGGGCGAAAGGGGGTGCTCATAGCTGACCTTCCCCGATCGTACCCAAGCTCCCGAGCCAAGACAACTTTGGTGATGACGGACACGTGGCCTTCGGCACCGAGTCAGGGTTTCCTAAATTTCCCATTTTAAAATATTTAGGTGGCGACTCTGTAATCTGGCAAAGCAGTCCATGTTTGGCACTACTTTTCAAAATCTGTTTTTCTTCAAAACGATTTGCCAGAGTTGGACTCTTTGGTTTAGATTAAGAACCGTAACACAAAAAGGGAGTCCGAACTGTAGCGAGGTCCCCCCGCGGGCTTGTTACAATATATATATATATATATAACGGAGTGAGCGAAAACATAGTGAATAACATCAATGTAAAGAGGTTAATGAATGAGATTCGTGTATAAATAAATCATACTTATAATTTAAACATTTCAAATACCCTTCTCATTCATATCAAATTCAAATAGATCAAAATAAAGAAAAACGACCTTGCATCCAATATGTATATATATATCCATAGACAAGACGACCCTAGGTCCAACTCATATGCAAAATGACCTTATGTCCATTATATGCAAAACGAACTTGGGTCCATCATTTACAAAACGACCTTGGGTCCATTTTATGCAAAACGACTTTGGGTCCATCATCCTTTAATCTTTATCAAGCCAAATTCAAAGTCACATTGAAACACTCAAAGTCTCATTCATATTTCAAAAATCATAAGTTCCAAGACTTACCATAAAAACGTTAAGAAAATAGCATAGAATAAAATATCTTTACTAAAATATTACTCACCTTGAGTAGGTTGCGGTTCCTCTTCCACATTTCAACCTACACGTTACACATAACTATACACATTGGAACACATTGTTCGAACCGAACAATTCATCTTCTTTTTCTAACTCAGTCATTCATGTTGGTTTCTCACTTATTTGTTCCTTAATGAGTCATAATTCATGCCTAGAAATGTTTAAAATAAGATAAGAATGAAGATACAAACACATAATGATATGTCAAAATGTGCTAAAAATGGCTTGACTGCTTGAGCCACCATTTGGTCGCTTGAGCCAATTATGAAGACTGCAAAAGTACTGGGAACTCACAATGTTAGCTCGAGTCACCACTTGGTTGTTCGAGCGGTCTGTAGAATTTCTGGATTTTCAAAACTAAAGTTTGACCTTCCAAACACCTTTCCAAAAGCAAAATTCATGCATGGCTTGTTCTTTAAACTTGAAAACTCTTTAGTAAACATAAATACAAGATTATTTGCAAATCATTTGCTCAAAACTCATCAATTTAGCAAAATTGAGTTCAAAACCTTCATGTATATATGATTTAGCTTCAAATTTCCTTTTCCATGGCTTACAAAACATGGAGATTAGCTTTAAACAACTTAATGCTTGTATGCATATATGAAATAACCTTCAATTGAAGCTTAGATAGCAAAATTATGTTTCAAAATGCTAAAACTCTTCAAAATCATGTATGCATGTATGGATTGACTTCAAATTCATCATGTTTTAGACATTATCTTGTGATTAATCTCATAACTTCTTAAATACACATATTTATCAACTTAAACTCATGAATTAAGGTTCAAACTCACCTAAGGTCCTCAAGAACAACAATTCTAGCAAAAACTTGAGTCGTTTTTCTTAATTCTACAATCCTTAAGAAAAATTTCAAGTCTACAAGCTTTTCTCTCTCTAAGTTGAAGTTCTCTCTCTCTCTCTCTCTCTCTCTCTCTCTCTCTCTCTCTCTGTGTGTGTGTGTGTGTGTGTGTGTGTGTGGAGCTCTCCCTCAAATTTTGTAAACTCAAAATGAAAAGAAAATGAGCTCAAAATGAGCTTAATGCACACATATATATCTAGAGTGGCTTAATACATTAATTAGAATATTAGACTAATTAAACACAACTTAATTTATCAAACCGAATAAATTTTTAATTAAACTTACCAATGATTCTAAAAATTTTAATTAGTCTATCCATGTAGCTAATTTCAGTTTCTGATGCCATTAAGGCCTTCAATTTAGGATCATTACAGAAATCACAATAGATAATTTTCAAATCGGACAGATTTACTCAAATTAATCACATGACACATATCACAATTAATAATTAACACATAATTAAATTAATATAATTATGATATGCACGTTGGGGTCATCACAAATAACATTAGAACCATGAACAAAAGTCTTTCTTATAGGTTCTTTCTTGTCTACAATGATCCCCTATCCCAAAGCATCCTCAATCTGAACTCTTATCTCATGTAGATCTTTAAAGGTAAAGAGTGAGAGAACTATCATCTTTTGTAATATCTTGCCATGAAGGTTCCTTACCACTATTCGGATCTGATCTTTCTTTGAGGGCATGTTGGTCATCATGGCTGCCTTGGTCCTCCATCTTGCTATAAATCCAATGAAGCTTTCCTTTAGCTCCTGACGTATGGCCTCTAAATCCCAGTTGGTCACCTCAATCTGTGTGTTATAGGAGTACTGAACAATATATGTCTCAGCCAACTCCTCTCAATTTTGCTTCACCTTTTCCTCTAGTTTGGCATACCAAGTCGCAGCAATTCTCAACAAAGTCCTTCTAAACAAAAACAACTTCTGGGGGCGGATCAGGCCCATAGGTTTCAAAACATCTGAGAATAAACAAATATGTAGCATGAGGTCCCCTGATCTGTCAAACCGGCCAACATATGGCATCTTGAACCTTTCTGGCAATTTAACAGCTGCCTGGGTAGCAGTTGCCCCAGTTGTTAACCTAGATGGTTAACTAGCTGTGGCTGGGCAGCAGTTGCCCCAATTGTTTGTTGCATTCCAGTAATGGTGTCACCCTGAGTAGTTACTGTATGGTTAATAGCATCCATGGACCATTGAAGGTTGGCGATCATTTCCACGATATGTAGGAGATTTTAAGCCATTAAAGGAACTGGGGAATAACATACTCGGGTACTAAATAGAGGAGACCTAAGGGCGACTAATGTAAAATCTAAAAAAGAGATCAGGGATGTGATGGGCTTTGAACCAACTGTGCTTATCTGACCTTTCTTTTGGATACTGATGGAAATCACACTAACCCTGACTGACCTTGAGCAAGATCTATAGTTTTGCAGAGTCTGCCTACACAATTCCATAGGGTTTTAGGGTTGTCAGAACTTTCTAAAGCTATGATGAACCAAATACCAAGTAAAAGAAAAACAAACAAAGAAAACAAAAAGATACATCAAATGAAAATTCGACAGTAATTCGGCTCACAATACATATATCAGACATGAATCTGGTAGCATTATGGCTTAATCTACACCACTAATCACTGTATATCCCAACAAACTGTTATGTTTTCAACCCAATCACTGATGTATCTGAACCACTGATATGAACAACAAACCCCTTGTATTGAATCCCACATATAGCATATAACAAATAAGGTGAACCAAAACACTCCTATGGGACTTGGGATATCCTGTCCTAATTGAAACGAATTAGGGCTTCGATATTCAAACAATTGGTATCACTGCATCTTAGACATGGGAGAGCATCCTATCTTATTTGTGGAAGTCACTAGAGCTAAATATCTGAACTAGGTCAGCCTGGTCAAAAGGGGTACATTAGCAAGACAACTGATATACCTACCCTGTCCAATACCTAAATAAAAGGAGGATCAAACAGTACGTTGGCAGTCCAAATCTGAGGCTTGTATTTCCACCATAACAGAGCCCACGTTTGGCAAGTTGTCCAGGATGTTAGATGACAAATACAATGACTTATGCGCACCATGCATGAAATCTAATGAATATACATATGAAGATAAAACTCACATTATGAAGTTTGAGTCATGTCCTCTTAATGTCCGCAATAGAGTTGCTAGAAACTATGGGATCACCTTCTTGAGGTTACCAAGCGTGCCCAATAGTTCGAACTCCCGATCTCCTGATCTAGTCTCACTAGTGCAATGTAAAATAGAAAATCAAAGTCCAAATCTGGCAACTTTTATAGAAAATCCATTTTTATTGCGAAATATCACCAAAAATGGACTACATCACTAGATTTTAGAGTCACCACCTAATCTTTTGGGAAAATTAGAAAACTCGTGACTCGTGCCAAAGGCCACCGTCCATCATAACTAAAGTGTCTCGGCTTGGGGACACAGGTATAAGAGAGGAAGGTCATTAACTGAGCACCCCACTCACCCAATCAAAGAGTGGCCTCTACGAAGTCATAATGTGGTTTTTATAATCAATGTAAATCCATATTTTGATTATTAATAATTCTACCATTACTATCTGACGCATTCAAATATAGATTGTGTCATAGATTTTGGTTATGCTCTAGTTTCATGCACTTTTGAAAATGGATTTTCTTGGGTAAAATTTGCATCATAAGAATCATCTACACCCCCAAAATAAATAATACAACCTCCATCCACTAGCATTCAAATAGATATCTCACTTAAGCACTTAGCCTAATGTTATAGCAACAAATATGGTAAGGAACATGCACATGCAATATACTAAAACTCAAAATTGGTACTCAAAGGTGAGCCCGCAAAAATATATACAGATATATGCAGATATGCATGATTATAAATGCAAGTTCTTAATGCAATACATGTAGACCATGTCCCTAGGAGTCCGGATTCCTAAGATATAGCATGAGTATCACCATAATACATGGATTTGTGCATGTATTCATCTTTGAAGATAACACATCGTATTAAAATGAATGATCCAGGCCCAAATGCATGGAAAAAATGGATGCAATATGCAGGAATGATAAAGAAAACATGATGCTATACCAAAAACAAATAAATAAAAGAGTTAGAAAGGCGTGGGATTGGAAGATTACTACAACAATTTGAATAAGAAAAGGGGAAGAGAGAGATTATTACAATAATGAATCGATCCAACCTAGCTATTGCTGAATCTAACAAATCACACTAAATAATGAAAAGGGGCAATCTAGGGGCTCCAGGGGTTCCAATATTGCTCAAGGGAGCATTCCCATAAACTATCTACTCTATTCTTGGGAGAAATGGTCAAGCTAAACACTAGATGAGTCGATCAAGTAGAAATGAGCCGATCAATTCTTCGGCTAGGGACTAGGTCAATGCAGAATTTTAGGACAAGTGGTAGATGGAGGCTTTCAAGGTTCTCAGATCTTTCACCCCTCTGTTGATAGCGATCACTCAGAGAGGAGATGGATAGGCCAAAGCACTCAACGACAACATAAAACAAATATATACAATAGATATTTTGCACACAAAAAAATTAAATAGATCAAAATCAAAACAAATTCAAGCCCAAGAAATAGATAGGAACTCAGATCCTTTTTTTTTTTTTCCTTTTTGTGAATGAGCACAAGTTAACACCCAAATCCATGTTATTAATTGGAAAGCATAGATTAATGAAAATCATTTCTTGGTGGAAGCTTGGCTTAACAGAGCAAGAGATTCATCAAATTCATTGAAAACCTTTCATCTAGTCATAAAACAAGGATGATAACACCCCTTTCTATGTTCACATATGATTGAGAAGGGATGTTTCAACTTCCTTTGACCCAAAACCTCTTGTTTTACTTCCAAAATACTTAATGAAAAGGAAGAGAACAACACTTGTGTAGACCGCCCGAAACTCTCTCTGCGCGCCCCCATATCGGAGAGGGCGCGAATTGGGTTCTAGTTACTACAGTTCGGACTCCTGTCACGGTTCTGAATCTAATCTCACAAAGTGCAAAGTAAGACTGATAAATCACCAAAGAGTCCAAATCTGGCAAATCGTTTTGGAAAATCGATTTTAATCAAAAAGCGCCAAACATGGACTACTTTGCCAAATTTCAGAGTTGCTACTTAAATATTTTATTTTGGAAAATTTAGGAAACCCTGACTCGTGCCTAAGGCCACGTGTCCGTCATCACCAAAGTTGGGTACGAGAGGGGAAGGTCCTGAAATGAGCACCCCCGCTCGCCCGATCAAAGGATTGGCCTCTACTAACATGATATGTTGTTTTGAAAACACATGTGTTCTTGTTCTGATTATTTAGCTAAATTACTATGTGATGCGCATAGCATACAAGTATAGACCAAATCACTCAATTTGGAACAAAACATCTCATGTTTGTTTTTCAAAAATGGTTTGAAAGTGCTACTCGCAAGTAAGCTAAAATGCGGATTTGCCACCCTCAAGTGGGCTTAAAACATGATTTGCCACTTCAAGTGGGCTTAAAACTCACATTTTGATGAATTGTTCCAATTCAAGTAATGAAGCCTTCATCCACAGGCATTCATGCATTTAATCACTTAAGCAAATAGCCTCATGGCAAGCATGCTGTCATGGCAATCATTTACACACATGCAAGTATGCTAAAGCATAAACACTTACAGTGTACTCTGAGCCAAAACAAAAGCTAGTTAGTAATCAATGCATGATCCTAGCTATGTCGACAATGCCTAATGCAACACATGCAAAATGCAACTAAGTAGGCTCGGCTATCTAGGATGGCATGTCAATGTGACAATTTGATACATGTATTCGAAGAAGTATTGAAATACAATGCAGTTTGAATGATGAGCCGAGCCCGGTGCATGCAATACGAATGAATGATGCACCCATGCAAAGCATAAGTATGCTAATCGAAACATGCCCTAAAACTAACCACTGAAAGCGAGTAAATAAAAGGGAAAAAGACATGGGGTTAGAAGACATTCACACACACACGCACACTTATTACAACATTTGCCCTCTCGACGGAAGGTTCGAATAGAATGAAAGCTAACTAGCTACACTAATTAAGCTAACTATTACAAACCAACTAATTAACTAACTAGTTAACTAATTACAAACACAAATGAATAGCTAAGCGCATTAACTATTTAAGTACAGAACCAACGAGTTAACCATCTAAGCAAACCAGTTAAAAGAAGCCTCGAGGCGAGGAATGCATGCATGCTCGGTCGTTTCCTCCCGAAATCTCGTCGCCTTGCCACTGGTTGCCTCTATTTGCATTCGCCTTGATCCCTGAACACTGAACTAATTCCCAGATTGCTTCTGCTCCAGAACTAGAATCACTTTGAATCATCTTCAAGCTGGTGGACTGTTGGCCACCAAGGGAGGCTGTAGGCCACTTGTCGGCCACTTAAGGAGGCTGTAGGCCACTTCCTCTCGCTGGTCGACCAGTTGCTTCTGCATACTCCAGTTTTGCTGCAAATAGAGTACAAAAGGGGTAAGGCAAGGCATTTGCAGGGTATGTGTGTACAACCACCCTCCTTATCATTTCTCAAACTCAAAGGAGTGCAGTACTCGACTCTCGAGCCACCAACCGAGCATCGCAATGCACGATGGCCGAGAAGCCAAGTTTGTACAAGTTGACGAATGCACAAGCAACACACAAGACTCAAGAGGCCTCCACCCTATCATGCACAATCAAGGGTGTCGGTGACTAAGAAATGAGGCGCGTTTCATCACTTTGAGTATGAAACGCCCCTCGTTTCTCATGTTTGGATTAACGTCCAATCCAAACACATGCAATGCATCACAAGCATGTTATCTTGGCATGTTGTACTTGGTCCAATTTTGTTTACACATTTTAAGCTTACCAATTAATCCTTTAATTGATTTGTCCAAATGTGATTGTCCTCTAATGGGAAAGATGGTCTAAACCACAAGTACCTAAAGCATGAAAGAAGCCTCATGCTTTTGGTTAGTAGAAGCCCTTAAGAGAAGGCTAAAACCATTAGGCATGAGAGCCTCAATTCCATGCTCAAGCCAACAAAGGGGCTCAAGACCTCTTTCAAAACAGATGAAGGAGTAAACAATGGAGTGCAATGGCATGTATTTCAGCACTAGAATGAGATGCTAAAGACTTTGAAATCATGCAAACAAACCATGGGATGCATGCTAAGGGCCAAGAGCATTAAAGCTAGCAAAGAGCAATACACAAGAGGCATGCAATATCAAGTTTAAACAACCAAACCAGCCCAAAACAAAGCTACAATATGGCAAATTAGTGGCAAGAACATGCTCAAACTAAGGCTCAAAAGAGTAGAAAATCATGCTCCTTTGGTAGCTCACAAATAAGGCACAAAGGCACAACTCTCAAAAGCTCTCAAGGAGTGAAAGAAGTGAGAACATGACACATGTATATGCTCTGAAATTACATGCTAAATGATGCCAAAACATGCAACCATCACAAATATAGCATGTTAAGGTGCTCAAAACTCAAGACTAGCTAAGGTACTTGCACCATAGCCATACAAAGCAATGCTCAAATGACCAAGATCACTCAAAGTAGTCCTAAACAATGTCAAAACAATACCAAAACATGCATGGAGTATAGCTAACACATGCTAGAATGAAAGGTCAAAACACCAAGTACTCTAGGCTAATGGGTGAGATTGCACTACAAGTACCAAAACCAAGCAAGCAGTGACTCCACCAACCAAAATTAGAGTTGTAACATGGAAAAATAAGACCAAAAATATGCTGAGATGGTAGCCTAAAAGCTTAGGCAAGCATGCATACAAATTAGCCCATGATCAAGACATAAAGCACAACTCTCCAAAAGCATTGAAAGAATGAAACATGGGAGAGTATGACTACACTACGTACATTGAAATCATGTAAGAAATGAGGCCAAAGCATGCAAACAACTCAAGTAAAGCATGCTAGAGACTTTGAAACTCAAAGCTAGTAAGCAAGATTGCACTACGGCTATACAAAACAAGTCCCAAATGATCAAGACCACTCAAAACAGAGTTCAAGCATGCTAAAATATGAGAAAAACATGCTGGAGTGTAGCCAAAATAAGCTAGAATAATAGGCCAAAAAAGCAAGCATATTAAGCTAGTAAGCAAAATTTACACTACAAGTGTAAGAAGCATGCAAGAAATGGCCAAGCCAGCCACAAATAGAGCTAAAACATGTTAAAAAAAGTCACAAAAACATGCTTAGATCAAGTCAAGGTATGGTAGAAAAGCATGCTCAAGTATGAGGCCATCAACACAAGCAACCAAGACACAAGGAGAAGGGATGACCCCCTCCTATTTGGGGGCTCAAAACTACCTTTCCACCACTGAAATTCCTTTGGAATTCAGTGGTTAAAAGGCCAAGAGAAGGCGATCTCAAAGGCCTTAAAATATGGCACAAAGCAAAACAAAACAAGCCACCAAAGGGGGTAGACCACCCCTAACTCAAACAAGGCCTCAAACAACCATCTTAAACCCTTAAAAAAAAGCTTTTTGTAGTTGAAAGTTAATCCTAAAATAGCACGCAAAGGTGGCTAAACCAATGTACAAAAACAAGCTTAAAAGAGGAAATTACTCACCCTTGAAGCACAACTTCAAAAACAGCAACTTCTAAGGCAAAACCAGCTTTTTAAGTTCCAAAAACACCTCATGAAACTTCAGCTCCAATGTGAAGAAGTTTGGCTAAGAGTTTATAGGCAAAATATGACAAAAACACTCATTTTCAAACACTATAAGGCACAATATAGAGATAGAGGGAGAGAATTCTAGAGAGAGAGTCAAAATTTGTCTCTAAATTTTTGAACCTCCCAAATGGGGGAGAGACCCCCCATTATATAGAAAATGCAAGCCAAAGCTTCCTTGACAAGCTTAGAACTTGTTCTAATCCCTCCATACAGTATGGAGGATGTACTCTGTGCCCACCAGCTGGCATAGCTGGCACAAAAAATATTTGCAAAAATAGAAAAATAGTCGTAGGCCACTTCAACTAGCCTACCGGCTACTTAAAGTGGCCTACAAGAGGAGAAAGTGGCCTACAACTTCAAAAAGTGGCCGACAGGCCCTCCCCTCCCTTTAGGCAAGGGGTAACAAGGTATGGTCCAAAAACAAACCAAAAAGAAGAGAGCTAAGAGGCCCCAAGACAAGGCACTCAAATGAAAGCCCCTGAACTATCACGGCCACTACAAGTGGCCTATAAGAGGGAAAAGTAGCCTACAACTACAAAAAGTGGCCTACAGGCCTCTCTCTCCTTCTAGGCAAAGGCACCAAGGCATGGTCCAAAAGCAAACCAAAAAGAAAAGAGTTAAGAGGCCCTGAGACAAGGCACTCAGCTGAAACCCCCAGAAACTCATAATGAGCACAAACATACGCAATCACCGAGTGCACAGACAATGACATCAAAGTCTTGAGATCAGTCAAAAATGGGATGCCTACAACTTGTCATCACCAAATCCCATGGATCACTTAAGCAGCCTCATGAAACAACCCCTAGCACTCATTTTCATTGAGTTAAGGGTCGAAACACGCAGATTGACATACTTGAGAGATAAGGCAGATGAAGATGAGTGGTGTAATAAGGAGGAGAGTGATTCTACTTATTGAAGTTATGGATGGATGGCTAAAATTACTCCCAAGCATATCCCCAAGGATCCAAAATATAGAAGAGCTACATAGTTGAAGCGATGAAAAGCAAATAAACAAAAGAAATAACTATCAACTCAATAGATAGGTGACTAAGGTTATTCCCTCTACATCCATGAGGACTTATAACAATTACATAATGAAAATAAAGCTTAGAACAACAAAAATAAAGATAGAAAACTAACTTAGATTGTGAGAAAATCACCTCTTAAGAGGATAGGCTACTTTGATTCACCAACTCCCTTTTTAACTCCCTCAATTCACTTTGGATAGATTTTTTAATGTCCAAGAGTCTTGGCAAGGTGCTTAGGATCAAGCTTTCATGGAGTTTTGATGTCCAAAGTTAAAAAGGTGATAAGTATGAGGTGTGGTTGAAAGGAGAGAGAGGCAACGAGCTTTTAGAGTCTTAGGAAAAAGTTTCTAACCCTTTTGAAAAGAGCTATCGAGCTCTTTTATAGAGGGCCCAGGTCACAAATATCTAAGATATTTGAGGTAGGTAAGCCAAACAATGTGAAATTTCCAAAAATACTCTGTACATGGAACATTTAGTTGGTCGAGCTTCCTGGTGATCGACTGAGTACCTTTGTGGCCTGCTATAAAGTGGTGTTCGGCTAGTCAGTGGGCACATCATCTGATCAACAAGAGCAAGTTAGTCTAAATTGAAGGAATAAATGGGTATTTCGGAGGATTTCACCATTTCCATTCACTTTCACTATATCATTTGCTTGGTTTGTTTGAAAGAATACCATGTTTAGGATTTCAAAAATTTGAGCCTCAAAACATTGCGGTAACATCTGGAGTTGCACATACTTAAACTCATTTTGAAAGAGATTTCATTTTCGTCAAAAAATATTTTGTCCAAAATAGGTCGTTAGAGGGTTTAAAGCTTGATCCTTAGAACTCCTGCCATGAAACTTGCACAGATTTAACACTTCTCATTTTCATCATCAGGAGCTCAAAAAGGAGTGCCGAAGTCTAAAGGCTAGTCAAAGTAGGATGTCTACAGTTGCTTCTCTTTGACAGAGCTCAGTGCATCATTTCATGACATGAGTGAATGTCAAAGCCCGAAGACGACCCTTTCTAACTTGGCTATGAGACTTAGGCTAAGTAACAAAATACAAATAAAACATGGTTGAACTTAGGGTTGCCTACGATCCCTTTGCAATCACTCAAACTAGTGTAGTTCAAGGGCAAATGCAAATGCTATGCTCAAAACAAATTTTGAAAAGTGGGCTTACGAACGCATGTAGCAATGATTCGATAATTGGGCTTACATTTATCACACTATCGGAGTTTTGGAAAACTTAGTGATGTGAATGCCACAAAAGGTGACGAGGTGGAACACATAGATAAAGCTACAAAGATGGCAAAGAAAGAGTAGGACCACACGCAAATGACATACAGAGCAAGCTAACAACTCTAGAAAATACAAAGAATGATGCACCCACATAAACAAGCATGCAATATATGAAAGAAATACAACGCTTATTCATGCTGTGGCATGAGAGGGAAAGAGAAAATGATGGACGCAACCAAAGTCACTTGTGACCAGTAGTCGCAGCAACAAGGAACTCCACAACACACTCCAAACATACCACAACATGGACGAGGAAAAGTTGGTATTAACTACTAGCCCTATAGGGAACGGTATAATCAAGGGTGGTGTTAACAACCAACCCGTGCAGGGGAGCGATATTAACGGAAGGGTAGTGTTAACCGCCAGCCCGCGTAGGAGGTGAGTCCCATGACATACAGATTGGAAAATATGCATGATCCTGTATACAAAATTACTAATGTAGTACATACGTAACTTGTATCTAGGAGCCGCCAGATACTAAGACATGACATGAACATCATCTCAAGACATGGGTTTACACATGTATTCATCTTTGAAGATAGGAAATTCCACAAATGCATATGAACCGGACCCATATGTGTGAAAAATGGATGCAATATACAGGCATGATAAAGAAAACATGATGCAGTATCGAAAGCATGTAAATAAAAGGGTTAGAAAGACATGGGGTAGAAAGATTATTATAACAATTCGAATGAAAAAGAGGAGGAGAGATTATTACAATTGTGAATCGATTCAGGCAAATTACTACTAAATCTAATAAATCATACTAAATGAAGAAAAGAAGCTATCCGGGAGTTCCAGAATCGCTTAAGGAGCATTCCTCAAAAACTGTCTATTATGTTCTTAGGAATGGAAAGTGGCCAGCTAGACACCAGATGAACCAGCCAAAGTAGAAAATGGCCAGCTGAATTCCTTCTCTGGTTGGGGATTAGCTTAGTGCAGAATTCGAGGACAAAGGCCAAATGGAGACATTCTATGGCGTTCTTACACCTTTCACCTCCTCTGTTGATAGGGATCACTTAGGGAGGAGGTGGATGGACCATAGGCCTCAACAATGACATAAACAGATATATACAGCAGATATTTTGCTAAAGAAACAAATTAAATCGATCAAAATCAAGAACAAATTCAATCGCAAGAAATGTATAAGAACCTACATCTTCTGTTTATGAATGAAGGCAAATTAATACCCAAATCCATGTTATTAAGTGGAAAGTGTACATTAATGCAAATCATTTCTTGGTGGAACTTTTGCTCACTAAAACAGGAAACTCATCAAATTAATTGAAAACACCTCATCTAATCATAGAACAAGGATGGTTACACCCCTTTCTATGTTCATAAATGATTGAGAAAGGAGGTTTCAACTTCCTTTGACCCAAAATCTCTTGTTTTACTTCCAAAATACTCAGTGAAAAGGGGAAGGCACCACTCATCAACATCAAATCACATGGATCACCCAAGAAATCCCATGGAACAACCCCTAACACTCATTGTCATTGAGTACGGAGTTGAAACACATAGTTTAACACACTTGATAGAAGGGATAGGTGAGGATAAGAGGTGTAATAGAAAAGCTACAATACTTATTGAACTTGTGAATGGATGGCTAAAACTACTCACAATCACATCCACAATGATCCAAAAACACATAATAACTATGAATGTAAAGTTAAAGAAAGCAATAAAGTAAAGAAATGGCTATCACCTCAAATGATGGATGGCTAAAGCTACTACCTATACATCCATGAAGACTTACAACAATTGCATAATTGAAAATGGAGTTAGAACTAAAAAAAAAGTAGGGAAAAGATGATCAAAGAAGCAAGGGATTCACCTCTTTATGAGGATCAGTTCTTGTTCACAAACTCTTTCCAAAGCCATTTAAGAACTCTTAGGTGTGCTATTTTATGTCCAAAGTCCTTTGTCTAGCGCTTAGGGTCAGGCTTTAATGGAGGATTTCATGTTAAAAGGTGAAGGTGTAGGTAGGAAGCAAAGGGAGAGGGAGAGAAAGAAAGAGAGCTCTCAAGCCTTGCTATGCTTTAGGCAAGTTTTTCAACCCTTTGAAATGAGTTGGCGACTTCTACATATAGAGCTTTGGTCATAAAAATATGAGATATTTGTGGTAGGTAAACAAAACAAGCTGGAATTTTTGAAAATGCTCTATACCTGGAACATTCAGCCGACTGAGCTTCTTGTTGATCGGCCAAGTGTTTTTGTAGCCAGCCATCATGTGGTGTCCGGCCATCGTCGGATCAATAAGAGTAGGTTAGCCTAAATTAAAAGGAGAAACAGGTATTTTAGAGGATTTCATCGCTTCCATTCACTTCCACTATATTCTTTGCTTAGTTTGTTTAAAAGAATACTACAATTTGATTTTAAAATATGAGCCTGAGAATATTGTGGTAACGTCTGGAGTTGCACCACTAAAACTTGTTTTGAAAGAAGTTTCCATTTTGGTTGAAAAACATTTTGTCCAAAATAGGAATTGGATAGTTTAAAGCTTGATCCTTAGGTTTTTTGTCGCGGAACTTGCAAAGATTAACACCTCTTGCTTTCATCATTGGGAACTCAAAAGGGAGAGCCCAAGTCTCAAGGCTAGTTAAAAATGGGGTGTCTATATCGATCTAACCAGCCAAGCAAAGATTTTCCAAAATTAGAAAAACCTGCCAACCTACTTTGCCAAGTTAACCAACTTGGCAAAGATTTTCCAAAGCTCAGACCGAAGTAGTTTCCCTTGGGTTATTCTACCGCTGCTTGGTTAGCCTAGTTAGGGAATACAATCACATAGTAAAACTACAAAGCAAAATCTGAAAAATTGTCTACTTCTTTTATTAATGTCGAACTAAAAGAAAGAGAAAATTACATGTGCTAAAAGGCTAAAAATAAAACAACTTTTGATTGGTCGTATTCCACACTCTTGGCACAGCTCGACCATCCACAGCTTCTAAGTTGTATGCTCCCTTTCCTGCTAGCCCCACAATTTTGTAAGGTTCTTCCCAATTGGGTCCCAACTTGCCATTGCCAGGTACCACAGTGTTGCCCATGACCTCGTGTGAAACTCAATCTCCTATCTTAAAGTACCTCAGATGCACGGTTTTGTTATACTCTTGCTGATATGACGCTATGAGGATCAGAGCTTTCTCTCTTCTTTCCTCTACCAGGTCGAGTTCCAAGGTTATTGCTTCTCCATTCAAATCTGGATCAATGTTCTCACTTCGATGGTGGGAGGCCAACTTCTAAAGAGATGTTCCAAGGCAAATGGCGCTTCCTCAATTGGATCCTTGGGGTTGTTCAATAAGCCTACATGACATGGGGTAGCTCTTTGACCAACTTTTCGTTTGCTTTTTCTAGCCTCTTTTTCAAGTCATCCAAGATCATTTTGTTCGAACCTTCCACTTGACCATTGGCCTGAGGATATACCGGTGTGGAGTTGTAGAATTCTATCTTGTGCTCTTCACAGAAACCTCGAAAGATTCTTCCATCAAACTGAGTGTCGTTATCAGATATCAAAGCTTTAGGAATTCCAAATTGAGTGATGATATTTTGTCGACAAATTTCTTCACATCTTTCTCTTTGATGGATGCGAGTGTTTCGCTTCAACGACTTAGTGAAGTAGTCTGTCGTAATGAAGAACTTTGTATTGCGTGTGGCTGGAGTGGCCCTACTATGTATAAACCCCACATAGCAAAAAAGCCAAGGACTAGTCAAAGGTAAGAGTTCTCTAGTCGGTTGGTGGATTTGATGCAAAACTTTTAGCACTTTTCACATTTTCTTACATACTTCTCCACGCCGCTTATATGCATGGCCACTAATACCCTTGGAAAATAGCTCGGTAAGCCAATGATCATCCTCTTGATGACTTCCATATATCCATTCATGAATTTCAAAAATGAAGGGCTCAAACTTGCTAGGGTGGATGTACTTCAAATATGGCCCTTTGATGGACTTTTTGTACAATGCCAAAATCGTTGTGACTTTACTCAAAATTTATTCACCTCCTTCTTGTCATCTAGCAAAACTCAGACTTCAAAAAGGTGATAATGGGGTCCATCCAAGAAAGTCCTAGCTTAACGCACAATACCTCTGCCACTTCAGGTTCTTCAATGCTTAGCCTTGGAAAAAAGTCAATTAGCAAAGGGTTTTGAATGGAAGTGTCTAACATTGATACAAAATTGGCCAACTCATCAGCCTTGCTATTTTCTTCTTGGCCAATTTGTTCTATCTTGATAACTTCAAACTTCTTAATCTCCGTTCTGACCAGATCCTGATACTTGGTCATCTGGTCATCTTTTGCTTCATACTTGCTCGATATTTGGTTAACCACCAATTAGGAGTCGTCAGAATCATTAGCTCGGTACCCTTCATTTGGAAGGCAGATTTTAGACTAGCCAAGAGCGCTTCATACCTCGCTTCATTATTGGAAGATGAAAAATCCAAGTATGATCTCATGTTCAATAGTCAAGCCGTCTAGCCAGATGAGTACAATTTCTAGTCTGACTCCATGTCTATCAGAAGCTCTATCCACAAAAAGCTTCCACACCTCTCCAACGAATAACCTCCAACAAGTAGATAGGTCTGAAGATGTCTTGGGATCCAATACTTTGATTATTTCTTTCACCACGCCGTCTGACTATGGTGCTACTATTTGTTTGCCAATCTCTCTGCTCGATTGCCCTACTATTTCCCTTTCAGGCACGTCATTGTGAATCGCGCTCCCCATTGCGTGGTTTACCTTATCACCTTCTTGCAATGTGTCATTGAACTCAATAGGAGGTGCAACCACTGCCAGGCTCAATGGTACATTGCTTGGTTCTTTTGCTTGAGATGGTAATTCAACCTATTACAAGGTAGCTGAGGGTTGCGTTGTTTCCATGACACTTGCCTCCCTTTGTTTGGTTTCCTTGGTTAGCTCAATCAGGAAAATAGAATGACATCCTAGAGAAAACTCTGCCACAAAGTCTACTAATGTCTAGGCCTTTATTGTCATTCTAGGTTGAAACTTGATCTCAAACTATCCTAACTCCACGGTCCACTTTAATGTCCTCCCTGAAAAGTCCACCCTTTCAAATAGAGCCTTCAAAGGAAATGCGGTCAAAACCACGATTGTATGTGCATGGAAGTAATGTGGAAACTTCCTAGTTGTCATACTTAAACCTAAGGCCAGTTTCTCTAAAGGAAAGTATCTTATTTCGACACCTAACATTGTCTTGCTCACATAGATGGACAGGTGTTGTATTCCTTCTGCGCGCATCAATAATGCACTAGCAACATGCTGAGAGACTGCTAGCTACAAATATAATTCCTCCCCAGGTACTAGGGTTGCCAAGAGTGGAGCTGAAGACAAGTAATCCTTTGAGCCTTCTAGAGCTCGGTCACACTCTTTGTTCCACTTGAATTTTGACTTGAGTGCCTGGAAGAACGATATGTAATGATTTGAACACCAACTTATAAACTTGTTCAATGCGGCCACTAACCCCATTAGATGGTGCAATTCCTTGACAATGTTTGGCCGTTTTAGTTCTTGAATGGCCTTGATCTGGGAAGGATCTGTTTCTATTTCACGGTTGGTCACCAAGATACCCAAGAATTTGCCTGATCCTATGCCAAAGCCACACTTCAACGCATTCAAATAAAGTTTGTGAGTCTTCCAGATTTGGAACATCTCTACCAGGTCGCTGAGATTGCCTGACTCATTCTTGCTCTTGATCATCATGTCATCAACGTATGCCTCTATTGTTCTACCTGACAATAGGGAAAACATTTTGGTGGCCATCCTTTAGAATGTCGCCCCTGCATTCTTTAGGCCAAAGGGCATGACCTTATAGCAATACAATCCCCTTGGGGTTGTAAAAGAAGTGATCTCTTATTCCGGTTCATATATAGGAATCTGGTGGTATAGAAAGCTAAGCTGGTTGTCTATCGCTGTTAGGTCCACTAGTTGGTCGATCCTTGGCAAAGAGAAGCTATCTTTGGGAATGCTTTGTTGACTATCTTGTAATCAACACAAACGTGCTACTTACCATTTTATTTATTTATTTTTATTTTTATTTTTGGCACAACCATCGTGTTTGAAATCCATTTTGGATAGTAGACTTCCTTGATCGCTCATGCCTCCAAAGAAGTTCCTCACTTCTTCACCATAACTTCGCATGACGAGAGTTGATCAACGAGTTCTTTGTATGACCGGTCTAGCAAGAGGGTTGTGTAGACGCCCCCAAATGTCCCGTATGAATCGCTTTTGTTCAATTGGGCTCACTATAGTTCAGACTCAATGTCACGGTCCAGATCTAATCTCACAGAATGCAATGCAAGACCGATGAATCATCAAAGAGTCCAAGTCCGAATTCGCTTTTGAAAATGATTTTTGAAATAAGTGCCAAACATGGATTGCTTGCCGATACAGAGTCACCACCTAAATGTTTAATTTTGGGAGAAATTTAAGAAACCTTGACTCGTTGCCTAAGGCCACGTGTCCGTCATCACCAAAGTTGCCTCGGCTCGGGAACTTGGGTACGATTGGGGAAGGTCAGCTATGACCACCCCCGCTCGCCCGATCAAAGATCGGCCTCTACTAACCATGATATCTAGTTTTGAAAACATTATGTGCTCCTATTCCATTTAATTAGCTAATCTTACTATGTGATGCGCACAACACAAAAGTATAGACTAGATCACCTAATTTGGAACAAAGCATTGCATATCCGCTTGTTTGAAAGACAGTTTGAAATTTGCTACTCGCAAGTAGGCTAAAACACGGATTTCAACGAGTTGTTCCAACTCAAACAATCCAACCTTCACCCACAAGCATTCAGGCAGTAAATCAACTAGATAGTTAGCCTCATGGCAAGCATGCTTTTATGTTAACATTCACACTCATGCGAGATGCTAAAGCATAAACACTCACCTAGTACTCCAAGCCAAAAACAAGGAACATGTTAGTAATCAAATGTATGATCCAAGTCCATGTTAAGATGGCTAATGCATCGCCGGAAAAATGTAGCTAGAGTAGGCTCGGCTAGTCTATGGATGGCATGTGAAATGCAACAGATAACATGTATTCAAGTTAGATTTGAAGTACTATGCAATTAGTATGATGCACCGAGCCCGATTCATGCAATCCTGATGAACGGATGCACGCATGCGTAGCATAAAGATGTTAAATTAAATATGCCCTAATACTAACCATCAAAAGCAGGTAAGTAAAAGGGAGAAAGAAGTGGGGGTTGGAAGACATGCATCACACACACGCACGCTTATTATAGATTTGCCTCGCTTGGAGGGACCGAAAGAATAATACAATTTAATTAACTAACAAGCTAATTAAATAATTACAAACCAATTAACTAGTTAAGCAAATTAACTAAGCTAATAAAGCAATAAAATAGCCTCGGGAAGAGGGTCCAATGCATGCGTGCTCGACTCGCCGAAATCCACCACCATGCACAAGTCATTGCTTTCGCTTTTATGCCTCAAAATTGCACAAGCCCCAAGGAGCACTCTCTGAACACTGTGGGATGCAACCGGCCATAAAGGATTGTCACCGGCCACAGGGAAGTGATCATCAACCACCAATGAAGCCATCGGCCAACAATGGATAGCCGGCCGACACTGGAAATGGCCAACCAGCCATGTATTCCTACAGAAACCTGTTTTGACAGCAGCAGAAGGCACAACATGGCATGGCGATGCATTTCAAAGCAATGTTTGCACCACCACACCCCTTGTCATGTTTATGACTCAAAGGAGTATAGTACTCGACCTCGGCCACCTATCGCAAGATTTCAATACGTGATGGCCAAATGAGTCAAGTTGTGCATTTGGATTTCAAATGTAATGCAAAACCAAACAAACACATAAGGCCCAACCTCTATCGTGGTGATTTCAAGAAGCAAGACATGCATGCAAAATGTAACCTAGGCATGTGAGCTAAGTGTACAACATGAGCATGCAAGCAAGTAAAGTGCACTATGCGCACAACCTAAGCAAACAAGCATACGAGGCATAACAACATATGCAAGCTAACAAGCATGCATGATGCAATGCCAACGTGCAAACATGCAAAACACGTAACATGTTAAGCAACCAAGATAAAAAAGGAAGAATGCATGCCAAATGCGATGTGATTCAAGCATACAACACATACGATAGGTCAAGTATGCAACAACACACAAGGCGAGCATGTAACAATATGCAAAAGATGGTCTTAAACTAGTTTGGGCAGCTCTCTAACAAACCCAAAACAACGGCCAAATGCTATGGAAATGAGGGCCAAAACATATACAAACATGCATGCACATATGGTCCAACATTTAAGCATAAAGAAGTAACTTTTAAGCACACTTAAAAGGAAACAAATATGGACAAATGGCATGCATAGCAAGCTCTGAAAATACATGTTAAGGATGGTGCCAAACCAACTAAACAAGACAAGCATAGCATGCAACACTGACACACCCAAGGCCTAAGGCTCACCAAAGAGGTATTGAACTACACTTAGCAAAACCAAACATGACATGATTTGAACAACCAAAATCAAAGTTTTAGCATGTTAAAACAAAGCCAAAGACACATTAACATGGCATCCTAGAGGCCTAAACATGATGGCATACGCAATGACACATTCATGGAGCATGAAACACAAACTCTTTAAGGTCTTAAAGGAACATCAAAAGCAAGCATACAAGCATACCATAAGGACTGAAATGATGCCATAAGTGGTGCCAAACCACTGAAATAAGCCAAGCAATGCATGCTCAACACTCACACACCCAAGGCTAACAAGCCAAAATGCAAGGTGGCTATACAAAGCATGTCATGGATGGCCAAAACAACCACAAACAGACCTTAAGCATACTAAAACATGCATAAAGGCTTCACAAAGCTAGGCCAAAATCATGCTAAAAACAAGGCTCAAAGTGTAAAGCATGTTAAGGCAATTTCATGGCATTACAAGACAAGTATGCAAGGCATGCATGGTGTGTCTAAACCAATTAAAAACAGTGCTATATCATGGCAAAAGAAAGCCTAATATGCACTAAGATGAAGCTAAAGCAAGCTAGGCATACAAGCTACAACACAAGCCACTTGTGTGAGCATCAAAGACAACATGGAGAGGGGATGACCCTCTCCCATTTAGGACCTCAAAACCACCTCTCCACCACTGAAAATCCTCTAGATTTCAGTGGTAGAGAGGTCATGCAAAGACCACAACAATGGCCAAAATAGATGGCCTTAAACAAGGCCAAACAAGGCCTTGGAGGGGGGAGACAACCCCAAACCTCAAAGAGACCTTAAACAAAGTTCTAAAACTAACAAAATCAAAACTTTTATATGTTATACACTAAGCTCAAAAAAGGGTGCAAGATAGGTTAAAAGCTAGTGCAAGAATGGGGAATAAAGGAGATAGGTTCTTACCCTTGAAGAACACTTCAATAACACCAACCTCAGACCTCCCTTTGGATCAAAATTAGCTCAAAAACCTTGAAACCAGTCCCTCAACACCTCCACAACCGGAGTATGGTGTAATACTAGGTGCCTTAGTGCAAAACTAAGAACAAAACACCCTTTTGGAACACCAAACACACACAACTATATAGAGAGAGATATAGAGATATATCTATATATGCCCTAATCTCAGAGTTGTTCAACCTCTGGAAAGAGAGGGGAGGCCTTCCTCTTATAGGCAAGGCCAATCCAACCTTCCAAGGGAAGCTAAGTTAAGGAAGCAAATCTCTCCATACACGTGTATGGAGGGGGTGCAAAGTGTATGCCAACTATCACACCGGCATAAAATATCTACCAAAACCAGATGCATGGATCGCCACTAAAATGACAAATTGACCAAATAAATGGTCTACCGAGAAAGAGGCGACCGCCATCACCAATGGCCAGAGCAACAAAGCAGGGTCGGTGGCCTCAAGCCATGGCCGGTGAGGTGTGGGGATGGCCAACAAGCTATTTTCCACCCTCAGAAGCAAAAACACAAGTGTTTGGTGCAAAACCAAACACAAAATAGTCCAGTTAAGAGACCCCGAGGCAAGGCGGCGTCGAGACCTCCGGAACTCAAAACGAACACGAACATGGATGATCATCGGTGTTCAAACGATGACGCCCAAGTCTTGAGGACGGTCAAAAATGGGTGTCTACAGTTAACATTGAGTTGATGGCGCAAAGCTAGGATCAATACTAGGCATATCATACGGGCCCGTGCAAATACTTCAACATTGAGATCAAGAAGTCTATGATTTCCTTTCAGTGTTGGATATAGATGAACCTAGAAAAAATAATCTTTTTGGGACATTCTCATCAACCCCTAGTACTACAAGTCCCTCCACGGCCTTTTGCTTGGCCGCCTTGCCAACTTCTTCAAACATCTCTTTATTCTTCGGCTTCTCTACTAGTTGCATGAATCCCATGGCAACGTAGCTACCATTCACAAATATGAAGCATTTCTTTGACATGATTTAGTCTTCCAAGACCTCTTCAATCACCCCGCCTTCATTTGGGAACTGCATTACCTGATGGTAGATTGATGTCATAACTTGCATGGCATACAACCATGTTCTCCCTAGAATGATGTTGTACGTGGAGGGGACTTTCAAAACCCAGAACTCCACTTGTTTGACCATTGAGCCTACTTTGAACAAAAAAATAATATTGTCAACTGACCATTTAAGCATTGAATTGAAACCCACAAAAGGAGAAGTGGTTGGCACAAAGTCTCTGTCATCAAACTTCAATTGCTTGAAGGTTTCATAATGCATAACTTCACATGAACTCCCTTGACGATCAATGTAATAACCCAACCCGTACTTTGCTAATTATGCATGTGATTATGTGTTTGATATGAATTTGCAAATTTAAGTATGTGAATTATGTAAATTTGGAATAATATCTATTGAATGTAGGAATATCTGTTGCAATTACAACTTTGAACTGAAATTGAAAGCCTTAGAGGCGCCAGAAACCAAAACTGACTTCATATCTGTGTTTAACATGATTTTTCAAGCCTACTGTAAAATTTTGTAAAATTATGATTCGTAATGATTTAATTAAGTTTTTTGAGTTAAGTTATATATGTGTATAGCTCTTGTGTTCATCATCTTGTTGAGAGTTTTGCTAGAGTGAGTTAGAGAGAGAGAGGAAGAGGAAAAACTAGGGATTTGGAGGAGAATCAGGGGACAAACCTTAGATTTGAGTTAAGGTATGGTAATCTACTTATAATCCTTGCATATAGCTCACTATTTTCTTAAATCAAGAGGAGATTGGGAATTTTGAGTTAGGGTTTTGGGTTATGTAATGGTTTGAGCTAAATGCATGAAATGGACCCCTAATCTCTTCATGTTTGTTTGATTTAAGTTCAATCTTGTGACTAATCCATGAAACTATTGAAAGATCATCCATGGTTGTTTGTATTTTGAGCTTGTATATGAAATTCATGAATGTATTAAGAAGATGAGACCATGAATTTAACGTTGAGGCAAGATTGATGTGTTTGAAGTGAAATTACATTGGAATCATGTTAGTATATCATGCTTTTAAGTCACTTTTGCCTGATTTTGGGCATGTAATGGAGTTTGGTCACTTGAGGTTGAAACTCATTTCGAATTGTCTAGTTTTTGCCCAGACCGCTCACTCGAGCGGCTTACACTTCTGCGCAAACGGAACAAGAACAAATTTGGCGAGTTTCATTTTGCACACTTGAGCGGCTCACATTTCCACAAGAGTGGAGCTTGACCGCTCAAGCAGTTAGACCAGCTGCATGAGCAGCCGGCAAGAGAGAAAAAGTCTGTTTTCTTGTGTTGACCTCCCCGACATTCTGAACACATTCTTAACCTTATTTAAGTCCTTTTGGAAGTGAAATGATGAATAGAAACCCATTAAAGAAGGTTGTTAACTATCAAAAGAAAAGTGTATGAATGAAACGAATTTCTTATTACCTATGTATATGAAATGTTTTGTGTAGGTCGTGTGCCGGAGGCAAGGCCGCAAGACCAAATGCACTGTGAGTAATAGTATTGTAAAGATATGTTCTTAATTGATTATTTTGATCTAGATATGGTGAATTATTCTAATATTGTGTTTTGATCGAAATAAGCAAGTTTTTTTAACATCATATGAGATGTGCAATATGGACCTAAGGTCGTTTGGTTTATACTACGATGCGTTTACGTCCAAGGCCGTTGTGTTAATATGTGGGCCTGAGGCTGTTATGTTAATATGTGGGCTCGAGGTCGCAGATATGTGATTGGGCCCGAGGCCATTGTGATATATGATTAGGCCCGAGGCCGTTGTGTTAATATGTGGGCCCAAGGTCGTTGTGCTAATATGTGGGCCCGAGGCTGTGCTGTTGTGTTTATATGTGAGCCCAAGGGCGTTGTGATATATGATTGGACTTGAGGCCATTGTGTTAATATGTGGACCCTGTGCTATTGTGCTAATATGTGGGCCGAGGCTATTATGTTAATATGTGGGCCCAAGGCCGTTGTGTTAATATGTGAGCCTCGAGGTCGTTATGTTAATATGTTGGGCTTGAGGTCGCTTTCAGAATATGTTGGGCTTAAGGTCGTTTCAGAAATATGATTATGGATGATGTTGTAAAGGATGTAATTGTGGAAAAGTATTGTATTAGCATAATATACTTTCTTTTAAATCAAGATTATTTGTTTGATTCTCATTACTTTACTATTATTCATTGAGCGTCGCTCACCCCCTATGTTGTATGTGTGTAGGTGATCAGCATGGAAGTCAACCTGAGAGTCTGCCTCAGGAGTTATTTTTGTGAACCTGTTTGGTCGAGTCTCCAAGATAGAGCTTTTGGTATTTGGCTCACATTCTGTTATGACTTTTGTTTCATTTAGCTTAATGGTCTTAGGATATGTAAACCATCTATATGGAATGCTCTTAGGTACATAAGTTTTTGCATGGTCGTGAATGTGCTATGTTGTAAGTTGTATAATTTTGATCATTTTGGCATGACTCAATGGACTTCTTCATTTGTGTGATGCTTCCACTTATGGCCCCATTATTATAATTATTCTGTATGTTTGTTTGAGGTCGAAGGTAGTCATGTGAGTACTGGTCAGTTATGATCTGAACTTTTAGGGACGAGTTTGGCTCGTGACAATCAAGATCCTTTTGATGTCAAAATTCTTGACGGTCAAGTGACCACTAGTTCATCGTTATGGGTGTTCTACATCCTTGCTAGGCCTTTGAAAGAGAAAGAAATCACATTTCCCGCCTTTGTCTTCCCTTTCTTCATAGTTTGTTGGACATTAAGTACCTCCCTCATGTGTTCCGCCTTCTTTATCATTACTCTAAGCTTGAAAACTTTCTCGCTCAATGATCCCATGGATCACATTAATCACACCTTGAGGTGGGCCGCTTAATGGCCTTTTATCAAGCATGTTCCTATATTGAGGGCTTGCCAAGCTCCTCCTTCGATGTATTGGTCCAAGTGGCTCGCCGCTACTAATTCTTCCAAATGTTGCTTCAATGACATGCAATCCTCGCTTTGGTGCCCAACTTCATCATGGAAAGTGCAATCGTACCTTTCATCATAACCACTCTACGCTTCTCTGTCTTTGACAGCCCGACAAACAAAGGGGTCTTTGTGAATTTCGTTGTGGATACAGTAAAGAGGTTTGATAAATACTATAGTGGTAGAGGTGCGAACCATTAACTTCTTGACGTTACTGTCTTCATTAATTTGCGGAGGGACGCCATGGTTATTCTACCTCGATTTTCCCTTTTTACCAACCGTGTTAACCTTGGCCGAAGTTTTTTTGTCCAACATCACTATTGTGTCAAACCTTGCCTTTGTGCAGGCAATCCTCCTCCACCTTGATATGCTGGTGCACCCTTTCCATCAAAGCTTCCATAGTAAGAGGTAGTGTCATGGTCATAGAATCCCCCAATTTGTGCCCAACTGGCAATCCACATTTGTATTGAGCAATAGCTAGATTAGTGGGGCATTCACCAATTTGTTTGAAGTCTTCCAATACCTATTATTGTACGACATTAATGTTTCCTTCTCATCCATGTTAATGGCGAGCAACTGGTCAACCTCCAGAGGCATTTTGGTGTTTGTTTTGAATCTCATAACAAACGCCTCTGCAAGTTGCGCCTAGGAGGCAATTCTACCTTTTGGCAATCTTTCAAACCAAGTTAAGCCCAAATCACTAAGGCTTGACAGAAACAAAATGCACATCAAGGCATCATTCTTTTTATGAATAGCCATAACCTGTCGAAAGTGGCTAAGATGCATGTAAGGATCTGCCTTCTCGTCATAGATCATAAACTTAAGCTGGTTAAAGCCCGCAAGCAGAGGTGCATTCTCTATCGCCGATATGAACGGTGAATCTACAATCTTGCCACCACTCTGTCCTCCGGCTCATAAGCAAGGTGCAGCATCAACATTGCAACCTCGACTCTTCCATGCTTCCTAGGAGCCAATCTTCACAAAGCAGACACCCTGTAGAGGTCCTACACCTAGACAGCTTCTCTTCAGTGCCCTCTCCTCAAGGATGCTTTGCAAGTCTTCCGATCTAGGTAACTCGATTATCGAGAAGATGTCTAATGAGTGTATAAGGGTAGATAGCTACTCCCATCTGTATGATCTTTTAGACGCCGTTTTCAAACCTAGAGTAACTAGTTTTGAAGCCTTGTCCGGAGTCACCGTCCCGAGGCTTCTACTTCCAAAATGCATTGGTGTGGTACGCCCATCCCGATCTCGAACAATGAGATCGTATGCGCCCTTCACAGTTTTCCACCCTAGGAACAGCCTTGCCGTTTACTTGGAGCTTCAAAGTCTCCACGCCTGCTGCCATCCACCGATTAGTTCGCCTTGCTCGCTCACATGACCTTCTAGAACTGGGTATCCATCCACCGCCACCGGCCCATCTGGGGCTTCAGGAGTTGTAAGGGCTCAAACCCCATTTTTCTCGCATGCCTCAGTGAGGGTTCCGCTATTGAGGGTCCAAATTAGCCATAGGCAAGGAGGCAAGTCTTAAGCCACCTATTGGCCTCTCGAGTTTGGACATCGATAGTGGAAAGTAGCAAATCTTCATTGGGCACCATTAATGATTGTTGAAGAAAACCTGAATCAAAATGTTAGTTCTCTGAATTTTCCATAGAGGACGCCAATTATACAACCACTACCTAATCGTTGTTTGTATAATCCTGTTGATCAAGCTTTGTATTCCTCCAAACATCATCACCGACATGAAATCATAAACATAAGCTAGCCGACAGTGTATGCCAAAACTCCTCCGATGCTTAAGTCAACAAATAGTCTCAGGAGACAAAAGCTCTATGGATTCGGGGAATAATAATTCAAATACCTGGATCAGGGTTTGGTTTGAGTTTTTGTAAGTTTCGCATGGCACAATCCTAATAGGACTCTAACTATCCTTTGTAGTCCTTCTAGAAATTGCATTCCAATAGGATAATACTTATCCTTTAACACTCTTCTCACTGCAAACCAAGTGAGATGAAACAACTCTTTGTATGGCTTCCAACCAAGTAGTCGAACTAACTGCATTGTCTGCCCTTGAACTAACTGTGCAATGCATAGCACCATGCAAACTTTGCACGACGCGCCACCATGCTGACGTTACGCGACCCCTCTTCTAGTTCGATCAAACCCTTGACTACCATTGTAGATAGCTCACCAAGAACATTGGCATTCTCCAATCCCATCAACCTTCTTTGACCGATTTGACCATTGTTCGGCCCAAACGAGACTATCTCCATAACATAGCTCGGTCCACCGACATGGCCCCAATCTTAAGCCCATTTCCACCTAGCTCAGCCCAATTTGGCTACATAAATTGCCCTATCAATTTCATAACAAATGTCTTATTTTATTAATAAATTATCAAGTTAATTAATGGTTTTAATTATATCAGAAAGTTATTTCAATTACTAATTCAGGTAAATTTATCATTGTATAAGAGAGCAATAGGAATTTTATTTTTTTAACTAATTCTATTAAATAAAAAATTTTAAGAAGGGGTATTTATAATTTTTCAAATCACAGAAAGTAATATGTATTTTAGACAAATCTCAAATAGTATATTTATAATTTACCCTAAATATAATGAGATTCAAGCTTCATTTAGCAACCTTGTACAAGTGAGGGCACATGTTCGAAAGGAAATTTAATTTACTTTTAACTAATAAATTATTTTTTTTAACTGACTTTCGAAAGGAAATCTCATTTCCAATAAAAATAAGGAGCAAATCATCTTCCTATGAAACAATAGGAAATTATTCTTGATCCTATTTTATAATATAAAAAATACTAATAAATATAATCTCATCTTCCTAGTAAACAAAAATTTATAGTAATTAATGGATGGTTCATGCATCAAATCAGAACTAGTGTTTGTTGCATCAAAAATTCATGAGCAAACCACGATGAACATGAACATGTGCCCTCACATGTATCAACATGCAGTTGTCGAAGCTTCCAACTTCCTATTTTCCGTATAGAAATTCTACTTAAATTATCATTTGGTCTTTTTAAACTTATTTCTCCATTTTATCAAAATTAAATTTGCTTATTTCTTTTTATACTTATCATAATATTAAACTTATCCTCATCTTTAACCCCACATTTTCAAACCTTAATTGTAACTCACCCTCACCTCCGGCAACCACAATCGGCGCCAACAACTCCAACAATCATTGTCAAAACCTCAAACTACCAAATCGCAGTCCCTCTCCCACCAAACCCCCTCCCACCTCCTCCACCACCGTCTCCTCCTTCTGGCCGCCATGACCAACCATCGCCACCACTCTTCCCTACAAACCAACCACTCCTAGTGATCTCCAATCACTACAACCCCCCATCCCTATCTTTGACTGCTATTCCAACCCCTCTCCCTATTGCAAACCCCTTGCCCCGACCTCCACCACGACAAATCCCTTCCATTGCAACCACCGTGAACCACCTGCCATCGTGTGACCCTCCATCCCGGCCTATTCCCTACAACCGCGCACCGAGAGAGAGAGAGAGAGAGAGAGAGAGAGAGAGTTAGGATTGTAGAGTTGATGATGAAGAAGAAGAAGAAGAAGAAGAAGAAGAAGGAGCAAAGGAGAATGAGTGGAGGTAGGCCAAAAAGAGAGTTGGGAGTGACACCAGCTACATTGGATGGTGTCACCGGTGGCAAGTAGTGGTAGTGACCGAGGGACATGGTGATGAAAAGTGGGCGGATTGAGAAATTTGGGTTAGGATTCTAAGGATTTTTTGGTCATTTTAGGTAAAGGTAAGATTGTAATATAAATAAAAATAAAATTTTGAAATTGTAACAAGTTAAAATGACAGTGTAAGTAGGATTTTCCTTTTTTGTAAAGATAAATTACACTAACACTCTCTCTTTGTATCTTTAAAATAACATTAACTCCTTTATTCTCTAAAATCATATTGTCTTCTCTTATTTTAGAAGTTTATGCTTCTGTTAGTCAATTGTTAGTTGACTATATAGAAATTGTTAACAACATCGAAAAAAAGACCTGTAAATGCCAATTTTGTCCTTGAAATGGCAGCATGCTCTGGTTTTCGTCTCAACCCAAAGCCTTACCACTGTTCACTATTTCCTCCCACCCAAGTCTATCACCCCACGGTCCATCACTCCCTACACAATCCTGAACCATGTCAAGGGATAAATATAGTGAAAGAAAAAGAAGTTAAGCCCCCTCTACAACACATAAGAATTTTAGAGATTAAATTTTTTTGTCTTAAAAAGTAGAAATTTTGTTACAAAAAATATTTTGGGATTAATTTCAATTATCGCGAAAACAGTCACTTAAAGGTAATCCTGAAAAGTCCAAAAATAAGCTTTTATGGACAAAATTTTAAAAATATTGCTAATAAATGTACTTTTAAGGGAAAAAAAAAATAACTTGGTACCAAAAAAATATTTTTGTTTAAACAAAATTTTTGGTCCCAAAAGGTAAGTAATTTATCACTTAATATCTAATTTTGTCGCAAAAAATAAAATAATAGTACTTCAACGACAAAAATATTTTGTTCTTAAATTTTTATTTTTAAAATCTTAATTTCTTGTAGTAACTTTTTGTTCCCTCCCTTCATGTTAAGACTTATGAATTGAATACCACCATACATAATAAATAAATAAATATATGAGACAATCTACAAACACTTTATTCAGTTAAAGATCAAATGATTGCAGTTTTACATAAGGGAATAAAGAAGTAGAAAACACCACAAGATATATAAATTAACTATAAATTTTATAATTGAATCTGGAAATCCACAAAAAAAAATTGCGGAAGAACCATGTAAAATAGAACACACTTTGGAAAAGTGGTTTAGTAATCTTAAGTGTAAAGAATTGGGTAAGAAATTATGTATAACATCACTACTAAAAAAATTCTGTTAAAAAAAATACTATTAAAAAAATTTGTTTTAAGATCATAAAAAATAAAAATAAAAATAAATAATAGAAAGAAAGGAAGAAAGAAAGAAAGAAAAAAGGAAAGGTGTTTTGCTTATTTAATGTTAAAAAAATAAAGAAAAAGAGAAACCCCAAAAAGTTTACGGGGGATTTCCCCTAAATTCTCTAAAACATTCCATCCCAATCACTTTATTCAGTTAAGATCAAATGGTTGCAGTTTTTCATAAGGGAATAAAGAAGTAGAAAACACCATAAGATACAGAAATTAAAAATTAAAAATACCATTGCAAACAAAAGGCAATAAATTTCATATATGAAACTGGAAATCCACAAAGAAACTTGCGGAAGAACCATCTAAAATAGAAAACACTTTAGAAAAGTTGTTTAGTAATCTTAAGTGTAAAGAATTGGGTAAGAAATAATGTATAGCATTACTACTAAAAAAACATCTGTTAAAAAAAAATACTATTTAAAAAATTGGTTTTAAGAGCATAAAAGAAAAGAATAAATAAAAAAGAAGGAAAGGTGTTTTGCTTATTTAATGTTAAAAAAATAAAGAAAAAGAGAAACCCCAAAAAGTTTACGAGAGATTTCCCCTAAATTCTCTAAAACATTCCATCATAAGTGAACCACATTTTGTGTATCCAAACAGTGAGCTATCTCAGGAGTACTCAACAATCTTTAGAGCCTGTTGAAGTCTCTGATGCCATTGGTTGTGTAATGGGTGAAAGGATGTGACTCAAGAGCCATGTAAAATGGTGTAGGGGTTTTCACTTTTCATTGTATCTCTTCATGTGAAAAGGTGTCACCCAAGAGTCGCGACCCTCTTGAATAGTCGCGAATACTTCTATAAATATCATTCCAATAGCATTCATTTGGATATATAAGGAGTTTTAAGATTCATACTGTCGGTGCTGATTTCCAACCACACTGCCAAACAGGAACTCAGCAGAAGAGCATAGGCGTAAGACCGCCCAACAACTGGCCACAGAAAGATAAGAATACCCAAGCACTTACGATTAAGTCAAGATCATATCTCTCAAAGATATCAAATAGTGCTTCATGCACTAGTCAGAATACAAAAAGTGTACCTCAGACTCACAAGAGTGCCTTACTTTTATAGCCAGCACTAACTTAATTCTTGTAGAAGTCTAACTTCAATAGGCTCTGACTCAATGCTTATCTTGGATTCCCAACCAGATAGAGATAAACTCCCTAAGAGTTTTATCTTTATCTAGACTGATGTCATCTCCCATTCTAGAACTCTTGTTCCTTATCCACTCATCTCGAATTCTAATATCTCTACAGATAACCGAGATCACCTCGGTAACATGACCAAGACACGTGGCATCTTGGCTGACACTCCGGTGCCACATTGGCCACATGTTATCATTCACAAAGTATGTCCCCACACATACATTATGTCTAGTCAAGTATATAAGAAAGCACAGGACACAAATTGGTTCGTTATATACACAAAAGGTTGTGCAATTTCTGTGTGTGTTGATTGTTTTATCTTGAAAGCATGCCTATCAATCGTAAGCACCAGAGGTAAGGACGAATTTCTGTCTTAAAGACATAATGCTCAACTAGTGGCCTCAGTCACAAACTATTCTAACTTTTGAAGAATTTTCGTCAGAAATTTCTTATATTTTATTTTTTTATTTATTTGTATTAAATTGATTTGCTGAAAATACTTTTTCTACAGGTCAGTGGGGATTGTTGCTGGCAACAATGAAAGTGTAGTTGGCGCTGGTTGTGTATGCTGGTAAACGGTTGTTAGTGATGGCTTGTGGTAAGAGAGTGAGAGCGTTGCGTTTTAGAGTGGAAAAAATTCTGGATAATATAAAATCATATGGGTATAAAAGTAATTTTACATTTTCATTTAATTCTGTTTTTTTAAAAAGTGAGGTCAGTGTGATTTCAAATAATAAAGGGTGTGCTAGTGTTATTATATAGATAAAGACAGACTGTCACTGTAATTTCCCCTTTCCATAATGATCTAACCAAACTTCAGCACTTGTTTGGAATGATCTAAATAAGTGTATTTTTTGAATTTTTATGAAATATAGGTTGGGTTTGAAATGATGTAGTAGAGTAGTGATATGACTTAAATAAGATAATGACTTTTTGATTTTTTGACTTTTTTAAGGGATGCCAAACTTAGCCTTAGTTTTAGAAATATTTTTGAAAAAATAAAAATCAATTTGATAAAATTAAATATCAAAATGATATTTTTAAATTTTTAAAATTATTTATACCCTCCCAAAATGTAAAACAATATAAAAATGGTAAATGTTTTGTATTTTTGTATTTTTTTCGCTAAATTAATTTTGAGCACTCAAGCCATGAGTCCATTTCTGAATCTTTTGAGTTAATAGGCCCAAACTCTAATATCTTTGGGCTAAAAAGACAATTTTTCCAAAAGGATAATTATATGTTGAAATCAACCTATTTGATTATTTGTTAAAATTTACCAAACTAACTATTTGTTGAAATGTGACACATGTCCCTCATTCAATAACTTATTTGTTGGATATCACTCATTTTTCTGTTTAACCACTACCACTTGTTGTTGCCAGTCATCCCCGACGGTGACTTTTCCAACGACTTTAAAGATTAAGATCAAAAGGAGGCAAAATTAGGTTGAGGGACCAAATTTAATCACTTTTTATACATTAGGCGTTAAATTGACATTATCTAAAGATTAAGATCTAAAATGACACAAATGACACATTTTAAAGAATAAAATTGTAATTTTTTTAATTGAATTTATACTTTTATCTTTGTTTCAACAACATTTACAAACCGAGTTAAGTTGAGAAATCAAATCGAAAAACTTTTTACATATTAGAAGACAAATTGACACAACAAAAATTACATATTTTAGAAACTAAAATAGCAATTAAAAATTTGAAAATGTTTATATATTTATATTTATAAAAAATTGAAAATAGATACTAATTATTTTTTCCAAAAAAATATAAATAATTACGTACTTTACTATATTTTTGGGCTGAAAAGATATTTCATCTATTTAAAAAATAAATTTTAATTTATTTTTCCATCCACAAGTTTTTGCCAACCATTCTGTTCTAGCCAATTCCCCATCAACAAATTTCTGACTAGTTTGGCCAACATATTTTAAAGCAGGTCTTCCCACAATCGGCCATGGTTATACCCTGTCGACAACCCTTTTCGACTGAACTTTCAAAATGATGGAGAAGGTATTTGATTGTTTTTGGAGTAATGTTTTACATCATTTATATGATTTAGGATAATGTTATGGTTGTTTTCTAAAAGATAAATAATGATAGAACTTACTGCTTAACCAATATTCAATTTGGATATCACTTAGTAGTGATTTGGCTGCTCTAAATAAGCTCAAGACTTTTCGATTTTTATTTAATATCGCAAGATGACCGTGCTCTAGCTTATGTGATAAAAGAAATTTGGGATTTAATCCTAAATAAAACGACACTTAAATAAGATAATGATTTTTAACTTTAATTTCTTAATATACTAAACAACACTCAGATTGTCTCACGAGCAAATTATAATTTCTCCAATGGATAAACCTTGTTTGGCCACCATCATCATTTACGAAACAAGAAAGTGAAAATTTGTTATGCTACATCCCAATATATCATTCTCATTTTGATCTCCTAGTGGAGTAGAAATGAGAGGATGAGAAGTATGGTCCCTCTTCACATGGCCTATTCCATGTCATTGAAGGGGGGGATTGAGTGTGTTCCACTCCCGTTTGAATCAGAGAAGAGATGCGAAAAGAAAAGAAAAAGAAAAAAAATTGGCTGTAGTTTTTCACCCAGGGTGAGAAAAGTAAGCAAAGAAATAATTATAGTTTTTTACTATTATATTTGGATGAATAAAAGAAGATAATAGCATAATGTTGTTTGGATAGAAATAAATAAGAGAAAATAGAGAAAATATTTTTGTTTCATTTTACCAAAATAACCTTTTCTCATATGAATAAATTATTTTTCCAACTACTTTTTTCATGTGAGGTAATTTTGATATTTTAAAAGTGTTTTCATTAAACCCATTTTTTTTCTCACCAACTTCACTATTTTTGGTGATAATTTGATATTTTAAAAGTGTGTTTATTAAACCCATTTTTTTCTGTTCCAAATCCTCACTATTTTGGTGATAAATAAACATAACTTTGGTGAGAGTTTTTCTCACAATCTCTGGTATAAAACTCCCACATATACTTTTATCCAAACACTTGGAGTAATTTTTATTCTGACAGCAATGAAACTTTTATTTTTCAGAGGTAATCGATGATTCCTCCATCCAAATGAGTCTTACAACTCCAAGTATTTTCTTTCTACCTAAAAATATAAGCCCTAATCAAATCAACTAAACCATTTTTTATCGTGTTTGTTTGGTAATAAAATTGTAAGCACACAATCTCACACAATTTCCATTTCAGCAAGAAAAAACACAAGGCAAAAAAAAAAAGTGATTTTTAGCCTAAAAAGGCAATTGGTTTCTGGGATTCGTATGGAAGCAGATGAGAACTCCAAGTGTTTTCTACTTTTTGACCATCAAATCAACTTAGCCTTTTTTTATTTTCATTTATCAAGAAAATAAATAACAGATGTTATCAAATAGATCTAATTGGTAGAATTAAAACACATCTCATTTTATCCTTACATCACACAATACAAAAATATATATCTGCGATATCACATATGATTGATACAGAAAACAAAGAGCAAATGATATCGATGAATCACAAGATAAATTTCACAAAAATTTGCTCAGAAACCTTTGTTGGTCGATCTTAAACTTTGTCGACAACTTTATGATGATTTTCTTGCGAAACATTTTTTTTAATCACATTGTAAATTTTATGGGCTCAAACTTAACAAGCTTTTAAGGGGTTTCCCACATAGACAATCATTACCCATAAACAAAGGGAGGACGCTTCGAGATGATCAAACGGAGAGCCTGCACGGGAATGGGGCCGCAGAGGTGGTTGTGGCTGAGATCAAGGTGGCCTATATATGTGGCCGATGTAATCGATTTCGAATCGGACCTGTCAGCCGATTATATGAAAAATAATCCATTGCCGCAAAGTAGATCTCGGCCCAAACCTGGTCTGGTATGGTCCCTTCAAATGCATTT